>CM040999.1:8756829-8785782 GCA_022985145.1 Pangasius djambal
ACACACACACACACACACACACACACACACACACAGATGTGGGAACACACATCTGTGGGAAGACACATAGATTATGGTGCAGATTGGGCTGGAAATGGAAGTGTAGAGACAGGTAGAAAATAAGTGAAAAGGGAAAAGTATCATGAGTGTGAGTAAGACAGAGAGTAAGACAGAGAGGAAGTGAGAAAAATAAAAGGAGCACCAGTTTGTGCTGAACAGAATGTGGAAAATTTCCCTGACCATGCACATGTCACATGCTTACAGATCTATAAATTACACACAGCAATTTCAAAGTTAGTGTATTAGGCAGTATCCTAAATGTTCCCCGGAGAGGAAGGCCAATGACACGTGTGCCTCCAGCTCGGCCCTTTAAGAAGCACCCAAGCATTTGCAAGCTGTTAAGCTGTCTGTCGTCGATCGATGACCCCTTTACAATGCTCACTGCTCTGTTGTAATATTCGGTGGCAAGGCCAGCAAACAGCCACACACACTCAGGCTTGAGGTGTGTTCAGCTGAGTGCCTCTGATGAATAGTTTCATTAAAGGCAGAGATCTGAGTCCTAATCGAGTCTTCAGAAGCTGCAATGAATGTAATTCTTCATTACATCTAACCCATGGCCAGAAGTGTGTGTGTGTGTGCGTCTGCTCATGAATTCATTACAGTTGTAGTGTGTGCATAAAAAACACTATACATGTGTACAAATAGGACTAGAAAGGAAATGGAGAAATAGTGGTAAGTTCACACACTTTTTATATGTTTTATTATGAATTTGCTGGGTGACAAACAGAATTTTAGGGATTAACATAACGCAATAGATAAGGTTAATATGTTACATGGGTGGTTTCAGAAGTGTAGTTCGGGGGGGATTTCAGGTATGATGTGAACCCCTCCTGAAATATTTTATGACAGTTCCAAATGCTTATTCATGGGTGGTTATTAACAGAACACGTGCAGTGTAGCTGATTATATACGTGTCATATAACATTGTTTTGAGCAGCAAATATGTTATAACGACACTCATAAAAGGCCAACAAAGTCATCATGATGATTTCTCCATATTTAACCACACCAGCTGTTAAAATAATGCATCCCTTAGGTTGTTTTAATCACATTTTATTTTCTAGCAGTTGCTATGACAGGAATCAGGATGAACCCATTGGGATAACTCATTTTTCCCCATTTCTATTTGAAAGCTACTAGCCAGATAGCTACACTACATTTATAAAGTACTAGAGGTCTAGAGTAGGCTGAGAAAAAGAAGATTAGATCTGTTTTTTATAAAGCAAGATGTCATTTACTGCCATTACTAGCATTTTATTTTAATCATTTTAATAAAGGTATTTTATTTCCTCTACATATTAATGCTATTACAACAGCAAGATTAGTTAACCATAGACGGTGCTTTAAATAATGAAATAACAAATTCTGAAAACCCCGCTTGTACTACTGTCTTTCATCCACTCAAAATGCATGGGTTGTCACATTTATTAATTAAATTATACAGGCCCTAACCCTGAAATTCATTCCTGGCTATGCCACTGGATGGTTAGTATCCATGTTCATTTACAATGAAGAGATATTTGTCGTAATCCAGTGCACACAGTACAGGGATAGAAAAGTTATATGGATTGTCTGGGGGACCCTGAGGACTGCTTTGTGGACCACTGACACAATCAGCCCGTAGAGAATAAATATGTGCCTTTGACTTCCAGCAGGTGAAAATATAACACACTTGAAATGTATTCAACAGCAATATATATTCAGCAGTGTGGTTTTTGTGAGATAAGCAGTCTCCATCAACTGTACACAAGAAAAGGAAAAAAAAGAACTATCAGCAAACACAAACATGGTTAAACAGAGTCCAATGTGTTGCCTCTCCACCGAGCACATCAGCACCTTTGACTCCACTGGGGTTGAGGGCAAATTTATGCTGTGTTTGCGGTGTGAACTATGAACCACCTGCTCATGTCACTTCCAGCCAAAGTGCTTATTATAGGCAAATGTTGCACATTTCGACAATCCCACTGGAAAGATGATCTTTCCCATTTGGTTACCAGTGCATGAGAGGAACACAACTATTTCTGAGTTTCATGGACATGGCAAACAAAGCACCCGTGCAAGAGAGCTGAGCAAACTGTGTCATGAATTTTTGAGTCTTCAGCTGAGTTGCACAGAGTACACATTTTCAATGCCATAGAAACAAATTAGTATGTAGTGGTTTGCATGTGATAATATGTTCTTTCAACAAATCCTGTTACAGACAATAATGCCTATAGCCATTTAATCCAACTTAATCTCTGTAAAAAAAAGCATACCAATGGCCATGCATTAAGGGTTAAGGAAGCAAAATGTGAATAAATATAAAGTACACCTAATTAGATTTAGACCATGATTACAACCTACAACCTTTGAAAACACTGTGGTATAAAAGTGTACCTAATAATCTGCTCCCTGTCTGCCTGAGCTGTGGCTCCACTCACCCTCCGGTCCTGCCTGATTCATCCAAATGATCTACTTTTGCTTGGAGCTTTCTGAATACACACTGTCAAAACACACAACTAATGTACTTAAACATAAAATATGCAAATAATTTGTATGTGAATGAGAGTATTCACTAGTTTTCCAAAACGATCACTAGTAATGTCATGTGTTTCACTCCACAAAGCCAATAAAGGTTAAATAAGGCTAATGAAAATACAATGAACAAGCAAGTTTCATCTTTGCTAAAACTTTGACAAACACCCTTGCTATTTAGGGCCACACACATGCAAATGTTTCTGCATGAAAAACGTACGCTACCTAAGAGATTAATGTGACTTTCACGGGTTCCTATTTAAACTGATGTGTCAATCACAGTGGGAGATGAGCTGCTCCGCTGCTGTAGCCTCAGTTACACCAAAGGGATTCGTCAACCACACAAAGGCCCAGAAACAGCAGGGAGCAGGGAAATCATGGGACAGAGATGTGTTCATTAAAGTCTTCCACAGCAAGAATCACAGACACAGAGCCTAGATGCTGCCGATTTTGAAGCAATCTAAATATTCATTTAACCTGCCACTGATCACTGAAGCCAGTGACACGTTGAGAGGAACATGTGAGGGGAAAGGAGAAATTTGCGATCTGGCCATCCAATCGTGGAGAAGACGTGATAGGGTGCCAATCCACAGCTTGTCCTCATTCACACTACCTGATGCGCACATCCAGCTGGGATGCTAATTATCAGCAGTGGCTAATTGGCTTGCTGGACCTGTACAAAAGCTCATGTGACAGCTACACACTTCCTAATCACCCAACATTCTCTCAATACAGCAGACAGAATTAACTAATGGTAAAAAAATAGAGGAGAAAAATGTAAAAGGAAGGAAGGGAAATGTAGTAGATTACTTAATACCCAACACACACATTCGTATATTACCCATCTTCATTAAAATTCCAAACTACCCTACACTAATAAAATCACAGCAATGTTCACTTACCTGATCTCCTTCATCTTTCACACACACGCTCACAACTCACTTCTGATTAGCACAACTAAAGACTCCCTCTTCACAGCTGTCCAACTGTCCAAAACACAAAGAACACATGGTGTTAACTAAGAGACAGACTGATGCTAATGAGAACCCACAGCTCAGACATGTTCATCAACTGCCTTTAAACTGCACTTTTCTAGACCCCAACTATAACAGGCAACAAACTACTAATTATCCAGTGAAAAGGTAAGGCCTTCCTGGTGTCAGGCAAAAGTGTGATGAGAGCCAAGTTGAAATCTGCCTGAGATATCACGTGTGTGAGGATGTACTGTATCACAGTTTCTCACACAGCATTCTGAAACTTGGTTTACACACAGTGCATTTATGAGAGAGAGAGAGAGAGAGAGAGAGAGAGAGAAAGTGACTGTCTCAGGTATATGGGTTTTGGTACAGATAATATACTAGGTGTGTCTTTAAGTCATTATGTTCATGCAAGCAACATCCAATTAAAGGAACATTCAATAGAGCCAAAACATCCCGGTCCATCAGGTTTCCAAGAACTGTAAAATGCTAAACACACTGAAGAGCCCTGTCTAGCTTAAAACTTTCTGCCGTTGTTGTGATTGTTGTCATTATCTGTGCCTAAGATCAGAACTATAGCATTACATTTAAAGGCTTTTACTAATCTAGAATATCCAGAGCACTGTAGGTTCAGGCACTGTAGGCATGTTTGAAGGCTATATGAAGTTTTTAAAATTCAAAAGATCAAGATATTTATTTTTAAAGTATGTGATACTGGTGGTATAAAAAAAGTGTTAATAAGTCTCTCTCTTTCAAGGAAAATGACGAAAAGCAACACCAACAGTTGTAGAAAAAAGAATAGCATACAGTAGTCCTTTCTAAACTAGACTAGATCTGCACAGCCTTCAGTTGGCATTCAAGTCATGTAATTACTCATAGTGAAACACCTTGATTCATCTTCATTTGGGCAAAGTTTTAATTCCTTGCCCTCAGCAGTGATGGAGAAGGGTGGTGTGAATGAAACACAGCAGGAGTGTTTTAGAGGAGAAATTAGAAGGAAATAAATACACTAAGCACACACACACATTATCCTATTAAAGTACAAATAACACCAAAGGCCCAACGACAAAACCTTGGTCCAACCACATTGCAGTGTGTCAGAGCTAATAGTCAGTATTTGCTATTAATAGCCATTTTTTTTGGCTATCTATATGTGTCAGTAATTTCAAAAAAGACAACTGAGATCTTAAACCATGATTGCACTTGTTCTGTTAGAAAATAATAAACGTCGCTCATTGTGTATAGGGTGAACTCACTCTGGGAAAACTTTTGCATTGTTGAATTTAGCAGTGTGAGCTGCCTGGCAGATGGGTTGGGAGTGAGGACACAGCAGGCAGGAGCTGAGGAGAGCAAAGGTGTCAGATCTTTTTTTCTTTTTTCTTCATGTAAACTTTTCAACGCTGCTTCTTCAACATGAAATAAAATGAAACCAAACACACAACTACTTCAGTTGTTTGGACCAAGTTCACGTGTGTGCTACAGGGCTCTGTATCTCACTGGCATCTGGCAGCTTAGTGAAAAAGAGAGCGCACATAAATAGGCTGCTGTAAATCACACACAGGTGAAGACAAGCACTCGTTAGGCTCATTCTCCACGACTCTCCCCCCACTTCACACACAGAGCTTGACTATGCCCCCTGCCATTTATGTCGTTAGCGTTATTTTAGAACAAACTCACGTTTTCTGAAATTCCAAAGATGATGTCTAATTATAAGTAAAAAGTTGTACTTGTGACCAACTGTTTAGCTGTAACTGTGGTGTGATGTGGCCTGACGTGAAGCAGAGCAGCTTGGTTTATACTTGACGCATGATTATGCTTGTACAGAAGCAGCAGCAACACAAGCGGCATCTGAAAGATTTAAAAGCGACAATTACAAAATCTGACAAAATCTCATGTCAGAGACAAAACTTTCCTGTCCATCAGGTTTCCAAGTGGAACTATAAAATATTTAGTGATTTTATGCTCGGCGATGCTAAACACACTGACAAGCTCTGTCTCTCCGTCAACTGACGCCAAATGTCATATAACATCAGTTGATTCCAGAAGACTGGTACAAAACAGACTTTTAGTGCGTTTGAAGGCAACAAAAGAGGTTTTTAAAATTCAAATACTAAATGTAATAGGGAAGCAGGTTAGTGTTAGTACTCAATAACAGTCTAGAATAATACATAAGTATTAAGTATTTGAGACACAGCACTAGTATATTTAGCAGAGGTCGCTGGGCATGGAAATTTGCTACCGCATGATCTCATGATCTCAAAAGACAAGTCACATTCCGCACCAGGAGACAAGCGGCATTTAAATGAATAGGGTGCTTGTTATTGCGACTCCTGGTGACAATATATATTAGCAATATAATCAATATATTAGCATACAAAATCTGTCTTTGATATTTCTAATATAAATTTAATAAAATAAATGAAAGAAACAAAAGAGGAGATTGTGAGTTGCTCTCGTGAGCCCATTTGTAAATCAAGTGACCCCTAGTTTGGGAAACCCTGTCTGAAGTTTTGTTACAAACCCATTGTGTCTTATACACTACAGCAAGGCAGGAGGGAAAAATCCTATATTTATGAACTTATTAGATGGGAGATGCTGGAATGATTATGGAACCAAAAACAATTTTATTTACCTGGTATTGGTATTGTTTTGAGCTTTGACATGTCTGCTTGAAGTTAATGACCAGATTGCTAAATCAAATTAGCATGCTGGCAGGGTGCTTTTTAGCAGCTGTTTAGATAGATGATCAACAGAACAATTTGGCATTTTTAGAAAGCTTATTACTCTCCACCCCCGCTATGTTGATCTAACCAATTTGCCCTAATGACAAAGTGACATTTCGTGTGCCTGTTTTGTACGAAGGGAATATTTTTCCATTACAAATAAAAAGACTACACATGTTGATCTTCTTGAAATTCTGTGACAAATGCATATAAGCCTACTAATGAAAGATTAATTAATTAATGTCTTCGTTTGACACATGTACAGAAAATTAAGCTTGAAGAATTTGCAGAAGGTGCTATAGTCCGTGTTAGATTACACCATAATGAGACATGGCCTGGCGTTAAAGCCTTTAATTCGTGAAGTGTATCTTCAAGAAGTGACATCTAGGAGAGAAAGCAAAAGAAATTATGGCTTAAAAGTAACGGGCTTTGAGAACAAAGACACAGGATAACAAGGGAAATGGGTTTTTGAATAATAAAATTGGTGATGTGACAAAAGCACCGACAGAGAGAGCAAGCAATTAAATAAATAAAGAAAAGAAATTTTACAAAATAATAAAGAAATAAACATCCTAAAACAATTCCAAACTTGAACACAAATATAAAAAAAACATATATGAGTTTTAAAAGACATATATAAGTTATAAAACACAATACATTAGACAATTAGACTACAATAAATAATTAAAATAAAGTATCATCAAAGGCTGAACATTAACCGGTTAAATAACTGAGCTTTTTACTTCCCGGGACCCTAAATCAACAGCCAATGGGCCTTAAACAAACTTTGCTATGCAAAAGGCAGGAATTATCTTCAAAAGTAGCACTATCCTTGCACTGTAACTGTCTAGTGTAAAGACAAAAAGGGTTAAGGAGGAGATTTTACATGTTTAATTAGTTGATCGTGACCTTTAAGCAACTATCAGATGTGACTCCTGCTTGGTTGGAATGAAAACCTGGAGCCACACTGGCCCTTTATGGGCACCCTGGACTTACACTGTTAGTCATTTGTACAGCAAAGTCACCGCTGTAATGTGATTTCTAACTGTTGAGAGCATCGAGAGGTTGGTTTAGGCAGTGTGAGCGGTAGTCAGACGACAAGCTTTCTCTCTCACTTCCTGCTGTGCCACTGTGCTAAACCATGATATAGGACAAAAAGAAAAATTTTCAATAAATGCCCAAAAAAACCGAATCATTGCAGTTTACCAATTTTAAAAAGAGGCAATTTTCCAAGCAATAGCAAGCCTTGCTATCCCTTTTTACACACAACTTCTCAGTTTTCCTCAAGGGTGATTTTTTTGTCTGTAGCCTAGTACTTACAGCTTCTGATGCATTCCACCACCTAGATGTCTGTGGCTCCATAAGAGAAACCATGACTCCTAAAGTCAATAATCATATACTTTGATACATTTAGTGAAATAAAGAATCATTGTACCAGCTGATCAAGACTGAGAATATTAAATTGCATAAATAGCACAGCTGAGCACTGCTTTATTGTAAACATTCTTAAACTGAGCTAATTAGTAACATCGCTGATATTTACCGTTCAACAGACACCCAGGAGGAGCACCTACACTGTTAGCCACTTGTACAGTGAAGACACCCTTGTGAAGTAATTTACAACTGATGTCAACTTGTCAACTGGATGACAAGATCTCTATCATGAGACAGCATAAACAAGGCTTCACAGGATTTCCCCCACATAGTGCACGCATGGAATCAGTGTGTTGGGAAATTCAGAGTGATTCGAGTCTTGTTGCTAGGAAATGCATTGTTTTGATGGTTGTCACTGGGTGACTGAGAGCTCTGAGCTGTGAGAGCTCTGACTTTACACTGGAGGCTGTTCTCTGTGATTATTCCTGTGTGACTGGTGCACTTGACCATGTCAATATCATTCCCACAACACATACCTCTCTAGATTCAACAAATTCTGAAGCAATATCACAAAAAATAATGCCTTTTTTGACTGTGATGTAAAACCCATCTTGTCTAATAAATAGTGAATCTGTGGAAAAACAACACAAACAGTGAGCATTCTATGTATATTCATCCTGACACAACTGATTGGGCTTTTTGCATGGATGAACACATTGTGCAGACTGCATTACCCCGAGTTCTTGACCTCATCAGGATTGAGCTGGGCCTGCTAGAAGTGGGTGACGCAAGCAGGGAAAAGTGATGCATGCTGGGACACTTATAGAATGCTCCAGGGTCACATTGGATAGCCAGAGTAATCTCCAGCCTCAGTATCATTTACATAGTCTCTCTCACTTGTGTCATCTTCTAAAGAGTGAGACAGAAAAGCAGTAAGTACATTATGTTGGTATGTGTGTTGGAGACAAGAGGGTATAAGGCGTTATGTAAAATGGAGGGCATAGTAAAGAAAAGAAAGGGGGTAAAAAAAAAACAAAATGAAGAGATGGAGAGGCCAGGGGTAATTGCCTCCCTCACCTGACAGAAGAGTTGTGGAAAGGTTCTAGTTTATGACATCAGGTTGTACGAGGTTCACGTCCCTGTCTGATAATGCACTGCCTGATTTCATACTAAATTGCTAATCTCCATTGTGAATAACTGATTATTATAAAATGTTGTTCATTAATCATCTGTAGCCATTGGTGACAGGATATTGTGAAAGGAAAATTGTTTGGCCAAACCATTAATAATTGCTAATTGGGGTCCATCTGTGAAGCAGTGCTTGGACCCTGATGATCACTGCTTGTAGTTATATTGTATTTAAGAAGGTCTATCCTAAGTTTCTTCATGCTTTGAAGAGGAAATTTCATCAGATCATAATACTGTCCAGGCAGGTTGTGGTTTACAATGCAGTATCTATCTGCATTATTTAAAATAAGATCTGATTAAAACTCTCTGTGACCTTGGCAGGGAATGTTCAATAATTACAGTGTATGAAGGATTTACAGTCAATAATTAGATGGCACAGTAAAAAGTGCAATGCATAAGAAGATGGGATACTGGAAAATTTTCATATATGATTCATATATGACAACATTATCACATCAACAGCTGCATTGTTTTGATCAGACGTTGTTTTTAATAAATCTGATTTTTTTTTTCATTAAAGACCAAGAGCCTTATAAATCAATCTTTCAATCAGTGCCAATTGTCTATAAAGAGCAAAGCACATTCACAGCACAGATAATTTACATTTAGGAACAGCCACAAAACTCAAAGCTCACAGAGCTGAAAAGAGCAAAACGATTACTAAAAACGAAAGGCGAAAGAGTGGCTCCCAAGGGCAGAATCTACTAAATCTTCCAGTAATACAGCTCAGCCACTGCAGCGAGTCTGCTACCGCAGACACAGCTTACTTGTTTTTCTTCCTTTAATATGACAGCATTAATTGTGCTTTAACTGATTGGCTAATCTCATTGTTTTCATTTATAGATTTGTTTTGTCTTGCTTTCTTCCAAGTCATTACGGTGAAACCCCCCGGTTTCATCAAATCCTCATTCAGTTTGTCTGTGTAATTAAAATGACTAAGCTAGTTAAATGTGACAACATAATCTGTAAACAAACAATGCAGTAACTCTTTGCCAATTATATGATTTGAAGCCACATTTCTTGTGTAAATGCTTGTGTGAACAATTTAAGAATATACACATGTATCCATCTTGATAAATCTGACAAACCATGATAAAGGCTCCTTTCCTCATATCTTATGTTGTTCCTGACTGCTCTGAGTGAAGCCTTGTGAGAAACACAATACAGAATGCTCAGAAAAAGATTTATAAAAGAGCTGAAGGAAGGACGCACTGAAAATAGAAGATGAAGTACTAGTAATAGAGTATAAAAGAGATTAATGAAAAGGTGGAGAGAGAATATCAAGACACAGCTAAAGACAGGGGAGAGTGATGGATAGACAAAAAGAGAAAGGAAGAGAAAGATAGAGATGAAGAAAATCAGAGCATGATATAGAGGCAAAAACGGAAAGAGAAAGATATTACTTTTCTACTGACATGGTGCTTATAATGGTGTTAGTATTGTTCAAGGAACTAGAAAGTTTCTTTAAGAAGTGCTCTATGGTTCTGTTGGTTTGAGATCCAAACAGTTACGTAAATAAGAGTGTAAAAAAAACGGATGTGAAAAAGCCATGGAGAAGCACTTGCAAATGTTCTGGCTTTAAGAACATATTTTACATCACTCTTAACAAGTCACCTCTTTCAGCATAAATACACAACGCAAAGATGTAATCATAGACAATGATTAACATCCAAAATGTCAGTAATATTTTATTGGTTTTAGCTTCTTATCCTGAGTTTAAACATGTCAGTATTGACAATAGTATATAGCTCCTATTTACTTCATTGTGATTGCCAGTAAAGTTGCTGTTTCCTTCTTCAGCAAATGGCTGATGAGTTAATTTTCAACCCTGCTCCGTGCTGTTCATGTCTTATTTTAACAACAGTCATGTAAATAATATGGGTTGCTGGTGTTGTTGCCCTGGTGACCTTAAATCAGTGAGTTTCGGATTCAAATTAGAAGCATCTTGGCACAGGAAGCAAATGGTACCTTGTGGGTGTAAAAGGGCTAAAAAAGAGCAAGAGAGATGTCAGATGTTTTCCAGTAAAAGGAAGCAACTTGTATTTACTGATAGATCAGGAAATCAACTACAGTCACTTTTACACACACACACACACACACACACACACACACACACACACACACTTATCTAAAAGGTATATTGTCTGTGATGGATCTGCAAGTAATCAACCCAAAAAGCTGTTTTGCTCCTAATGTCGTATCGCTTTCAGGCAGTGCTCAATCTCAGACCAATCTGTCAGGGGAAATTTTGAACCCATCAGATCATCTTACACACACACACACACACACACATATAACCCACAGGTCTTTGCATGATGAATGTCATGGGACAGCCATTAGCTATAGTGGCACACACAGAGAGGTTGAGCACTAATTCTGAATCGTGGAAAAAGCCACATTAGTCACCACTCTACTGTAACAAAGAAGGGTGTGTGTGTGTGTGTTTGTGCGTTCCCACTTTCCACAGTTATTCATGGCCACAGGGCCCATTAGGTGTGACTAGAAAATGGCACTGAAATCACACAAACATGCATGCATGCACACACACACACACACACACACATACACACACACACACACACACACGCATTTATCAGTATTATTAACAGAGAAGCAGGCTTGCCGCTATCTTCCTGAAAAGCTGAGGCAAGGATGCCATGTTGGAAAGGTCACAGGCTGCCTTCCATCGCTCCTGTTTGTCTGTTTGATTAAGTCTGGCCATTAGAACGCTTGGCCAACACACTGGCCGTGTCCTATTTCACAGGCAGCCAGACTGAATACAAACTAATCAGGAGGATTAAAAAAAAGCTGCAGGAGAAAAAGAAGGCAGAGGGGGAAAGAGATCAGAAACTGAACGACATGCCAAAAGGGCAACTTCAGACAGCCTGATGAAACAATCAATCAGTGAAGGAGGAATGCATGAGACAGATAAGGTGAGAGAGAAAGCACTGTGAGAAGAAAAAATGTATGAAAGGGGGAGGGGTGAGGGAATAATGAGCAAAAGAAAGATATATAGTGCATGATGCATTACATTTTTATAATTGATCATGACAGAAATACCTAATTTATTGTGTGAGAGTCAGACAGAGGATATGTAGGAAGGGGAGAATGACACTGCTAGATTGCGCAGCTCTTTCACACCCCTATTGTTACACACACACACACACACACACACACACACACACACACGTGAGGGACCTTTCAATAATTAATCCAGCCAACAGCTCTGTTGTACTGTCCTTTGCACACAGGCAGGAGCACTAAATCAAGAGATTGACAGAGCAACGCAAACAGATGAGTTACATAACCACGCAGATTAAAAACAGTCACACACACACACACACGCGCACACATCTGGTCTGAGTTAGGTGACAGGTTTAATGTGACAAAGACAAACTTTCAATTACCACCAACTGAATGGTGCTTGAAGAAAGATGGAGGAGAAAGCTAAGTGAAAAGGCAGGAGGTAGAGACGCACTCATCTATTCTTTCATCCTCACCTCCCTCTACAACTGTGATCACACAGTTTGGAATAAACTCTAAAGAGTGTGTGTGTACTGATTGTGACTCACCTGCCCAAATGCTTGGGATAAGAGTGTGTGTGTGTGTGTGTGTGTGTGTGTAAGCCAGAGTAATGAGCATTAACCTGGCTAAATGCTGCTTGTGCTCCAGCTGTCTTTCTCTCAACCTTTCTGCCTTTTTCCCTCTGTCCCTCTTGTTCTCTGTCTTTCTCTCCTAAGCTCAGCATTATCGATCACATGCAAATGATAAATACCGCTCTCGTCATGGCAATGTGACTGTGCTACAGGTGTCGTCAGGGAAACCAAACTGTCTGTGTGTCTATGTGTAGCGGAAAAAAAATCTCAGTCATGAACATGAGGACTTCCGGTAAAGTGAACGCTAGTATGTGTGTGTGTGTGTGTGTGTGTGTGTGTGTGTGTGTCTGCTGCTGCTCTCTGGTTATTTGTCATTGCTGTTGTCGTTAATTGTCCCCATTTAACTCGAACCCAATCTTCAGGTACAAATGAAGTGGAAAATTGGGCAGCCATAGGTTCTGGATCACTACTCACTGTTTATTGCTGCTGAAAAACTACAAGTTCTGGTGTTCTGGTGACAATATTTCTGAAACCACTAGTCCATTTGTCATTGGCCTACCATAAGTTTTCATCCCCCTATTTCCATATACTTTCCACTTTCTCTACATTGATATTTTTGTGCTGAGATTATTATTAGTAATATTAGTAGTAGTACTGTTTACTATATATTCAGTACTATATACAGTATTTATACAGGATTCAAACTGAACATATATCTTCATGTTGGTAAAGTATCCAAGAATGGAAAAGAAATATCCAAGAAAAAGTGAAAGTTTATCAAACTGCTAGGATGAGGATGAGAAAAAGAAAATAAATGAAAGAAAACATTCAAGCCTTGGGGACATTTTATAACTACTGGAGTGTTACTTGAGCAAGACTGTGCCAAATTTTTACAGTTTTATTTAGAATTTTTTTTAATGAAGCAGTACAGTTATAAAGAGGGCTATGTCTGTTTATTTATTTATTTGGTTTTCTTTTTTTGTATTTTTTTCAATACAAATATCATTATATCATTATCATTAATACCACAAAATCCTTAACATGCAGTTGACAGTATAAGTCTTGTTCAGTTAGACGGTAAGAAAACATTTGAATTTAAAGCTCTATGAGTCATTAGAGATGTAATTCTATTGTCAGTTTTGTTACCTTAGAGTCATTTCATCATTTAAGTGAGCAGGTTGGTCTGCTATTGTGTGGGTAATTTTTGTTACTTATAATGTCTGCTGTTAAAAACTTTTTTTTTTTATTTAGTAACATATAGAGTGTGTTCTACAGTTTAAGCTCTTTATTTAGATTTCTACAGATTTGTATTCTCTTGATTATTAAAATGACTTCTTTAATGAATCTTTAATCATTTTAGTCAATCTTTTCTTACACTTAGGCTTATAAAATCTAAATATCCAGGCCATTATTCAGCAGGTTATTTGATACCCAAAATAATCTATAATCACATAACATTTGACATCTTTTCTTAAATTACTTTAACTTTTACTTTGCTTTATTGATAGTGTGCCAAACCATCAGCTGGCCTTATAGAATTTGGATTTGGTTTTAAAAAGTTCTTCCTTCTTGCTCAAAATCACCATGAATGTTTGAAGCCCCACCTAGACCATCTCTGGTTACAGTCACATCAGAGTATGTTCTGTCAAAATTTCATCTCTGTTGACATTTTTAAAAAGATAACAGAGCATAATTCATGAATTGCCAAGCGTCTGTGTGTGTTGTCTGCTACATGTTATTCCTATTGCCTGCTGAGATTGAGGAGATTGCTGTAGATGAGACCACATGGGTACCCTAAAGATGGCTATGGATTGTTTCACTTGAATATCCTTACTGAAGATGTATGCCCAAGTCTCAATTATTTCATGGATAACTTAATTTGCATATTATAGATTTAAGGCAAAAAAACCAAATGAAATAAAATACGAACCTGATGCTCATACTGAAGATAACATCAACATACTCAATCCTGTTTGACTTTACAGCATAAAGAAATGGAAGAGTAATGATTCATGATCACATATATAACTTGATTTTATATAGCACCTTTAAAAAGGCCTCTCAAGGCACTTTACATAGGAAAAGAATACTGTATCTAAATGCTATAGCTCTCTCCTTGCTCAATCCATCTTGGTTCCATTTATGAGCTTGTTATCAGGCCCTTGATGGGCTGCATCAGGTGTGGCAGATAATCAAATAATGACTAATCTTTTAAGAAAAAACAACATCCCAGAAGATATATTTGGAAAATTTGTGCACCCAGACATGTGTTAGTTTGAATTTTACATCAATCTTTTTAATCCTTATCATGATTGTACCTTTTCTTCTTGCCTACAAGAAGACTATATAAGTGAATTTCCCTGTTTCTAGCTTTTCGAGCTCTCAGGAGTGCATGTGTTTAATTCTTGCTAATTTTCTGATCAATGATTTGTTGTTAAGACCATTAAAAGCTTAATATTTTGCCATTTTGGGCTTGGCCCTTTTTTTTTTTTTTTTGCCCAGTAGTGTACCTGGCCTTGAATGTGCTATATTGTATAGTTCGGGGGCATTATGGTGGACAGAAACAATTATGAAGTAAGTCCTGCCTCAATTTTACAGCCATCAATTATTTTAAATCCAATAAAATATTAAAGATAGCTATATAAAAATCACCTAACTTACAGTATAAATAAATAATCATCTAACTTAGAAAGGATACATGAATCTCAGAACTGTCCATTAATGAAATTGCCATTATGAAGATGCCATTATGCATTCATCAGAGCTGTGTGCAATAGTCTAAGGACATTATTTAAAAAAGGTTTATAAAAATGGAGGGGCATAGACCAGCCCATACATCATCACCAAATATTCATAGTGACCTGAGGTCTTGTGCTAAAAAACATTTTAGATTTATCCCACTCTTAAATCCTGATGAGATTATATTCTCTTCTCTGGTGTAATTCTCGGAAGATAGTGGCTGATTTTAATTGTTCAAAGGCTGTGTGGAAAAGGGGCAATGGGTAGCGATATTTAACTGATATGACTGAGACCCCATTTTTCAGAACAAAGGTGAACCCTGAAGCTGGTGAGGTGGAGGGTCTAATGCAGTCTTGTTTGAGAGCTTTCAGTATTCTTCCTTGGCCTTTTTGTTTTGGTTAGGGAAGATGGTAGTTGCAACTACTTTTACTTGTTTGATGGTTATGCTAGCTAATGTGGTTTTAACTTGATGGTGCTTCCTTTTAATGTTTTTTTTTTTTTTTCCATTTTTCCCCACTTTATTCACATAGTTGTGTTTGGAGAGAACACCACACGTTCTGCAAGGGGGCTCATATTTACAGAGAGTTTGAATTTTTGCACTTGAACTCTATGGCCCGTCTATCCTCGGATGTGTTCAGCTTTTCACATTTGCCACAACTTGATCCCCTTGTTAAAGTTACTGTGGTTTACAATTCAAACAGATTACAAGCAGAACAACTGAAAACCCACCTGCTGTGGCTTTACAGAGAAGAAATATATTCTTCTTGTCACAATGAAGCAAATTAAATTGCCAATACAATCAACATTGCTCTTTTTAACTGTTGCTCACTTACAAAGCACACTGTTCTACCCCATTCATTATATATAAACACTGACCTGAGCTTTCCTTTTCTCTCTGAAATGGGGTCCCAGTCATAATCTATGACCTAGGGGTGGCCTCGTTGTAACATTGGGGAGATTAGGTTAGGATCACATCCTGACCAGGAGATTTGGAGATTATAGGTTTGCAATCATGACAGACCTGATACAATTGGGAAATTGCCAGTCATGAGAAGAGATGTCATCTCTCTGTCCATGGCACTAGCGTCATTGCAAATGAGAATGGTCTGGTACATAATGCCTCCCTTGCAGGGCAATTTGCCATCTAGGAGTTGAATATGGATCAGCACTTACAGGTTGTGTAAGTGATATGCTGTATTCCGATCTATGAAGTTTCCAGCTACTTCAATGTTGATGAGTGCTGAAAGAAGAAAAGGAGCGTCTGAAAGTGTCTGAATTATGAATCAAATCGGAAATGAGGAATGGTTGGCAATAGATTTGAGTACACCCAGCAGATTTACGCAGTAAATTATTACGCAGTGGTTATTTGAGTCTTTTGGGTAGCAGGTCTGATGTGTGATGTGTTTGGAATCATGTCCACAACAGAAACATAGACTCTTCCCCAAACCATTCTGATATTCTATTGCTGTCAGATTTCAGTTTATCAAGATGGGTGGCCTGGTCAGTGAGTGAATCCAAAGACAGCTGATTATTTCTACAGGCTAATTCATTGACATCTTCTATTCTAAACTCTTGGTGAAAAGAGCCAGTGAATGCTGGGTCTTCCTGCCAGTGTTCTGAACTCTGTTGCCATGTGTGGCACTTTTTAATAGGCATATCCTTGCTTATTTGCCCTTGGGAGAGTATTAAATACATTGTGAATTAAGTTCACAGTATGGTTATATCATGCAAATGTTTAGCATGACAGTAGTAGTCCAGTCCAGTCCTGCGATCATTTATAAGTAGTGTAAGTCCAAACTTTGTCAAATTAATGATTCTGTACAAGACATATAATGAACTTTGCAGCAAAAAGCCTTGACACTTAGATGGAGCTTCACCGCACCTATCGGGTTGGGTGATTAGGAATTGGCTACACAGCAGCAACTGGGATGCTATGAAGCAATAACTGTTGTAATTGGTGGGCAAGGTTGCATAGAATGGAATGAATGGCAGTGACTTGTTGTAATTGCTCGGCAATGATACAACCTTGGGTAATGACAGCATGCAGCAAACTGCTGTAACCTGTTGCATCCATTTTGCAGATTAAATATACTGTCATGACTCAAGAGCAGCATGTTTATTAAAGTGAACCAAAGTTGATGATAAGACAGTACTTGTTAACCATAGACTACACAAGTAAAGATAAAAATGGGCAGGGCAACAGCAAATATACGATTGCATAATATGATAATAAGAATAATGCTGAATTCATTAGCTGACTTGGCTGAGACATACATTGGGTGTGTTCTAATTATAACAGGTCTACACAGACTAACATAGCCTCTGCACTGCTGAAACAAAAGGAGCACCCCCACCCCCTTTTTGTTGCATTTGTCAAATGAAGTCTCTACTAGCTCCAACTATCTACATAGGGTGCTTCAAAATATGCAGTGCTTAGTCCCTTTGAGTTGAACCATGGTGCAAGTGAGAACCAGCAATTGCCCTCGGTACAGACCAAAACCACCCGTATGAGCAAGTGCCCTCGGTCCATTTCCAATCGAACCAAACATGTTCCAAGTTCAACCAAGCATGTATTTATGGGTTGCAGGCAGCATTTTCTTGTAGATACGAGCTGTGAAAGTGTGCTGCAAGGTGTAAACAGAGCCAAAGGACAGAGCTGTAGTGCTGCAGAAATGCAATGTCTTCTGGATATTTGGACCAACAAACAAAAAGACAAAATACATTGAGAATCCAATACAAAAACATTTTTATGTTTTTGTATTGGATTCTCAATACAATACAATAGTTATTTATATAATTATCTAGTAATTTGTGGAGCAGCAGCTCTGTGTTGTCTGTCCTCAGGTGATTATGATTTGTATGCAAAGTTGGCCAAAAATTTGTTTGCTTTTTTCCATTGCTCTATGGCTGACCAATAAATGAAAGGTTTTTGAGTATGAGTTTTTTGTTGCTTTTCAAGATCCCGCTCTGTAATTGGTTTACAACAGCAAGTACAACTAACGACAAGAACTCAGTAAGACTTAAATTTTGCGTATGTTCCTTGGCAGCTTATGAATTAAACATTGGAAACGAAGTCCACATATTCTGTACTCACTCTTAGCTCACCTATTTTCCCTCATTACTGCTATTTTTCAACTTCACTGAAACCACTATATAAAGCTCACTGCACATATGTCGACTACAGACTTCCTGTCTTCTCACCTGCAAGACAAGCTGTAGTTAACATGCTGACAAATTGTACTAATTGTTTTATGAGTTCTGGCCATTATTATCCCTGTGTGAGCATGGTCAGCTGATAAAAGAGTAATGGTGACAGTGTCACAGACTCTTCTGGTACATTTGATGCATTATTCAGAACAGCTTCTAGAAATAACCTTTAACCCCTAAAGTACCCCACAGTCACAATTTCATACGCTTTCTCTATAGAAGAAGCCTTACTGTCTTCATATGAACATTACAGCACAGTGAAATTCTTTTCTTCACATAGCCCAGCTTGTTAGGAAACTGGAGTCAGACATGATATAGTGCCCCTGGAGCAGATAGGGTTAAAGGCCTTGCTCAAAGGCCCAACAGCAGCACCTAGGTTTGGGCTTGAATCCCTGACCTTCTGAGCAGTATACCAGGCCCATAACCTTTGAGTCACCACTACCCTGATAGACACAACATAGCTTTAATGCCTGACAAAGATCATCCATTCGGCAATTGCTCCTAGCACAGACGATTCTCAATTCAACTGTTGGGAACATTGAGAAAAAGAACAATATTAAACGAGAAAAGAAATAATGTCTCAGAGGCAAACCTCTAAACAAAACACTATTTTTTTGGGGGGGGATTTATCATTTGAAATGTAATCATGAATGTAATAATTGATTAAAATTGATTCAATTCACTGAATCACATGATGCATTCCTATCTTGTGCCCACTGTTCCCTCATGTATGCACAACACCAGCTGTAAAGCTGAAAGCGAATGTAATAAGCAGTGAGTGGAGAATGTAGCAGGATGCTACACTATCTACTGTGTCAACTCAGTATATGCATCTGTTGGGCAAATTCAAGAATCGGGATTGAAGAATCAAACAATGATAATCCATAAACAAGGTCAAAACTCAAGCAAGAATCGAAAACCAGAACAAACAGGAAAACAAGAAAGCAAGGCCCAGACTTAAGGTTATTAACGCAGTAAGACTTTGTGACAATACACTGATAAAACATGGTATACATAGAAAACTAATCAAGGGCTAAACACAGAACAGGTGATTACACTCAGGTAACAGACCAATGACAGGAGTGGAGAAAGGACTAGAAAGCAAAATATGAGCATATGGTGTTTGTCGCCATGGAAAAGGTTATTCAAAGTGGGGAACCATGACCGAGAACCCAAAGACAAGAACAGTATGCCAGATTATCTAAATGTAACAGCCACATATTTCAGATATAAAAACACTGAATGTGTGTATGTGTGTATGTGTGTAGACTTTCTAATCAATCTGCCAGACTCACTTAAAAGTAATTCCAGAAGAATCTATTCACAAATAGCCCATTGTGAGCAGCTGACTGACTCATTCTCCTTTAAAGAAATTCAGCAATTTCCTCCAGGTAAATGTGCTGCCACTCTTAAATCAGCAAAATGAGAATGTGATTGAGAATGGGATTACATGGCTAATGCGAGCAGATGATGGAAGGTCAAGCAAAATCTCCCACTCGAATAGGATTAGACTGAACAGGCTTTTCACAGAGCGTCTTCTCATCCCCATACAGCTTCATCACACATTCAATTTTAATTTTCCAAGGCATGAAGCACTAGGTACATTCAGGACAGTATCACAGAATAAAACTCACCAGTGCAAACCTCCAGCTCACACACACACACACACACACAATGTAGACATTATTGGATTTTGTGAAGATTGGATATAGGCTAGTAAATATTATTGCATGCCATAAGAATCTGGGAAAATAGCACTACTCTTCATAAAGCTCGGTTTGTGCTTAAGCAGAGGCATATCTAAGAACTACCAAAAAATGAACATTATGGTTTTTCAGAATACTATGTGCTATTTCAAACCATGTGTAAGGCAGGTATAGAGTAGAGATATGTAGCATATGCATATTTTTAAGTAATGTGTTTCACAAATAGTGATGTGTATATAATATCAGCTAGTACACTGAGTACAATAAGCAAGTGGAAGCTGTCAGTGTCACTTCATGAAGTGTGAATGGTACAGAATTGTGTTGTTTTCTGATCTAATTGGCTTGCTTGGGACTATGTCCCATTTTGGTGACAGTTTGTGTTCTATTTGTATTAAGATTAGTGTTTTTAAAAATTACTACTGAATATGCTATTTGTGTTTGGAGCATTTTTTTTTTATGCGCGAGGATGAACAACCAGGAAGTGTTACAATACTGACATCCTACTGTGATGTTTAGGACTGTGAAGCTCATACACACATATCCATGTCATCTTTGTGTGTTTCCTTGGATATAAACACACACACAGTTAAACTTAGCCAGTGTTTTAACTACTGAAGTGCAAAGGTCATTAGCATCTGCTATGTTTTGTGAAAAACATCACTATAAGCCTATGCAAAAGAGTTAATAGTCTATGCAAAACTATATTTGCTACATTCACATTCACAATAACAGTAACATAATTGTACTTACAGTTATATAAGTAAGGAATAAAATGTGGTTCAACAGCCGGCACTATTGTTGGAGCAGTGTTTATCGAATATGGGGCAGTTGTGGCCTAATGGTCCGAAAGTCAGACTTATAACCCGAAGGTGAACCCGAAGGTCGTGGGTTCGAGTCTTGGGTCCGGCAGGGATTGTAGGTGGGGGGAGTGAATGACCAGCGCTCTCTTCCACCCTCAATACCATGACTAAGGTGTGACCCTTGACCAAGGCACCAATCCCCCAACTGCTCCCCGGGCGCCGCAGCTAAAATGGCTGCCCACTGCTCTGGGTGTGTGTTCACAGGGTGTGTGTGTGTGTTCAATACTGTGTGTGTGCACTTGGATGGGTTAAATGCAGAGCACAAATTCTGAGTATGGGTCACCATACCTGGCCACAAGTCACTTCACTATCTTCACACCAGTATTTATTCATAGGCTACAGAATGACAGGCTGACAGTCCAGCCCATCCAGTAGCCATGTTTAATAACAGTATGCTTTGTGTCAATTTCAGTTCCTCTTTTTATGTGAATACTTTTTATGTAAATACTTTTATTTGGCATTTTATTTTGCACCAAATGTATTTAAGTTGTGGCTGCACATTCTGGGAAGATCCCGTCTTTTCAAAGACAGGAAACTCCTATTTTCATTACAAAAGCTGTCATTGGGTACATTTTTCTCTTCTGCAGCAACTTTTGAAAATATAGTTATTATATATATGGTTATTATCCTTGGCTTTATTAAGGCAATAAAACACCAATTTATAGTTGAAATATGAAATCATTATCCTACAGATGCCAAGGAGAAACTTGGGCTGAGGCCAGTAGCTATAATGCTTCCACCTCCTGCATTTTAAAAGTAAAAATGTTTTAAATATATATCTCTAACTTGAAGTTCGAGAAGTGAAACCATCAACAAACTTGGAGATTTCGAGAAATCGATAACAGTCAACAACAGCAGGTTAGATCATATCTGCAAGCTCAGAGTTATTTTTCTCTGCCTCAGTATGATTGACATTTGACAGATAAGGATGATTAATAGAGAAAAAAAAACACTTTAAATAGAGAAAAAAAACTTTAATGTGTTTGGTGGCATTGGACTGCATTGATGTTCTGTTTCATGTGTCTTCAACTGGCAGACACACACTCCGGAAGGGGATACAGCACAGTTTTCAAATGCAACAAATACAAAACTTGAAAAATACTTTAGCAGAATCGATAACATGAAAACAAAATTGCTTGTAATTCAGAGACTCCAGTATGCTAAACATGAACCAGCTCAGATTCTGTGGCAGATCCTCTGTTCTGGTTGATCACATTTTGCATTTATGTCAATTATTTAGCTGAAGGAAGGGAAAGGTTTTCACAGACTTTCTCTTTGTTTCATTCACTCACTCCGGTCTCATTAGTGAAGTGACAACATGGCTTGTTAAAAAAAAAAAAAAGAAAAGCCGACGATGAGAACACAGTGTTTAAATATGTATGGACAGTATGCAATTATCCTTCAAAACAGTTCAAAACAGACAGCTCATCTGTTCTGTTAGTTCCTGTTCTCACTTATAGTTATAGCCACGATAAACAGTCATTCCCTCACCAGCCTTGCTTTTTCTCTCTCTCATCCGATCTCTCTGTCTCTCTAAAAAAAAAAACACAGCTCCTCATTTTACAGAGAAACCAGAAAGTGTGAACTCCTCTGTACTGAAGACTTTCCTGTGCTGATAAACCTCACAAAGAACAATGCCTTACAAAGTTACAAAGCACTTACAACCGAGATTCCTTCCATAAATGTGAAATAAATCCATCCATCCATCCATCCATTTTCCATACCGCTTATCCTACACAGGGTCGTGGGTAGCCTATCCCAGGGAACTTGAGGCATGAGGCGGGGGACACCCTGGACAGGGTGCCAACCCATCGCAGGGCACAACTGCACAAACACTCACACACTCATTTTCACACTACAGCCAATTTGGAAATGTTAATCAGCCTACAATGCATGTGGACTAGGGGAGGAAACCGGAGGACCCAGAGGAAACTCCCAAAGCATAGTGAAAACATGCAAACTCCACGCACACAGGGTCGGAGGCGGGATTCACACTCCCAGCCCCAGAGGTGTGAGGCCACAGTGCTAACCACTAAGCCACCGTGCCCCCCATGAAATAATTCTCCTAACAATGAACACCACTACATCAACAATATGGGTTTTACTTTGTTATACAACATGCTTCTTAAATCCTTTTATTATTAGTCTAAGGTCTAAGCTTATGTTGACCATCTGCCGTACAAGCCCCTGTGTGTGAGCTGTTACTATAGGAACAATAATGTATTAGAATGAGCGCATTACTATTAACCTATCGTTCATGTAATAGCCGGAACTACTGTCTGAGCTGTGCTGTTATATGAAAATAATGCACACCTTCTGACCAATCAGATTCAAGCATTTAACTGTGCTCTGGTATAACATCAAATAATCACTAATGGATAACCATTTAAAGGTAAATTGTTTTTATTCAGTCATGTTAGTTGCTTATCTGGAAGAAGATTCTATTTAACTGGACCTTAACAAATTTTAGTTAAATAATTCTGCTCTATTTTGTCAATTTGTGTAAGACCGCTATGCACCCTGTAAAACAATGAAAGTGGTACAATAATGAAGCAGCACAGATGGGGAAAATGTTCTGTGTTGTTATTTAAACAACAAAAAACTGAAAAGAAAGTAGGGTAATTATTCTTTTTTAAATTCACAAATTTCCCAAACACGACATAATACTGGAAGCTTTTTCCTCATTACAAATGCGAAGAGTTTACATTTTTGCATGCTTATTTTCTTTGCATAAATTCCTGTAACCTGTTTCAGTACAGCTCTCAGTAACGAGAAATGTTCCGGGAAGCCAGCCCAAACATAGGCGATAAAATGGGTTTTTACTGCAGTGTTGAGTCGCCGGGGTTAAAATGTCTGAGTCTGTTATTCTGGCCCACATGCTAAGAAAACATTTAGTTTTCTAAAGCTACTTTACATCACATTAAGTGTACAGGCAAAACACACATTGGCTATAAAGATTAGAGATTTCTCTGCTCCAAGACTGGATCCACCATCAAAACTTTTCTATTGAAAGCGTTGCTTTGTTAATATATAAATAATTTAAATGAATAGCATTTCATGCCTAAAATAATAGAAATTATGATGCATGCCAAGCTTTGCAATATTGGCACCAGGAAGTGATAGTGTCTTATCCTATCCTAGTGGAATAATTATTTTGATTTGAAACCACACTTTTTGGCCCATTACCCTTGGCTAAATGTGACATTCAGTAACATTTGTTGTATTTCACTGGAAAGCTCATAAAACAAAATATTAAAACGTGTGATAGAGTTTTACATGTTTGCCCTTGGCTTCAGCAGTTTTTACAATAACAATTTGGCTTTGAGACATAAAGCTTAATGATCAGGGCTGTCATATTTGCATACAAGGGTTTTGGGGGGAGCTATTGCTTTTGTGCAAGATGCCAGTTACAGCAGGTAATTAGAAGGTCTGGCAGTTGGGCCCATCATCATTGGCACAGATTCTGCAGGGGAGCGTGTACTGTTTCCTTTTAATGAGGCTTATCGCCATGCACTTTTATCCCCTCTTCACCCAAGACACTCCAGTGCATTTACTGGGCATAATCAGAACATAAGCACACTCATTACATCCACTACTGAAATAAACCTCCTTTAAATGTCCTTTGTAATTACATCTCATCCCAAGGGGAAAAACACAATGATGACACAATGTGAAAGACTTAGGAAATATTTACAAAGTCAAATGGTGAGAATAATATGACACAAAAAGCAGTTTAGTTTGTTTATGTAGCCAAGAACATGTGAGGGCTAACTTTTCAGGGTCATGGTATTTGGAGAATGAACCATTTTTTTCAGACAAAAGAATTCCAAATCAAATCTCAAAAACAAAGCACCACGATACTTGCATGTGGTGTAATACCAACTTAAATAGTGTAGTGCTATGTGATGTGATGTAAACAACAGGCTGAACAAATTACAGCTGTGTCTTAAATCACATATACACTATTTACATATGTATACTATGTACTTATGTATTATTCTAGGCCATTTTTGAATATCATCACTAACCTATTTTCCTGTTAGGGTTAGTGTTTGAATTTGGAAAACCTCTCATATAGCCTTCAAACCTACTGAGAAGTCTGTTTTGCTTACTAGTCCTCTTACACATGCTGCTGCACAGAGACAAATATGTTCTCAGAATTGAAAATAGAAATAAAGAATAGAAAAAACATTTTACAGGTCAACATAGAAACCTGCTGGACAGGAAATGCTTTGGCTCTGACATGTCATGTAATGGATTTCACTTTTAATGCTCCAGATGCACAAATGGCATGCAGGTGAACATTGCCACTTGCAGCACCTGCATTTAATCAAATATAAACGAGGCTTTAAGGTTAGTGGTGGATGATTGGTGGGATTGAGACTTTAAGTAGCTCAAAGTGTCATAGGATGTTAATTATTTGCCCTGAACCACTTCAAATGGGATATTCAGACTTACATGTCTACCTCCATATTTGTATTACTTGCATTATATGTACACTATATGGCCAAACGTTTCTGGACTCCTGATCGGCACACCCATTTGTGGAGCTTCCCCAAATTGTTGCCACAAAGGTGGAAGCACACAATTGAACAGAATGTCTTTATATGCTGTAGCATTACAATTTCCCTTCACTGGAACTAAGGGGCCCAAATATGTTCCAGCATGACAGTGCCCCGTGCACAAAGCAAGGTTCGTGAAGACATGGTTTGCCAAGGTTGGAGTGGATGAATGTGAGTAGCCTGCACAGAGCCCTGACCTCAACCCCCTGAGCACCTCCAGGATGAATTAGAACCCAGATTGCGCACCGTTCCTCCTCGCCCAACATCAATACCTGACCTCACTTATACTCTTGTGGCCGAATGAGCAAAAAAAACCCACAGCCATGCTCCAAAATCTAGTGGAAAGCCTTCACAGAAAAGTGGAGGTTATTATAACAGCAAAGGGGGAGTAAACCTAATGTAAAAGAGATGTTCAAAAAGCACATATGGGTGTGATGGTCAGGGGGGTCCACAAACTTTCGGCTATATAGTGTATGTATAATTTAATTGAAAACAAGATAAGTGACTCAGAAGAATGCAGTGAGGATGCAATAATTAAACCAGCATCTTCAACGGTATCATTTAAAGAATGACAAATAACTACACATGCTGGTGCACATGCTGTATTCTATGCAACACGCATACAGTATGTTGTAGAAAATTAAAATATATAAATTAATGATGTGTTTTGGACCATAAAAGACAGAATGACAATTAACTAAGAAGTAGGTAGAACTTCAGGTATGGTCTTTCTTCATAATTCTATTTTAGGTGAATGGTGTATCAAGCAGGGAAAGAAAAAAAAAACAGCGCAGACTGGAAATTTGACTTAAATAATGCACAGCAAATGAAAAAAAGAACACTTACACCAGAAATGTGTGTCACGACACATAATTAAAATAACAACCATACAGTATTTATATAGAAATCACCATTTTTGCATTTAACATGCAGCTCCAATTGCCTTATAGTGTAAAATCTCATGCACAGAGCAAGATATTACAAACAAGCACAAAAAATAAGATAGACAATCTTTGCTTATTCAAATCTCGTTCTTTGCTTCAGTGAATAATCTCCTTTCAATACTCTAGATTTGAACCATTTAAAGTACGTTCATCCCAGGACTCTTTTTCACAATATGCTCACACTGAACATCCTTTCTACACACTTAGTACTATTTGACTTTATAGTACACAGTTGTAGAAAAATAATGATTTGTAATCCCACTATCTGGTGTCCCTCAGAGGATGGATTCATGTCATCTCAGGGAGATTTTCTTGCCATTGTTAGATTTTCCTTACCCCTGGCTTGCCCATAAAACACACACACACACACAGACACACACACAGATATTGGAGGGTTTCTCTGTCCTCTGTTCAGACAAGTTGGCATTATGGGTAGCATAATCTGTTAAATCTCTTTTATGAGGCAAACACTGAGGAGAATTCATTTGTGTGGCTTATGAAATGTTTGCCAAATCGCACCGAGTTAGCAAATTATCCTACTCATAATGCAGGCTTGGAGAAAGCAGCATCAGCGGGAGTAGTTGAGTGGTAGACTTTGCTAAATTGGCTCTAAAAATACACAGAGGAAGGGCACAGTGAGCCTCAGGGTGCTTGAGTGGAGGAGTGGAACCTGTCGCAGAGAGATGTCCATCGAGTCTGCTGTTCTGTTGCAGCAGTGTACATTCACTTCACGCTGGGAGACAAATCCACAAAACTAACTCCAAGTCTCTAATAAGCACTTACATCAGAGTCAGACCTAATGATGTTATCCGATCAGTATGTTTCATTTTCATATGAAACTAATTTAATTTAAGTTTTGCTATCCATCACTGATCTCTCACTCTCTCTCTCTCTCTCTCTGTCTCTCTCTCATTCGCTCTCTTACTCTTCTTATACTCACTTTTCTACTATAAAAAATGAGATTGAGCTGAACAAAGCAGTACATTAACAATTCTTTGCTAAAAGAAAGGAATTCTTAGCCCTCTGAGTCGACTGCATGCGTTCCCTTGTTTGTGTCCTCGGCTGTAAAGCAATTACTCCTTTCATACATGCACAATAGAAATGAAATATTTTCCACTCTGCTACAGCCAGCATTTATCCCAATGCGGCTTTATGGGAATTACATTTGAACGTTCCTTCTCTCAGAAAGCTCATTATCTTGTTCAGTCCCGTTTGAATAATTGCTTCTCTCATGACCTATCCAATATTACAAATGAGTTGCTCAGCATGAACCCATGCATTTACTGTGACAATGAAAGTCCATGCATCAGTCATATAAAAGAGGTCATGGACACGTCCATACAATACACTCCAGAATGCATTTGGGCTGGTGATTATTATTATATTCAAAAATTTAATTTTCTCTGTCAATTGCAATAAGCGTTGAGGGCATTTTGAGGTCTTTATAGTGCTGTAAAAATCTGTGCCAGGTGATATACTGTCAAACAGTTTTACATTATTCAAGTGAGTTCTTTGCAGCAGAGAAGCAGAAAATCTGCACGAAAAAACTTTGTACAGCTCACTGGTTAATTTGTCTAACTGATTGTCATATCTCAAAAGCACATTTGGCAGAGTTTCATTAGCGAAATGGTTATAATACTTTCATCCAAAATTTGCAGTAGAAACATGCATTATAGATTTCATGTCAAAAATCAACAGATTTATCCTGCTATCCTATTACTGGTCTATAATTTTATTAGCAATTAATTGCATTTGCAAAAGACATTTCTAGTGATCCAAATAGAAGGTTTTTTTTTTCCCCCTTCATTTTTATCTGAGTAAAGAAAAACTACATAACCAAAATGGTTGTATCATAAAAAAATTCTACCATTTTAAGTGTCCCGATGTACAATATAGGCTGTTTTTATAGTTATAATCTGAACATTAATTCTTGTTTCACTGAAAGGTTTAAGAGGTCCGGGAGTCTAGAATTAATATATGTTATTAATATATAACGGGTTGTATACACCATTTATTTCCCTCTCTGCATGTTAGACTTTAGTACTTTAGAACAAATCCTTGAAGAAATCTACCATGCACATTAAATCAAGATGTTGAATTCATTTCAGGTATCCTTATAATGTGCTATTTATGTAGAGAGGCAACTATGTGAAGCCGAGATACTTGACCGAAATGATCTTGGTTATTTATCTACTATAATTCACTTAATCCTTCTGAGCAGTCTTCATGTTTATGAAGGACTGAATATTATGATTCAAGTTTAAAAGGTCATACACACACATCCTTGTTTACTTCTAACCAAAAAAATATATTCATTGTTTTCTTATAGCGTGACATGTATGTGTGTGCATATCATGGATGGATGTGGTGATGCAGCTGATAAAAGTTCAAGCCGACAGCCTGCCTTGTGTGTTGCTCCAGCAGTGACCCTTGACCCCAGCTCACTTCTTATAACATTACAGCTATATTAATTCTGGAGGGCTGAGATGTGAAATAACACACA
>CM040999.1:8793644-8917381 GCA_022985145.1 Pangasius djambal
GTCCCAAATACTTGGCCATGTAACATCAAGAGTTCCCGTCCCAAGGCCACACGTGTGTTCAGTTATTGAGTGCTGCACAACATAGACAGTGAAAGCTCAGTTATCATATACAGATGGACAATTTATTACTTTGAAAGATGGCATGCAGCTTTTGTTGATATTGTTGCTATTTGCTTTATATGAAAGCTACAGTAGTCAGACTGTAGATGCTGGAATCTACACCACTTGCGGGCCTGAACAGACAGGCTACAGTAGACAGTTTTTGTCCATATTGAGAGGAGAAAACATCCAGATTCACTGGTAATAAATAAATGTCTGGCTTGCAAGACTAGGCAGGCCTAAACTCTCAAGTGGAGAAAGTGTACAGTCTGGAAAGGTATGAGTTCATTGGGAAGAGAGTTTTTTTCAGAAGTGGGATCAGTGGATAGGGCAGCAGCTGGCAACCAGTATTGTTCAGTAAGGCATGATATCAACATGATCTATATACTGTAGAACACAATGTGCTGGTGCCACCCCTGACAAGTTGCCCTAGGTAATTACCTACGTTGCTTAAGCCAGGGACCGTTAATTCAGCAAGAATAATTTGTGGCACAGAAATAAAGTATCTGCCAGTTTGAGACACAAGTGTGTGCCATATGAAAGGCCACTAGGTAACTGGCTTATTTTATAATATGATAAATAGTTGATGAACTTGTGCAATTTTTCAAACTCCCAGAGTCTCTGAACTGTATAATCACTATAAGACTAAACTAATATGCCACAAATTTTATTCACGTCCAGGATCACATCCAGGATTTTTTCCCCTAAATGAGTAAACATTATTAACAAAGAAATCATGTATCTTGACTCTGCAAAAATCAAAAAAGGTTAATTGCTTACTGTAATTCCAAGTGCTGATGACAAATACATTTGCAAAATGATAAATGATGATGCTGGATTTCAGTTGACTAATGCCAAAAGAGCTGTTTGTATCTTTTGATCTGATTGTAATGAACGATGTATGCCTTTCTGTTTTCCTCATTGTAGATGTACAGTATGTGTGTGAATATCCATATTCTGCTTAGTATAGTTCCATTCATTATGAGTTGTTTATCACATTCCAATAATGAATTGTCCCTCAGCTCTAAGGTGAACCTTAGGGCCAAAGAGACTATCTAAAAAGCATTAACAAGTGAAAATTATCTACTTAGAGAATCAAACAGAGAGAGATAATGTGGCAGCCAGAATAATACCAAGATGTCTTGTGTTTAATTCTCAGATTATTAGTACTAAATAAGAAGGCATCAAAATCAATGAACTCAGCACCATATGGCAAAGGAGATGCATTTGTGCAAAAACTAAAAAGGTGACCATTATGCATCTGCTGCACACACATTATCCCATTACCATCTCATAGCCAGAGCTCTAAGCTATCTCATCCTCCTCTCTTCATTAGCCAAACCACTCTTCAGAGCACCGCATAAAGACTCCCCTGGGCATGGTTGTGCACAGCTGCCCCTATCTATTGCATGAACATAGGGAACAGGTGGTTGAGGATGAAGTCAGGGCTGTGTTCCCCATGGGGGTATTGGTGCAGCCCTGTGGTCCTTGTGCCCAAGGAAGACAGCACTTTCCATTTCTGCGTGGACTACGTGTTTTGAAAAGTAAATGTGGCATATTTGATACATATCATATCCAATGCTGCACAACGATGAACTGCTTGATTAGTTTGGCCTAGCCCATTTTGAATTGACACAGAGCCCCTTGACTCCAGTGTCCTGCAAAAAATGGCATTTTCCACTCCATTCGAGTTCCACCAATTTGTCACACTTCCTCTTGGCTTTCTAAGAGGCCCAGCCATGTTTCAACATCCAGAGAGTCTTGAGATGGGCAGGACTCATAGCAAACCCAAAACAGTGTGTGATTGGTGAGGCAGGATATTAGGGCTGGCTGGCTATTATCTCAGGTTTCTGCATAATTATTCAGATGTTACCTGTCTAATAAAAAGGAGTACCAGTGTGGTCATGCCATTTATTATTTTCAACACGCCCTGATATATTTTATTCCGATATATTGCTAAGGTTGCAATGGTTTGGTACTTACTGAATAGGCAATGCCTAATACACAACCTTCAGAAAAATTTACAGCAGAGCATTATACAAACCTGAAATTATTGTTTAATATGCCTGCAAATGCCATTTCATTGTACTGCAGTGACACTGAACTATTCACACTCATAAATCTACATACATACAGTACATCAGATGTACATCTGGAAAATGTCTGCTTAAATCATGTCAGTCATGTGACACTTTGCTGGTGGACATCAGCTTTTCTTTCAACATGAATTTTCATTTCAGACTATCTCTTTTTATTCATTTATTTTGATGAACACATTTATTCCATATCGAAAAATATATGCACATATATCTCACACTCTGCACTCCATCAATTCCACTTACTAATGCCAGACATCAAATCACTGAATAATATAGCTCTCCTGACATCCACTTCATTAATCAGCACCTCCGTCTCAAAATTAAGTTTTTTATTTTAACCATCTTTCTCATAGTCTTTGCCACTGCATTTTTTTAACATTCCTAAAAGGCGCATTGTTGGGTGGAGACAGCGTGAGGTGAGAGATTTCATCCATGTGCTCTCAATTTCATGTTAACTGGAATGTAAATAAGAATGATGTGTAAGGCCTTATGTATGTTGTGGTTTTATAAATCTGATTTCTCCATTACTACAAGTTCTGCATTCATTTATAATCCATCACATTGGAACTCTGCTTCATTATCTGAAGACTAGCTTCAGATTTTATACACACACCCACATGCACCAAATGATTAACTTACTCCCAGTAATAAACCATGCAAGAAATTGCCAACTTACCTATACATCATTATTTGGCAGCTGTTGCAAATGTCAAAGTTTCTAGTGATGAAGTGGCCAGGAACATGACAGTTTTATGAATGAGGGAGGAAAGACGAACTCAGCTTACCTCTGCATGCATCAGTTTCTTTAATTCTGCTTATGCAAATTCCCATCATGTGTCCTTTGATTAAGACTTGACTATACAGTGTTGCCTTGGGGAGAGTGGGATCCTCTTCTGAATCTCGCCTCCTCACAAGGTTATATCATTTCATATTAGTGAGTTTTTCATTTGCCACTATTGTGCTTTGATTTGTTTATTAGGAGCACAAGACCTCTGAGAAGCTGGATAATAAAAAGTGCTATACAAAAAAAAAAAAAATCATTGCCTGCTTATTTTCAAATTCACTTCTGGTATTAATGTTTTAGCACATTTGCATAATGACATCTAGTGTTCTAGCATTTTAAGGATTCAAAGATGAGAAACTTTTACTTTTCATTTAAGTTTTTTTTTTCTTCTGTGGAAAAAACAGACCATTATAAACCTTCAAAATCATAAAACAGCATTAGAATCTATTAAATGTTAGGAATTAGAACATGCAAGAAGATATATTTGGATTACATCAGATTTTCTAGAAAATAAGACATAAGAAGGGGAACAAACACCTACTCCAACTTAAACCCTAACCTTGACCATTTCTAATACAAATAGTATTGTGCACATTGTAAGAACTTTCCAAAATTTACATGTTTACAACAGTCTATTATCTATTTATGGTCTATGTAAAACTTGGTAGAACCCTTTTTTCTTGAACTAACAATTCCACAGTTCCACAGGAGTACATGTTCTAATCCCTTTTTAGAAGATCAGGTAGATTTTTACTGCATTTTTTAAGATTCCAAAGGCTTGCAATGGTCTGTTGTTGCACAGAAAAAAAAAAAAAAAACTTTAATAAGAATTTAAAAAAAAATCTTTAAACCAACAAAATTCTTTGAGTATAAGATTTTTTTATTTTTATTGATTTATTTTTTTATACTGCTCACGGATTTTTTGTAACTATTCCACAGACGTTACATTCATGCCATGACCAAGATCACAATCCATACACTGCCAGTCAAAAGTTTTGAGGATTATATGGTGAAACTTCACACAATGGGCTCTAATTTTCTCTGAATTTGCATATTTAAACAAGCAATAAATATAGTTGACTTGAATAATATCAATGACTTTTTTTTATTTTATTGGAAAAAAATTCTAGAACACTAATGAACAAATACAAATCACTAACACTAATAAACAAATACAGTGCAACCTATATCTCACTTTTGATAGTGTAATACTATCTATTACACTAAATTGAGTAATCTTGCCAGTTAATAATTCTTTAAATATGAAATTTTTAGGGCCTTTGGAGAACTGTTTATACAATCAGGTCCATAAGTATTTGGACAATTTTCGTAGTTTTGCCTCCGCACACCACCACAATGGATTTTCAATGAAGCAGTCGAGATGTAATTGAAGTGTAGACTTTCAGCTCTAATTCAACGGGTTTAACAAAAGAGTTTTCACAGTCTCAAAAGTAATTGGACAAACCAACATAATCATAAATATTAATACTTGGAAGCAAATCCTTTGCAGTCAAAGACTGCCTTAAGTCTGGAACCATGGACATCACCAAATGCTGAGTTTTCTTCCTGAAGATGCTTTGCCAGGCCTTCACTGCAGCCTCCTTTAGTTGCTGCTTGTTTGTGGGTCTTTCTGCCTTCAGTTTTGTCTTCAGTAAGTGAAAAGCATGCTTAGTTGGGTTGAGGTCAGGTGACTGACTCTACCATTTAATAACATTCCATTTCTTTCCCTTAAGAAGCTCTTGAGTTTTACATTTGTGGTACGCTTTGGATCATTATCCATCTTTACTGTGAATTGCCATCCTATCAGGTTTGCAGCATTTGACTGAATCTAAGCAGAAAGTATAGCTATATACACTTCAGAATTCATCCTGGACCTTCTATCAGCAGTCACATCATCAATAAATGCCAGTGACCCTGTTCCATTGGCAGCCATACATGCCCATGCCTTAACACTTCCTCCACATGTTTGACAGATGATGTGGTATGCTTTAGATCATGAGCCCTTCCTTTCCTTCTCCATACTCTTCTCTTTCCATCATTCTGGTACAAGCTAATCTTGCATCAGAACTGGGCAGGCTTTTTTCAAAGTCTAATCTGGCCTTTCTGTTCTTGAGTGTTACCAGTGGTTTGTATCTTGAGGTAAACTGTCAATATTTACATTCATGTAGGCATCTCTTGATTGTAGACAATGATACGCCTACCTCCTCCAGAGTGCTCTAGATGTGGCTAGATGTTGTGAAGTGGTTTTTCTTCAACAAGGAAAAAATTCTGCCATCATCCACTTTAGTTGTCTTCCGTGGTCTTCCAGGCCTTTTGGTGCTACTGAGCTCACCAGTGCATTCCTTCTTTTTAAGAATCTTTCAAATTGTTGATTTGGCCACTCCTAAAGTTTCTGCTATCTCTCTGATAGGTCTGTTTTTTTTTTTCAGCCTAATGATGGCCTCCTTCACTTGCATTGACACCTCTTTGGACCGCATATTGAGAGTTCCCATGAACAGCTACCAAATCTAAATTCAGAGCTTGGAATCAACTACAGACCTTTTATCTCCTTAATTTGTCAAGCAAATAAGCAGGAAACAGGTCACAACTGGCCATTAAACTGCTTATCAGCCAATTGTCTGATTACTTTTGAGCCTGTGAAAATGGAAGGACTATGTAAAAGATTTCTGAAATTCCTAAATGATTAATGCAATATTTTTGTTAATCCCTGTGAGTTAAAGCTGAAAGTCTACACTTCAATCACATCTTGATTGCTTCATTTCTATATATAGATATATTTATTTATTTATCAAGGCTCAGAGGAACAGAAGATGTGTCCCACTCATTTCACTTATGGATTTATTATAATGTAAAAGTCTTTCATTCTGGTGCATAATTGCCTTGATTAGGGTCTAAAACTGGCCAGTGCTATTACTCTGTTCAGTATGGGTTCAGCAGGGATTATGTGTCTGGGATATAGAGAATATGGAGATATTACTGAGACACACTCACTCACTTTCAGTAACTGCTTTATCCTTGTCAGGGTTGCGGTGGATCCAGAGCTTATCCCAGGAACACTGGCCGTGAGAGGGGAATACACCTTGGATGGGACACCAGTTCATCGCAGAGCACCATTCAGACACACATTCACACACTCATTCACACTGATGGCCAATTTATCTTAGTCAATCTACCTACTGGCCTGTTTTTGGGTGGGAGAAGGAAACAAAAGAACCCAGAGGTAACCCACACAAACACAAGGAAAACAGAAATTCTGCACAGACAGTAACCTGAGCCACAGATCAAACCATGGGCCCTGGAGCTGTGAGGAGCAAATACAAGACTCATTGAATGTATTTCATTTGCCTTTGCTCATTTGGCTGACATTTTTATCCAAAGCAGCTTACAATCATGACAGGATACTGAGCAGATTTACATCTCCTATTGAAAAGTGTACTGAAAGATTATTCTTTTTACTTGTAGCCTTAAGCACAGTTGATTAAATGCACTGCTGTTGCAATAAAACAAGCAGGCAAACCATCATAAGAAAAGGGCACCGAGGGCCCTTTCGTCAGCATACATGCAAATGTTTCCATTTAACGTTCCCAAGTCCTCCAGCAGTCTCATATTAATGAGAGAAATTAATATAATTCAAGAGCGCCAGGGCTTAGGTTGTCAGGACCTGCAACTGAGGACAGACTCTGAACCTTGCTGTAGATTGGCCAAATGGACTGGTGAATATTGCTTGTGGTACAAGAAAGCTTATTCCAATCACTCTCACACATTTGCATGGTTTACCACAAGACAGACGAGACATTAGCTTTGCTTGCAGCACATTATTTGATCTAATAAGAGACAGTATGCATAGCCTAGGCTTTTCTTTTCCTCAATATACTGCATTTACATGTAGATCTCACTAAAAGGTAGTAACCATATGAGTATATTTTTAAACCATGATTACTTTTACCATGCTTACTTTTATTTATTTGTATATTTATTAATTTATTTTAATTACAAGACAAAACAGGGTCTTTAATCATTTTGACGTAAGTAAAAATTCTAATGGTAGGCCTGATATGCAAAATGATGCTGGGTGTATAATATCCACTTTAGAGCTTTCCTAGTTCTACACTTGCAATCACTGACACTATCAGTCAGACCTTCTTTCTCATCCTTTCAGACACTCTGCTAATCAGACAGTCATATAATCAGAAACTCATCTCCTATCTCAGACTATTCGCAAATCTACTAGTCTCACGCCGTAATTAAAACACATGATTACTCATTTATTCATTTTCTGATTATTCACTTCCAAATGGAAGTGCGATATTCTGGGAATCACAGCCGATCATGTTTGTTCTTTTAAAAAAAGGGATTTTCCAGTAGACTGACTTGCATCATAATATCAAATAAGTTTGTTCACAATTCATGCAGGTACAGATTATGAAAGGGCAATCAAGCTGTCAAGCATTCAAGGATTCCAGATTGTCAGGAATACTGATGTAATAAATTAATACTGTTACTCACAGATCCATACCTCTAGACTATTCTCAACAATCCACCTTTGAGTAAAGATTGTTTTCTCTGTCTCTGCTGTGAGAACAAACAATCATTCATCTTCAGTTGCAATGGATCCGGTACCGGAAACCCCTGGAAACACTAGGCAAGCAGCGAGAATACACCCCAGATTATTACACACAACATTATGTGTACACATTCACACAATCATTCACATTTAAAGGAAATTTAGAATACCAGCATGTTTTGAAGGGTGAGAGGAAACTGTAGAACCTTGGGATCGAGCAAGGGAACATGGAGCTGTGAGGAGGTGATGCTACTCACTGAGGCACTGTGCCGCCCTGGGAACAAACCTTCCCTTTTTAAAGCTTCAGGTGGGAGTCTTTACTTGTGTCATGAGGCAATGCATTGACAAGCCTTAACCTTGTTTTATTAAAGCATATGTTTTAAAAACCTGGCACATTAATACAGAATACAATTATTGTGATGCAGTCACAGATGTATATTGAGGCACAGCATATATTGAGGATTTTATTTTATGACTTTGAACGTGGCTCAGCCAATCATATTTTAGAACTGAAACTAGAATTTATAATTAGCATCGGGTGTTGTTCAGGTTATCATTGTCAGCAGCAGATGATTACCCACATTCTCAATTTTATTTTTATTTTTTGAGACTTTATTAATATTGATAGATATTTGAACATCTATGGCCTCGAAAGGTGGGAGAGATAGTACATGATCATACATCTGAAGGCGTAGCAGATATGGCAGTAGGCGTGACAGTATACATAACTCTTTTGCAACAGTAGACGTGATACATATTAAAACGAGGGGGGTGGGTGGGTGAAAGAGAATTAGCTTAGAGTGGAAACACTAAGGGGCATTACACACACACAACTCATTACAGACATTACACACACCCACACACCGCATGTGTGTGTGTGTGTAATGTCTGTAACATCTCACTTAGGCAAAATTAAGCTACTGCACTAGAAACAGACACAAATGACTAAGAATGTACAGCAATATTGGTTTTAATACTAGCTTTTACCTTTAAGCAGTAAGTTGAAGTCTACTACTTTAGAACATTGTAGCATATTGTCTTATGGAACCATTTTGCTGTGTGTGAGTTATGGTCATTAACTGTGTCACATGGTTACTGTCTGCAGATAAACTCTTCTAACAGTTCTACGCAGTTATTTGAATAATTCAGTGTGGGGAGTAAATGCACCCATTGAACCCTTCATAAAATTGAGAGAGTATGATTACCATGTGCCAAGGAACCATGGACCCTCTTGCTAGTGCACCTCATGTACTTTACCAAACTACATCTAGATGAAAAATTTAGCCTAACTATTCTTGTGCATTGAATAACCTTCCCAACCTTGGCCTCATACCAAGCAGATGCTGTATAAGAGGATAAAGTCTAGTATTCCAGTTTCTAGGCTCAATTCCCAATTTATTAGTGTATATCTGATATGAATTTTGAATGAAAGAGACCTCCACAGACTGCACTGATATAACATTAATAGATGTCCATAACAGGTCGACTCAATAACAGGTCGAACTCTCCCTCAAAGTCAAGGGTTCAATCGATTGACTGTGTGTATCGATTGTATTCTGAGCTATCATACCCAGCAGGTGGGTCTATGCTTTTGCCTCAACTTATAGACCGTAGCGCACAAGTAATAAGTCCTTGAATTTCCAATGATCACTCTTTGAAGAAGAAGAAAAAGCTCAAAATATCTACTTGCTTTTGAGTAAAATTCAGTAAGTCACCTTGAATCTATGATAATTGATCTGTGTTACCACCAATAATGAGACAATCAACAATGATCATCTGATGACGCATGAACCATTACTTATTCCCATCATACATTTCATGATGTTTAATTTTCAGAAAATATTTTCAATAGCACATTAGTATCATCAACACATTTGTCATTGCAATTCTTCTAAATAAAATCCTGTAATGTTATTAGCAGCATTGAATCTGCCAGTTATTCAGCAAGAGGTATCACACTGCCATTTAGTAGACACTCATTTAAAGCTACTGAAGCGCAAAGAAGGGATTATTAAACAGGTATTAAAACGAACAAATTGTACAGGTTCCATTGTGCATTTATAGCAGCACTCACTAAGTAAATAGGAGAGGGCTTCCTTCATCTCTGTACGTATCATATCTGGCTGCACATATTCTGTATAACAAGGCAAAGGCACGCGTTTTAACCTTTGTAAATTGAAATAATGGGACTCATCTCTCAATCTTCTAGTAAAGCTGCATGTAAAGGTTTTCGTAGACCAAACTGAACAAAAACATTCCTGGAAATGTAAAGAAAAAAAAAAAAAAAAAAAAAAAAAAAAAAAAAAAAAAAAAAAAAAAAAAAAAAAAAAAGGAGAAAACAGTACCTGTGATTTTCTTCGTACTTGTGTGCACGTTTGATAAATATACATTTGATGAAGTGTATTCAGTGTACAGCTGATTTCCCTTTAGTGGCATCCAAAAACTCCATAAAAAGTAAAACTCACAGGCAGTTGAAAACAACAAAAATGACTAAAAGTGAAATAGCGCCTCCTAAATGCCAGACTCCTCCTTTTATAGGGCACCATTTCTTTTGTCCTTATTAAATGGCTAGCCTTATTAATCTTAATTTATGGAATTCTGAAAGATTGCTTTCTTTTAAATGGATTTTACTGAATAGCACATTTCTTGTCTTATCTTAAACGCTCCTGCAAACAATTTACAAATAAATTAATTTGTTTCGAGTTTGATTAATAAGGTCCATTATTGGGGAAGTGCTGAGGTATAAGCTTTTAATCCTGGTGATTTTGACAAGTCACAGGATTATTCCATTTCTCCTATGACATTGTAATTTACTAGTGAAATTTCATCTCGTAATGCATGATCTGTCTCCCTTTGTTATTTGGTTGCACTCACAATCAAGAGCATGGTATACATTGAATATATAGACAACAAAATACAAGCATAGTTTTTTCAAATTAACAAATGTTTTTTTTTTTTTTTTACCAGACAGTTAAAAGAAATCAAATAAAGCGTAATAAAAAAGCCACACATTGTAGATTACATTACTGACATTTTGGTGTTATGACACAAAACATATCCTATTTACTGAAATGTGCCTGTTTTCCTGTTCATTACAGATTCCGTTAGAAAAGAACTGAGCCGTTTTTAAACCCTTCAGTGAGCCATTCACTGCTGTCAAACAAAGACAGAGGAATAATTAATTACACATTACACTCACTGTTGGAGGAATGCGATGTGTGGCAATCATAATCAGTGGCTGACTGTAGTCAAGGTCAATGGAATACACACACACACACACACACACACACACTACAGCCAACTTCAGTCCACTTCACTAAGCTCCATAGCTTTATGCTTTACTTGAACTTTTACTACTCACACTGAAGGAGACTAAGAATAAATCATGTGATTGTGACGTTTATCTCAGTATAGAAAATAATCAAGGGCCATCAAACACATTAACTGCAGAATGTAGAGACAAAGTGAAAATAACTAATCCTTGGAGTGGGAGAGAAATCAGAGAAAGCTCCAACCTGGCCTGCAAATGGTCAACAATCTGATTAGATTTCTCAGATGGAGTGCTTCCAGATTGTTAATGGGAAAAGATTCATGATATGTGATCCATCTCTCAGTGTTGTTGGTTTTTTTTTTTTTTTCTGAATATAGCACCTAAGGTATATCTGAACGAAACCTGTTATACGCTACCAAATGATTTCCAATGTTTTGTCTCCTAGCACTCTGTAGGAGTGAATCAACATCCACGGAATCACTGAATAACTTTTACAATTTAAATAACCAATCATCTATGTATTGGATGAGAGCCAAGTCACATCAGTTCCAGGCAATGACACTAGCCTTCATATTGGACCGATCTCATCAAGTTGCACATCATCTCCAGGTAACCAGCTCTTCAGTCAGCCTATCTATCAACTTCCACTGGGGTCTGAGACTGATTTATGATCTGTTTCGTGGAGACACCTGAGGAGAGAGCCTCCTGCTGTAGCTAATAATGCTATCTCTACCCTGTAGCACCAGCCTCAATAATCTCTTATTCAAAGCACAGCACACGACATGGCCTCAGTTGTAGGAGATTGAAAAACTTGTTTACTTCTTGAGGTAGATGTGGAAGTAAGATGTGTATCTTCAAGCATAAAACAGATGACTCGCACTGGAAAAGGCTGTCTGTCGTTCAACACTATTTAACAATATACTGTAATTACCGGTAATGAAAGATAATTAAATGAGGATAATGCATTAGTGCAATAGTGCAGTCTAAATTAGTTTCTTTTTTGGCAGGATATAGTTTTACCTTTAAACAACATACCTTTAGGATGTGCAGACTGCAAGTATAAATTAAAATATTAACTGTCTAGGAGATTGATTCTATGATTAAATAAGGTTAAACTATGTAAGATCAGGGAAATGAATGAATGAGAAACAATGTATGAGAGAGAGAGAGAGAGAGAGAGAGAGAGAGAGAGAGAGAGAGAAAGAGAGAGAATCATTTGTGCACATGTGTGTTTGCTCATGTTCACCATCAAGGGATAATACTCTATTATTATGTCTGTTTAAATGTAGTGCTGAATCTAAATTTTTCTTTAATTTTTCACTCCTAGTCTTGCTGAGAGAGAGAGTGTGTGTGTGTGTGTGTGTGTGTGTATGTGTGTGTGCATGCTCGCATCAATAAACTCACAGCCCATAGCTTGTGCTCAGCCAGAAAGCAGATCCACATTAAACAGTGCTAAATAAATAAGAAAGTGAAAAGCAGTAATCCCTACAGACATGGCAAGTCAGGCTGGTAAACATATTTGAGGGAAACTCTGCATAAATCATGCTGAACTGGCTTCTAGGAAATAGTACCCATGACTTTTCTAAGGAAAAGACCTTTGGTTCAGCTCATGCTGTTACAGCTATTACTGAAGGAACAAATAGTCTGCAGCCAAGTGTAATGACTATTACTAACAGCAAATAATTAGAATCAATAATACAAATGAGCAGGACAACATGTTCCCTTTAACAGGTCTTCTAAACGCTTACTTGTATATATTTTTCTTACTCAAACCTGCTGAGAAAAACACTACAGACACATTTGTAACTGATATTTCACGCTGCATATAAACAGTGTGTAAAGAATAATGTGTATTAGATATGGACAAAACTGATTTCACCTCACACAACATTACAAAACTATGCATAACATTTAGCCTGTAAAGAAACATATTAATAAACTTCTCTAATGCTCAAATCCTTTAGAATGCCCTGAATAGTCAGAATTTATAAAAAATGCAAACAAAATAGCTCGCAAATCCGTCATAAGAAAATAGCAGATAAATAGAGGTCATCATCACCGCATGATCATTTGAATAGTTCTACTGCCCTGTACCCATGGAAAGATTATTTTATTGAAACATTTGCATTAAACCATATTTTCTCACTACTTCAGGCCCATCTAAAGGATGAAAAGGTGAACAGACCCAATGGGATGAAAGACCTAGCAGCACCGTGCCACTGTGGTACCAGCTGCATTCAGTAAGAGCCCCATGCTGATGTAGTAAAGAATGAAAATGGGGCTCCTAATGGAGACTCTTTTCTTGAGTGAACATAGATCCTCAGAGGGAGCTTGTTAGACAATGGAGTGTCAATTTCCACATGTCCCCAGCCAATGGTGGAACAGTATGGTCACTGCCTCTCTGGTATTCTGATTCATTAGGAAGTAGTGGAGATTGGGTAACGGAGCAGCAGCTACCAAGCTTACACTGATTCATGCAGTGTCTAGGCTATTTAGAAAGATAAATGACAATGCTGTCACATCAAAGTACTTACTATCTTCAGCTTACTGGGCTTCTAGTACTGTTTTCAAGTGGAAAGTAGAAGATTTTTAGTTCTCATGCTGGTTTGGAAGCTTTTGTTGCACCATAAAAGGCCTTGGGAGAGGCTTTTGCTAACAGTGAAGCTACATTACATTTTGTCTCTACTACAAACATCTTTACAAAATTTTTTTATGATCATTTGATGGTCTGATTTTCTTGTTCAGCTAAAAAGCATGGACAGGGCAGGTAGATACGCATGTGATCCACATATTATATACTTTAGGGCTTCTGGTCAATCTATGTGAAATAAATAACATACCACCTGAGAGAAATTTGACATCAGTTTGCACCCAAAACAAAGTATCAGCAGTAGAATATGAAAACCGCCCATCCCTAATCTTAAGCACCATTCTGCTGCATAAATAACCAGATATATTCCATCCAAAATATCCTGAAACCCTGCTATTTTGACCGTAGCATGGTTGTTGGTGCCAGATGGGCTGGCTTGAGTAGTTCAGCAAAAGTCCAGTGAGCAACAATTCTGTGGGTGGAAATGCCTTTTTTGATGAGAGAAATCTGAGGAGAATGACCAGACTAGATCATCCTGAAGGCTAGGGTACCATACAAATAACTACTCTTTATAACTGTAGTGAGCAAAAAAGCATCTCAGAGGCTACAGTGGGCGCAGGTTCACCAAAACAGTTAAAGAACTTCAACCTGCCACTTGTACTTCTTAAAAACTGCTGAGGAAAAATGAAATTGTAGTGTCACAGCCCTGCTCCAGTTCACTCAGTGGAACGCACATGTAATCAAAATCAGCAACAGAATTTCTGAAACACTGATCCTGATACCAGAGTCACAGAATATATGTTCTTTCTATAAGCATTTCATGATATTAATCATAAACAACTGTGTGATAGACATAGACTGATGTGATAATACCCCTGCCAACAGGCGAAGCCAGTACAGAGGAATGTTTGATGGTTAACAAAATCTGAGTTCAAAGTTCAAGTCTGCTGGGAGGTCTAAAAGCAATTTTTCACTATCCATCAAATTTCATAATTGCTTGTACCGAATACACATTATTACCAAGCAGGGTAATGAGTCTGCTTAATACTGAAAGAGCTGTGTGTCTCAATCACCTACTGAGCTCCCAGTACTGACCTCTCTAACAACTAATGTACTGTTTTGTTACTGTGTTTTGAACCAATTCACACCAATGTCTTTGCATTTTCTTAGAAACTCTTATATTGTAAACCAGTTTCATATTATTATCTAAGCCATTACTCTAGTTTAATACTTCAAGAAGTGCCACCATATTTTTATGAATGAACATTTATATTTGACAGATGCTTTTGTCTAAAACGGGCAAAATATAGTCGACACATCAAGTTCCCAAGGGCCAGGTCTATATACAATTAATTACTAATAAGTGTAAAATGATTGTAGGAAAAACAGAACACTAGACACTAACTAAACACTAGGCCTGGAATAAATCTAACAATTGTGAAGTATAGTTGGAAAAAATTTTCAAGATTTATCACAGTTCCACTATTAGGGTCAATTTATTAGGAAGGGTTCAAGTCTTGATTTTTAGAGGGTACCTAGGTAAGTATAGTGTGCATGCAGGTGTACAGTTTGTATGCATGAATAGAGTTTATCCAAATATGGAATTACAGTGTTCAGTTGGATATTTTTACAAATGACCAAAGTGCCATAAACAGAGCTATGGTGTTGTTTCTCCTATGATAAAAGCAGTAAGTGACGACAGCTCAGAAGAAAAGGGGTTACTGTGTTCAAGGGTAGGATGTGATGTTACATCAGTTTGTAAGTACCATCAAAAGAAATTTCTATCAAAATACCATTACCTATTTAGTAGCAGTTGTTGTAATCCATTGGAATATCACAAAAAAAAAACTATTACAAAAGGATTATGAGAAAATTGATTAGAGTACATATCAAAAGAAACAAACTATCCTCTAAAACCTGTCCCTGGTAGGTCACTGTGTCCCACTTGCTACAAAAAAAATGTGACTGAAAAAGAAACATGTATGGAGCATGTATGGAGTGAGGACTATGTACTTACCCATGGTACACCTTTACCAACATGATAGATCAGCGTTCTTCAAATCTGGCCCCAAGGTCCACTGTCCTGCAGAGTTTAGTTCCAACCCTAAACAAACACACATGAACAGGCTCTTAACCAAAGTCTTCAGGATTACTAAAAAATTACAGGAAGGTGAGTTTGGAGGTTGGAGTTAAACTCTGCAGATTTGAAGGACCCTGTGATAGATTATGTTCCACTGTAGCCAATATCAGATGTAGTAGTATATCATTAGCTATTGTATGTCAATCACAAACATAATTACTGTAAAATACTGTTCATTTTTATTATTTGTTATGCTTATATTACTTCTGTACAGTTCTCAAAATGCATGAATAAAGTATGCTTTTCCCCAGATTTCTACTAGCCTTAGCTCTGTAACTCAAAATTTTACAGCAGAATGCTACTATAGAGAACTTATTTCAGGTTCATATCTGGTCCCCCACCAGAGATATTCACCCTGAAAGTGAGGGGAATATTCAAAAGATATTCAACCTGAAAGGGGAATTTTAAAAAATTGCACTTTCTAACCCCCATAAAAAAAATAAGAGAAGTCTCAAATGTGAAATGTTCTGCATGCACACTATACCAAGGTACCCCCTAAAAAAGATTAAGACTGAGACTCGAACCCTTTCCATTATAAATTGACGCTAATAGTGGAACTGTGAGCAATCTTGAGCATTACATTAAGACGTAAGTTCTAAGTCTAAGGGACAAAAATGTGCAAAATGGTTATACATGTTCATGTACCTTGTAATGTGCTCTGGAGATCAGTTTTTGTTCCAAGGAGATAGGACCATCCTGAGCTGAGATATTGGGGTTTCTGTAAACAGCTGTATAACCAAAATCTGTTGTGTGCCATGACACAAAGGTGGCTGTCAAGGTTAAACCAAGTGAAAAAAGAAACTGATGGTTCTACAATGACAATACACAGAGGTGATCACTCAACAAAAAAAATGTGAAAAATTAAAAATGGTTAAGCACGTGACTTTATAATTATTGGACCACTTGGGATGGATATGGGAACTGGATAAAGGTTGAGCCAAGAGAAATGGCATCCACCACTGTGGGCATAATCATACTCAAAGATGGTTGGGAAATACATCCCAAAAATATCTCTAAAAATGTGCCTGCTACCAAAAATCATATGTTTGAAAGGACTTGAACAAGCACAGGTATTGCATTTTTGTGCCTGATAAACCTCTACAGCTTAGATCCCAGCTGATCCCTGCACAAATTTATCAGCATTGTTTTCAGGAATCAATATCTGCTGATAAATTACTCACAGCTTTCTGCTAAAACTCAGTCAACTAATTTGTTTGTATTTAACACAGATTAATTTCAACTGAATTACTTTCAAGTAATGCAATGTATTAGTAGTCCAACTCCATAATTTAACAAGCACCTAGACAAAGCTCCTCAGTGAACACATTACACATGCAACTTTCTTTTTCTTGGTCCAGGGAGTCTATGATATTCCCTCGAATCAATCAATCCTGCACTACTGGGGCTTGGTCAATACACCAGCAAGGCCACTTTGCCAAAACATGAAAATTATGATTCAAAGGCCCTGGGGCATCAATAGTTGAAAAAGTAATACATTAGCTTCAACAGTGCTGGTGAAAAGCAAAGTGTCTAAAGTTTAAATCTAAAGTGCATGGTGGCAGTGTTGTAGTGACGGAGCTGCACCTAAAGTGCCTTCTTGGGAATATCATATAGGACTGGCTTGTGATGATGGACCCAGGCAAGCAGTTCAAGTTCTGTCAGCCTGCGCCAAGGCAAGTCTAATGGTTTTATGTTACTGCCATAGACAAGGATGGGGGGCAATGTGCATGCCTTTGAATGGAGAATGTAAAGACTTTGCAAGACAGACACTTTAAAAAAAGCACTCTAAACTCTGCATCACAGGAGGAACCAGGGGCATCAGCGAGCCTCTTGCTGGCTTTTGATCAAGAGACCAGATTTGTGGAAGACTGCTGCTAGGGCAAAGGCTAAGAACTGATCAACCATAACTGGGTAAATTGGCCAAGGGTGTCTGATGCTGAAAGACCTGAAACACATGAGGACTCCAAATAACATGAATGATATTTGACTGAAAACTTAACTGATCATTCAATTTTAGATGTTTTTTTTTGTTTGTTTGTTTTGTTCAGCAATTTCGGTATATTTCAGTCTTCTGATTTAAGATAATTCATGATATCACTTGAAAGATCTCAGACAAAACAAAACTGTAGAAAAAGCCCCTCTTCTGCTTCCAGGGTCTATAGAAGAGCAAGGACAGAGCAGCCCTTGGCAATCATTGTGCTCAAACAGTGGCTTCAGCTAATAACCTATTGAACCTGTTGTTCAGTAGGTTGTGTGTGGGTATGCACTTGTGTATTTAATCTCAGTGCTTTCTGAAATTGGAGGAAGAAGGAAAGCTGGCTGTCTTTTCACGCTTAGCCTTGTGCACTGATAGAGGCATCTATGTGACCTGCGTTGTATATGTTCGATGCCATGTTCTCCTGCAGGTCAGGGCCTCCCGCTGTTAATGTATGAAGTGATAAAGAACTTAAAGCTTATTATCTAAAGATAGTATAGACCATCATGGCCTGATTCAAAGAACACTGCTTTTTGTATATTATAGAAAAAGAAAAGATTCCTAACTGAATATTAGAGGCAAGTTTAGTGCTAACATATTTATTTTAATATCTCACCTACAGTATATCTTGCGCCTCTGTTATCAGTTCATAAATCAGCAGAATACAAACCCCTGGTTAGGTCCGCACTGTCATGGGCATATACAGTATGGTTAAAATGTTATTTCATTGAAATATTAGTAATTACTGTAGATGAAGTCACTTTCCAGACCAAAGTCCTTATTTTGATTTAAAAAAAAAAATAACTAAAAGGCGAGGACAGGGCCTGTCATGGTATTTGGGAAACATAAAGGACAATAATATTTTATATAGACTGTCAAGTAACAAGCTCAGTTTCCCAATATACATAGATATTAATGAGAAAATATGACTCATGTTTAATTATTCAATGAAAGATCTTTCAAGAACATGACCACTTCTCATCTGACAAGTATGAAGCATTACAGTAAAATACCAGGATGCAAGCCAATAGAGAACTTCTCCCAGATAGACAAGTTGAGTATGTCAGCTAGCAGGACGAAGCTAGTAAGCAGCATTCAAAAGGTTGGTCTTCCAAAGAAGCCAACAAGGCATCCTTAGACACGTCAATAGAATGACCACAGGCTGGCGAACATCTACACAGTCAAGACAACACTACAACAAAAATATGACTGACACTTCAAGCCTTACTCGACAGTTAGCTTGTAATTAACCTTTGCCATGTTTACATATAAGGTTAACAACTCTCCTGGGTTAGCTAGGATAATGGATAGAGATCTCAGAGAATTTTTTTTCTCATTTTTTAAAAAAAATAATTATTAATAAATAATTCCTCTAGCACTGCTCGACTGGTCCCGCCATCTCTCAGGGTACAAGGAAGGCATGCATCGAGACTCTTCTCTGTTCTGGCACCGAGGTGGTGGAATGAACTTCCCCTAGATGTCCAGCTGAGTCACTGGCAGTCTTCAAACGATGCCTAAAGACTTACCTCTTCATAAAGTACTTAAGTTAGCATGTAAAAAAAAAAAAAAGAAAAAGAAAAAAACATTGTGTACACTTGTCTTTTACCTCCCCAACAGAGTTTTGGACTGATGGTTTTCCTAGTCGCTCTGGATAAGGGCGTTTGCCAAATGCCATAAATGTAAAATTTGCCCAAACCAAGCCTAAAACCAAATCTCCCCATTGCTAAACAGTGTTTTAAATTCCAGTAAATATCTATGCTAAATGTATTGTAATATTTCAACTAACATTATTTTAGGAATGTAACAGAATATAAATACATTCTTCAGAATGAACAGAACATATACTATATATTTAATCAGAAATCACATAAATGGGAAGTTTAGGGGGGTATTTGGCATTTTCATGGGATTCGTTTGGTACGGGATTAGCATAAATATCTAATTTTGCTTGAACGGGAATATATTTTAATTTATAGATTTACATAATCTAATGTATGGAAAACAGCCAATTCCTAGCCTAAGGACAAAAAAGTAAAGAGCATCAGGCCACAGAATAAACAAATAACTATCAAAACAGAAACAAATAAATATCAAATCAAATAAAATCACATCAAATCAAAATCAAACCTCTGGGAATTTGGTTACATTGAGCATAACAGAAAACAAAGAAAGTGGAGATGGTTGCAGGTGATGTTCTAGTCTATGCTGGAAGGGATGAAATTATGGTGAATGCACTATTGATTGAGGTGTTTCTGGAAATCTCAAGGCATCATCTCAAGCACTTCTTTAAAGCAACCTAGCACAAGCCAAGCATCTTTTACTGTGCTGTATGTTGCTAGCAACCCATGCTTGTCATCTTTCAGAGCCTTTTAACACAAAGATCCTCATAACAGAATAGAACGAGTACCACTTAAAACACGTTCTCTGAAATCATTAAGACTGTCTTAATGCACAGAGCTGTTAGGAAGCTTTGGTCTGCATGAAAACATCTAATTGAGGAGCTTTTTACCTGGTACACCTTAAGGACAATTGTTTCTTTATAACCATTTCTGTGTACCTCTTTTCATCTGAACGTGTTTCATTTCCTTCTTCTGCCTTTCTTTCTCTCAAGCACTCTTCATTAATGTTTAAATAGATTTCTTTCTTATTGATGAAGGAAGCGTCTCATCTTGCATCAAAGCCCACTTCTGATGTGGAAATAGCGTTGAACTAAATGACTGAACAATTGTTGAATTATTTCTTTAATACATAAATGTCTTTATAGATCAGTCTGTTCAGATGAAACAGAAACATTACACAAAGAGGGTGCATGCTGAAAAAGAAATGAATGTCAGTGTTTTGTCTGAAAAAAAAAAAAAAACAGAATTGTTCCGAAGAACAAAAAGAGATTCACTCACTCACTCTCACTGCAAAGTAAGTTGTACAGTGTATGGTGTGGATATACAAAGCATTAACTATTTAGTTACAGCGTTAGGGACTAAAATCAATGCCTCGGGGCCCATAAATGAGACACTTGAACACAAGCACACACATCTGATAAAGTTGAAACAAGCTGTATGTGCGTGCGCCCATGGCCCCTATCCAGCATGATCAAAGCAGAGCCCTACTTTTAATCTCCATGGCCTATATAAAAGGATAGTGCGCAGGGCCTAACAGACAACATCGAAACACACCCGCATGCAACAAAATGAAGCAGCACAAGTTGAAAAAAAAAAAGCCAGCTGAGATACAGAAAATTCACTGTTAATTTATACATACCAGTACAGCGGCAGGATTTATCTTTCACACTGAGTCACTGTCTAGCATTAACACAATAGCACGCTGAATAGATTAGATAGATTGTCTTAATGAGTCAATCGGTTTGTAATGACACTAGTAGAAATCAGAGAAATTACTGCAGTTATTACTCTCCTGAGGAAACACAAGTTTAGAAAACAATCACACATCGAATCTAAACGCTCCTCTTAATTAATACATTGCTGAATCTGTGCTCTTAGCATATTCATTCTTGGTTAATAAGATCCCTGTTCTTAGCAAAATTCTTAATTAGCAAGTACCTTTATTAAATAGGATGATTCATTTTGGAGAAGGCAAGTATCTTTTTCTTTATTTTTTTACTTCCCTGTGGAGCTATCCCTCAGGGTCTGTCTAATTTAACAGTGAATTACAAAAAAAATAAATAAAAAATAAAAAAAAAATTAAGCACTTTGCACAATGAGCAAATCTGATTTAGAAGTGAGGTAATTTTTCACAACAGACGCTTAAATAAATCAATAAGTGTCAGCCGAAAGTAGTGTGCTTACTCAGGATGTTGGGATGAAGATGTCTGGTTGAGCTGTTTCATTTTCAATTACACCAAATCTATCATGGCTCTGTACCCCTACTGTATCTCTGCCCTTTTTTATCAATGATAAGTAATTACCTCCACAAAAGGTTTGCACAATATTGTTAGCCAAAGTGGATTCCTTCAGGTGATTATTAAGTGGTCATCCATTCACCGGAGGCAGAGCTGGAGTCTGTTTGCTTTACCCTGACCTGAGAACTGTTAATACAGACATCATACTAACATATTTAGACATTATAATAACAAGCCAGACACAGAACTTTGACACACAAAGTATACCCAATCTACCTCAGAGACATGAACATTCATACATATGTATACACATTTACACCCTCCCCACCTTCACAGGCTTAGTGAGAGTTATCTGTGACTGCTGGCAGCAATCAATCTTTGTCATGTTTTCCTAGTATAATCTAAGCTCTGTATGCCATTGCTAGGTTATTGCTGTACATTTAAGTATGGTTATTTGTAGTTATGCATTAATCAAGGCAGCAGAAATCACGTAGAAACTACCACAACTGGAACATGCACTGAGTAATAGAAAAGGGCCACAAATGCAGGTGCTCATTGTGATAGTTATTATGAGTATTCCAAGAATTGTTTTCACAATACAACAGAGGGGTCAAGACACAGGCAGGGTAGACCCTCACAGGTAAATCCATAATTATAAACTTGGTGAATAGGGAAAGATCAAACCAGGAAACAGTATGCATGGACAAGGAAATCAAACTAGGAAAACTTCGCTTAGACTTGGACAGCTTAGGATAAACACAGAATAGGTGAACACAATTCGGCAATAAAACCAACAACAGGACAGCAGTGGAGACAGGACTAGAACAGAAACCAAAATAAATAGATGCATATGGTGTTCATCACCATGGGAACTGCAATGCAAAGGGGGGAACCATGAAAACCAAGTCAACTACATCCACTATGGAGAAAATTCCCTGCCAAAGCAAAAAAAAAATAAATAGTTGCACCAGTGAAATAACATGAAATGCATTACACAAACAGTATTGTTTTTCATTTCTGACATTCTGACAACATACCACACTGACCGTCATTGCATTGCTCTTACGTCACTGATATCTTCAGTGAAAAACAATCAGCAAGAGATTTCGGTTATGAAAAAAATAGAGAAAAGTATCTTTAAAAAAAAAGTTTGTAGCGGTTATTGAAGAATGTGTGGGATTACATTCATTCATTCAGGAACCTGATTTATCCTGGTAACGATCACAGTGGATCCTGTCTATCCTGTCTATCCTGGAAACACTTCACACAAGGTAGGGATAAACTCTAGACATGACTTCAGTCCATCACAGGATCAAGATTTCAATAGAATTATAAAATGTTGCTCACATTAAAAAGAGGCTATGTGTTCGGGGGTATAGTGAACAAGAGGGAGAGGGACTGTGTGTGTTCTGTTGTAAACTGTACTTTCCGGATTTACAAACACGTGCTCTTTTTTCTGGCTCCACCATTTACTCCAATGATCCCTAACAAGCTGCAAATGTGGCAGCCGGTTAGTTTATTTCCTGACAAGTGGTAGTGGTAGTAGATTTATTCAGCCTATTTCCCTACCACTTGTCTGGAAATAAGCAAATTTGGTGTGGGATGACAGATTTCGAGTACAGCTAACAGTGGAAAATGGAAGGTTATGGTTTTACAGCTCTTCTCCATACCCCATGGCAAAAAAAATCTCCCTCACCCTGTTAGATATTCCTGATGTATTGGAGGCTGGACTGACATGGTTTGGTTTGGACTGACATGGCCTGGCATAGAATAACAGTTCATTCCTATCTGGACGTACATGTTTTGAGAACAAAGAACATAATCAGCATAATGAACAGAGGTACAACTTGACGGTTCTTTCATTTGATTCATGTCCTGGTGGATTTAGATAATTGACAATTAAAGGGAATATTTCAGGAACTGCTTCTAACAATGTCATTCAGTCCACAGAACAATTTTCACAGCATATCATCACTTGCTCGTGCCATTTAGCAGTATTTTAAAACAGTCTGAAAATCTGAAACAAGAAGTGTCAGAAGTAGCCGAATGCAAGTAATTAAGAAATAAACATCAGTGGTGTCTAAGTAAGTTGTCTGCTATCTGTATGTGAAAGCTAAAAGACTGTGCGTGTCTGTGGTGAAGGCAATTTCGAGTGTGTCTTGGAAAGTTGTTTCAGTAGTATGTTGAATTCAATATCAGTTCACACTCATACATCAACATGCATTTTTAATTAAGCAAAAAATATCTAATTTCCTTTAGTGTGAAAGTGCTCTTGTCAAGTCTATTAAGCAAGTGTGTGATAAGACACACTTTCTCAGGTGTGAATTTCAATGGATCTGTGTGACCTCTTTGTCATTTTCAAATGCAATTCATTAATGATACGGCCTTTGGATATAATAGCATAGATGTACTAAGTTAATTCCTCTTGCTGGAATGGATAAATGTAAAGATCTGTATACTTATAGATATCCATCACAAGCCCAGGGTTTTGTGCATGTCAGTAAACACTTATTATGCTATTTTACTCTCCCATTTATAAACTGTTCACAGGTGCTAGAGAGTAATAGAGAATGAAAAAGGGAGTGTGTAAAAAAAAAAAATGACGTCATTCTTCTTTGCATTGCTTGTAGGTTTTTTAACCCATTCTCACAGTAAACTGCCTTTCCATTCCGCCAGAGAAATGGAAATCACCTTATCGGACATTTTCAATCAGTATAAACAAATGCATTATTTTATTGCTGCAAGTCTGTTATAAGATTAGTCAGGACACTGTTGGGTTTCTGTGTGTAGAGTATCGTGACTCTGTGTTTAGCTGAGCAGGGCGATGGGAAATGGGAGGCGTGTGAGCCCCATGCTGGGCAAACAATTCACACCTCTCCGCAATAACATTGGTACAGAGATAAAACAGACAGCACAACTAGAAAATTTAAACCTAATAGGCTAGGTTAAAAAAAAAAAAAAAAAAAGAAATGCTTAAGAAAAACTGCAAATTCCTAAAGCCCTGAGTGTCTACTTTCATATGAGCCATTACTACACTAGTGTGGAGTGTGGCATCAAAAATAAATACAATGATGAACACAGGAACCTCCACAACAGGAGGAAATTCCTATTTTTTTGGTAAAAAGTGTTAACCTGCAGTCACATTAGCAAGTGGCAATTGAGGCAGAATAATATGGTAACCTGTTGACACCTGCAGTTAGGCCTGTTTAATTTCTGACAGTACATTTTATTTAGATTCAATGTGATTAGTCACATTCACTGTAATGTGCAGTAAACATTTTCAATATAGTCCTTTTACAAATTGCTTGTCTAACAACCATTGTAGAAACCATGAGAAGCTGCTGCTGCTCAAATATCTGCACAAGACAGGAAACAGCATTCCTAATCACTAAAATTATTACGTTTTAGATTTGACATGTTTTCCTAGGCCTATTTAATCTTTTTTGGTCAAAATGTTCAATTTTTGACCATTTGTGGCAGAAGATCTTTGGTGGCCGAAATGTCAGCACATCCGCAATAAATATAGTTAACTGATGTTAACTACATACATACATGTCTAGCTAACTATATGTTTGCTAAGTTTATTTCAGATTAATGAACTCAAAACATTCTCTATTTACTTTGAAAGAACGCAAGAATGCTGTGTCAGTGCATCTTCCAAGCAGGAAATTTAATAGATACCTGGTCAAAATTACTAATGTGAGATGGGGAGAAGAGGATGGGGCATCCAGGTATGTCAGTTAATATCGGAAAGTTTAAAACAACTGCCTAATTGTTAATCATTACATATTCATATGTTATTTGGCACAATCGGTGTTTTTTTCTGGGGAAAGATCACCCTTTTGTACTCCAGTGTTAAAATGAGGAGCTGCTACATAAAATGCATGATGGTGGGCAGGTATGCTATTTCAGTGGATAAGTAATGGGGAATGAGACTGAAGGTCAGCTGCCCACACAGATGGAAATACAGTATAGTGTATACAAAACGACAGAGGTAGCAATGCACCAGGCAGCAGGACACACAATTCTTTCTAAAAATTAAGGAAGTAGTTTTATGATAAAAGATAAAGGTATCAACTTGGCTTGCTAGTTTGCCAGGAAATAATTGCATTTTTCTCACTCTCTCTGAAGACAAATGATCCAAATGATCAGACAGTGATACAAGTGTTGATGTTCCACCAACTGACCAGAAAAAGTAGAAAGTAATGGACAGTGAAAAGGACAGAGAGAGAGCCAGATCTAAACTCATGAGCTGGAGTAAATGCTAATGCTCAGAAGTGCTTAACATACTAATCACCAAATGCTCAATCCAACTAGGAATAATCCCTAATGATTTTAGGAATGATGTGTTGTAGCAAAAAAAAAAAAATCATAGAAGAAGATCTTTTATATATAAATGGTGACGGCTGAGCCTTCCCAAGGGAATCATTAGGTCTGATGACAACTCTGTAACACTCTATAACATGGCCAGGGGCAGAATTTATAAACAAATTGTATGGATTCCAGAGAAAAAAAGTATACATGTACACAAAAATAGGAAATTGTGTATGCACAAAAGTAATCAGATTTATAAAATCATGCATAAGAACACCGTTTCCACCTTATATATTACATTCATCTTTCACAGGCACACATGAATGAGACCCTTATACAGCCCTGTTACTGCCCTCTATTTTATATAAATGGGCAATGCAAATTACTTCATGAATACATAAATACGGTGTGCTCCATGATGGTGACAGTGACATAGCAGAATCCAAAAAAGAGAAACATTGGTGAGTGCAAGGATGAGGTTCTTGTGTTAGAGATTGAGTTGAAGAAATGTCTTGTTTGGTGGCCTAAGCAGTGAGATTGCAAATAAATGTACATTTATAGAGTGGAAACCTGTAGCTGAGGCAGTTAACAACGTTAGTGGTGTGTATGACAAAGTGTGTATGACAAATGATTTTTAGTTATTGATTGAATAAAGTTTAGTCAAAGCAGGTGGGTGTGGAAACACACCCTGGATGGGATATTAATTAACACAATGTGGCATGTGCAAAAGCTTTGATACCCTTCCAGTTGTAAATTCTCTTTTTAGGCCTTAATTGACTCATTGGGCAGGTCAAGAGTGTAATAAATTCCATGACTCTTCAAATCCTGTGCTTAAACTCAACATCCATGGGATCCCCTAAGCAGCTATCTGAGGCTCTAAAACAAGAGTTGTGTTGCAGTGTTGCTTACACAAAGATGATCTGCATGGAGGAGTCATCAGAAGGAAACCTTACTTGCAACCTTATCACAAAAGACAGTGTCTAAAGTACACAAAATAACATCTCAATGAGCCAGATATTCTTATTCAAAAGATATCCCACAATGGGACAATGAACCAAAACATACCTCAAAATCAACCATGAAATACTTCACGAAATGCATGGCTGAAGCTTTTCGAATGGCCCTCAAACTCTTCTGACATAACTGAAAATCTGGAGGTAGGTCTTAACCATGCTGTGCATGTAAGACAACCCAATAACTATTAGTGTTCTTCAAGAAATAGTGGATGAAAATTCATTAAACAAGAATATGTAGACTCCAAGCTGGCTGCAAAAAGCTTTTGCAAGCTGTGATATCTGCCAAAGTGGTGTTACTCATAGATATAAATACCTAGATGCCGCATTTGCTATTGATCACTGTTTATGAGACACATCAATGGCTGAGCCAGATGCACAATTTTGGGGCAGTATTCGGTTCTGAAAAAAAAAACAAAAAACAGCACTCTAGACTGTCAAGTGATGCTGAAAATATGGCACCTATCTGTCACTTGTTTATTATGAGAACAGATTCCATTCTATAATTCAAACTAGCAATCCGTGGATGAAGCTAATCAAATCTAAATTAATGACTACTTGATACAGTATGACTGTATAATACAAAGTACTTTTTTTTCTTAATTTATTAAACAGAAATAGATTTCAGATCAGTGATACAAAAGGTATCGGAAACAGACTACATACTGAGCCCTTTTTTTTTTTTTTTTTTTTTTTTTACAGAGATTCACAGTGTATTACAGTTCCTGCAGCATACATAAAAATGCAACGTGATGCATTATGTGTGTTCATTTTTTACTCAGAGTCTTTTGAACATTTATTGGTGAAAGAACTGTAAATGACAATCTAGGTCTTACACTTCTAGTAACAACTTTGTCAAAATGATGTCAAAAACTATAGAGTTTAGACTATGCATGCACATGCATCACCATGATCAACAATGTAAATTACTAAAATAAAACACCTACTTGTGAAATGTAATGCCTTGTTGTTGGATCTGTAAAGTCTGCTGTATACTGCTAAATATGGCAGCGATGCAAAACTTCATGACATGTCGCAGCTAGGCATCTAGGCATTTCTATCTATGGTGTTACTAAGTACTGACTTACTGAGATTTCTAAATATATGCACATGCCACAATTACAGTTTAGTAAAACTCCAGCACTGTTCCTCTGACTGTATCAGTTCCTGCAAGTGCAATAGTTGGCTGTTTATGGTTGTTTTGTAGTTTTTCAGGGGTTATTGTTTTTCTGTAGATAACTGCCTATGCCCAGTATACAATGGTTGTTTTCCCATGTATTCCCTACCAACTATAGAACACTTTAATTGAGTTCTTCATGAGAGTTCAGCACTTAGCAATCTCTGAGCACCTTGAAGCAGTTAATAAGACCACAAGGCCAGTAGTTTAAAAAAAAAAAAACTTTTTTTTTATGCTCTATTTTATATTTTTTCAATGTTTCTCATTCAAGAACACAAACCTGTACCAGAGTGAACAAAAGCACTGAATGAATCCAGTGCTATGTTTAGCATTTAATTTCATCCAAGTGTATAGCTGTGCTCAGTAATCCAACTCTTTTTGCAGTTCTACAATTAGACCTGGCCACCAAACTGCTGCTGAGTTACCTTTACCCATCAACATGCTGTCCTTCGAGTCAGATTTGAGCCAATGGCTTATTGATGGCCATGTTAAGGGTTACATCTCTATCAGCTAAGCTTTTAAAGGTTATGGGATTGAGGACACAGACAAAATCAAAATCAGTTACAGTGAATGGCTCAAGTTTAGCTCAGCCAAGTCAGGAAAGATACTGTCAGTTCATTCTCTCTGGCTTCTGGCAGCCTACTGAGGAAGAAAAGAAGCACATGAATAGGCTCCCGTAAACCACACACAGGTGTAGACAATCACTCATTACCTAATTATTCTACATGACTCCCACTCTGGTTCACAGCCTACACATGAGCACGCCCCCACTGCCACAGGTTCATATCATTCACACATTTATAAGCTTGTTTTTAACAAATATGTGATAATAGTTCTTTGAGCTGAAAATGATTTACATTAACAAGCACAAGGTTAATGTTGTTTTAAGGGTTTTATGAAAGTATACATGCTTAATATGTGGACACAAACCATGTATTTAGGGGAAAAAAATCAAATGACTAAACTAGGGAATGTACATCTACAAACAAACATGACATACTTACACTGTTTGGTTCACAAACTGCTTAAAGCTGACATTTTACGCTGTTCAATTTCCAGCTAATTTTTCTTACTGCAAACCTGTCATAAGATAATTCTTGGTCATCAGTTGAGACATCATGAGACATGCTTACTTGCACTCAGTTTAATGCCATTGTGACTAAAGAAAGCCACCAACAAAATGGTGCAACTTAAATAAATAATGCTAAAGGACAGAAAGAATATCCTTATTAACTCAAGCTAACTTTGTTTATGTGAACCCATTTTCTGCACGAGCCTGGATCTTGACTGATGATGTAAGCATATTCATGTACATATTAATTTTCATTAAATGCAGGTCTATAGTTAGAGGAACTTCATCATATAATCTGACATGGAGAACGCCTTGTATAGTGTGTAATCATTTTAAAAGTGTGTCAAGACCAAGAACCAATGACTAAAGAAAGTGGGAAATGAAATGGGTCAGACAGGGGTCAAGTGTGGAAATCAACCACTGTCAAGGGTTTGCTTTCGCTGATACTTTACTGTAGGGATGAGGGGATTGATACTGATGTTTCAATACAGTGAGACAGTGGGAAACAATGGGTATGTCTACACTAGGTTCTTATTTTTTTGTGTGACACTTCTGCAATCTCTCTCCACCCACTGCTCCATTTTATACCCTCATACAGTCTCTCTCTCTCTCTCTCTCACACACACACACACACACACACACACACACACAAAAGCAGGCAGGCATGTAGACAAGAGCAAGAGAGAAAGAAAGTATATTGTGGTATTGATGAGAGGAAAAGAATGTATAATAAAGAACAAAGAAGAAAAATATGCATGCCAGACGTTTATTAGCGTGTTACTGAAAGTAATAGCTGTTGTACATTTTATTGAATTATTATTTATAATTTATATTTGAGTGTATTGAATTAGCCCATCCCTGAGTAACTGAAGTGAATAATTGAACAGGACCCAAAAAAAAGAACAGTCTCAAATTATTTATTTCACATACAATTCTTGATATCCATTTTTGCAAATTCTCAGTGTAGAAATCACAAATTCCCCCTTTTTTCAGTTTGCAGTATCAGTGGTGGTATTGTGATACTGGTCTTGGTGTGACTTGGTACTGGATTGGGGAGAAAAAAAAAACGCATCTGTACTCATTTCCCCGGTACATACTTTGCTATTTAGAATTGGAGTGTGTTAATAAAACCTAATGTGTCACACAAGTGTTAAACTCTCTCTAATTAAAAGGATTCGATGCATAACCCGTGATTAATACTTGTAGAAACAACAGTCCACTTCAGATCCTCAGTTCACTTTGAAATCTGACGCAATTCAAAAATTCAGTAAACAGCGGTCAAGAACACTGCCTGAGGACATGTCACACTGAGCAGCCTTCATAATGACTTGCGTGTAGATCTGAAAAGTGGGACTCCAGATGCCACTGTGATGTTTACAAGCCTACTGGCTCCAGCTTCCAAAGACTAGAATATATTCAATTATGTTCATAAAAATAAGATGATCACATGGCTAACAAATATAGAACAGATTTGTATTATTTAAATGCTTGCTGGAAGAAAGCAAATAAGGCACAGCGGTAAATGAAATTACTGTGTGAAATATGTAAATGATATAAAAGGATTAGGGAGTATTTGTGCATAGAGCAGCGAGCTTAAAATGGAAAAGAAAGTGCTGAAATGTAGGAAGAGGTGTTGAAGGGGAAAACAATACCAAGTGAGAAAAGAAGAGAAAACGATGAGAGGAAAATAAAATGGAAGGAAGCAAGTGGTGTGCAGAGCTCAAAAAAGACAAGAGGGCAATGAGGGAATAAGCAGAATAAACAGATGCCATGTCCTCCATAATTACGCCCACTTTGACCTCTTACTTGCACGCTTATTTCGAATGTCTAGGTCAGTGTTCCCCCAAATCCAAGAACAATTCAGCATTTTCTTTTACTACACCTGGTAATTAAGTGGTCAGTTGAAGTAGGTGTCACCTGGCACGGATATCACCTGTGAGATCACCAAGCACTGCAGACATCCTGGTCTATTATTGGAGAACCCTGCTCTTGATTTTTTAACACTTAACAGATTGGCTGGTTACATTCGACATTCTACTCCTTTCTACTGCCTTATACCACATTCATATTGCTGAAGAACCAAAAGTCCTTTTTAATCTGTAATTTATCAGTAGATCTTTTTCTAATATTAGCACTTGTACGAATGTAGCTGTGTTCACGTTAAATATTAGCACACCAGTATTTTATCCTGCATAGAGCTAAAGTGGTTTGTGTAATGTGTCCTTTGTAATTCATTATAAACTGAAATATAAAAGATTATTTTAAGACTTTTTCTTTGGACGAACAGCAGAGTTACAAAGTCAAGTGCCTCATTTCCAGGTTTGGTCAGCTGACAGAAAGCTCAACATTAACATTTTTTCCCAGCTGGAACATTGGAATGATGGTTTTTCCCATATTACGTGAATGCTGTGACTCTTCTGAAGCAGTAGTATGTTTCATACCGCATAGCTTTTTTTTCCTAATTTCTTAGCCTTACTCTTGTTTTAACCACTGGATTAAGTATTTGTCTATGCTAACCTCATTTGCCTATTCCCTGACCCTGGCCATTGAGTTTCATTATGATTATTTTATAATGTATGGACATCATTTTATAATATATGGATTCTTGATTTATTTCTGTTACAATAGAGGTCCTGGAAAGGACGAATTGTCAGAAGGCAAAGGCAGTAATGAGTATGAGATGCAGTATGACAGAGCAAGGCTAAAAGGCAAATGGAAGCAGAAACTATTGTTAGAGGTGTCAGGTCCTTTAAAGGAAAATTATAAAGGAGACGAGAAAAAGTGAGAAAAAAAATTTAGGAGTGTGCTGCTTGTATTTACATCCTGCTTGTCCTTGTTGCTTCTTAACAAGGCCTAAACTCCTCAGTTCACCCCCAATTGGCAACATTTAAGCACAAACTGTCAAATGGCTGGGTACTTTATGAAATCTCATACATAAAATATCAAACCCTGTCAAGGATTCAATGGAAGCTGACTCTTTGGCTCTTTTTCTACTCTATATTTTATCCCATCTATTTCAAAATCATCCATTTCTCTGATTGTGTTAAGTCAGTAAATAGAAGTTTGCATGGCAGTGTAATGATTGAACCAGTTATCTTGGATGAGCACAGCTTTTCATTAAAGCATAAATTCTCATCAGAGTAACTCCAGCTTATCATAGCCACAGAGCAGATAGGATGATAGGCATTCAAAAGCACTAGGAAAAAAGAGAAGGAGAAAGAGAAAAACAGAGAGTGAGCTCAAAGGAAGCAGCATTGCTGGGCATAAAGTGTATGGTGTGACTGATAGATGCTGTGATAATCAGACAATTTGACAAATCCTATTAATTTCTACATCGTGTTTTATCAGATGTTGACTGTCAAACACAATGATGGCTTTCCATCCCAGTTGCAGCAAACATCAATACTTTTCTTTAAAGGCCTGGGAATTAGGGTAAGTTGTTGCAGATTTACAGACTTTGGAACAAAGACTCTGAGATCTTTAACATTGGAAAAAGGACTTAATAAAATATTTTTACTGTAACTTAAAATGGAGCATCTGACCATGAAGATCATTTCCATCACCTCATGACATGACATTCACATGGTGTATAAAAGTGAATATTCTTTGTTGGAGGATAAAAAGGCAGTAAAACACCAATACCAACACAAAAAACACCTATATTACCAACACAAATCTTAGCCCATAGGCAAGCTCTTTTCTACAGAGAGAGTAGTGTTCTCCCACACTAGAGAACATTATGAAGATATAGTAGTACCTTGTTGTTTGTATACTTCCCATTACAATTATATGAAGGATGAGGATCCCTTCACTGCAGCTCATACATTATTTACAACCACATAAAATTGTGTGTTTCTTAGCACCATATGAGCATCGGGGGGGTCTGGAGAGATATGTATAAGCAAACTCTAATGTGCTTTGATCTATAGGATTCATCTTTTCTCTGCCTTACCTTATGATAAAGAAGTTATTCTCATGATAGAGAGATTTCATATAGCAATTTTCATTTAAATTGACATTTGCATTTTGCTTCCCTAAATCATTAAATAAATATTACAAATGATAGATCAGTGTGAGGCTAAATTGAATGGCAGACAACACCAACCTATTTTGTTTTACATGAATGGAGATAGAGTCAGTCTATTAAAAAATGAAGTGCACATGTCATTAAAAAGATACTTCATAAATATTCTGCTGCATTTTTTTATTTATTTATTTTTTTTTTTTTTTTACAGTAGATTAACACTACCTAGACAGAGTTAAAAGAGCCACTTCCTCTAAAGGTTTCCCTCCATGATTTGCATTTCCATATTTTTTTTTTTTTAAGTGGGATTCTGTTTATACAACAATTACACACTTCATGATTTTACATTTAAAATCTGTAACTGGGAGTGTCAGCTGCCTCATGGCTTTCACATGGAAATAGAAAATCACAAACGAAAAAAATACAATCTCACTTCACTACAGCACCTCCTTAAAAAATAAATAAATAAAACATTTAAAAAAACACACATAAGGAGTTAATTAAACCAGTGGAGACCACAATTTGGGTAACATGCAATGAAAGTCAGTAATGAATTCAGTGGTGGTGTTTTTTTCTCATTATTTTATACTTCTTTTATACAAAAGAAATATATATATATATATATATATATATATATATATATTAAAAAAAACTTTTCTGTGCAAGGCGTCTTACTCTTGGCAAGGTGTCTGTGCTGTGCTGCCAAACCCATCAAAAGTGTTATACATTAAAGAAAAGAAACCAAGGGCCTTTCAAGATAACGACATGTTAAGTCTCATATTAGCATCCCATCCTCATGAGGGTTTAAGAGAGGAGGAATGTAGTGGATCTGCATATTTGCTCTGAATATTAAATAAATAAATATATAGAATAAAAATAGGTCTTGTTACTCCAGGCTGTGCTCTTTAGCAGCGTGAGATCACTTGCTTCTGTTTTTCACAGTAGAGGCTGATACTTATTTGCCTGTGCTTCTCTGGCTATTGGACACCAAGTTTCTCTTATTCTCCAGAGCTATGTGGGCAGCCAGAAGATCAGTGCCAAAAAAAAAAAAAAAAAACACATTCCAAAATGACTGCTTGTTTCAAACAACAAACATACAAGACATATTCAAACACACAACTTAAAGATGTCCAATTATGCAAGTGGAATTTTGAACTGACAGTCTTTCTTTTTATATTTAAATAATATCGTAATTATGCACCTACTCTGTTTCCTTAACCTGTCCATGAAAAGTCTTCGATCTTTATCCTCACCACTATGGCTAGAGTTATGCATGGGCTAACCTTGGCTATAGCCCAGGGCCTCAAGCGAAAGGTGGCCCCCAAAATAATGAAAATGTATACAGATATCTGGATTTTCATTCCAGCAATAAGAATACTTTCAAAGAAATATTGCCACTGACAGTCCAGGTTCAATATTTTATTAAAAATGGGTGCTTTGATTTGCTTAGTTGTACATCAGTCATATTTTTGCTTTTGTTTATTGGTTTAAGTTTTGCCAAGGGCAGGGAATGCAGTGCAGTTACATGGGATATTAGCTGGCTAATTGTCAGCGTCAGATACCTCTGGAGGGTGAATTTTACTGACCTGCATGTTACTGAGGTGGATTTTTTTTTTTTTTTTGCAATGAAATGCTCACAACGTAACTTCTAAAATGTAAAGACCTATCTTGGTATTTATATTAGGGATTTCATTTGAAGTAGCTTTTGCTTTGATTTTGTTAAATGGGCTAAATTGCTGTGCATTAATCGTACATAGTATAGTAGAGTGTGTTGTGGGATATGTAGAAATTTGATTGAGTGAAGGTGATGGCATAGTGTTTCTTTTACTGCTGTAAAGTTAGTTTCATACATCCATATACATATGTTCATATGTTCATACGTCCAGGGAACACTGACTCATTTTTCTTCATGAAATTGATGTGTAGTTCTTCACGGTGTAGTAATGATCCGAGGAGTCTAAGTTGCCAAAAATGAAATTGATTTCAACTGATCATTCCAAAGTAAGACTAGAAAGTGCAAACGTGCACATTCTTCCTAACCAAGTTGAGGAAAATGAATGGAGGACAAGATAAGAGCAGGCACAGCAGAAACAAAGTACAAGCGGAAAATTATGATGAGGAGGAAGAATAGGGTAGTGTTTCATGTGAAAAGTGAGTCTTCGGTGTATAATAGCTTGAGTAAGAAGTAGTAAGTGCCAGACTATATCTTTCTTTACTGAGATATGAGCCAGGACATGAGCAATGGTATGCTAATACTGCTCCTCATTAGCTGCAATTAATTAGAATTAGGTGGTTAGGCACTGGTTAGTGTGCAGGCTAGCCAATGGTTTGACAGGAAAAATGCGGTTAGACATGAAGGTATTCTGTAGGCCGAGTGGATAGAGAGAGGAGACCAAGATACAAAGACCACTACTGAAGAGCATTCACTCATTCATTCATCTTTTCTGGTGAATCCGGGACCTATCCCGAGAACACTGGCTATGCAGTGGGAACACACGCTGGATGAGATGCTGGTCCACTGCAAGGCACCTTGCCCACACACATATTCACATCTAGGGGAAATTTAGAGTAGAAAATCCACCTACCATGATGTTTTTGGGAAGTGGGAGGAACCTGGGAAATCCCACATGGCCACAGGGAGAATATGCAAAACTTCGTACATACACTAACCCAAGCTCAGGATCGCATCAGGGACCCTGGAGCTGTGAGGCAGCAACACTTCCCACTGTGGGATGTCTTCTGTAGGGATGCATTGATACTGGTACCATGCTAATTTACTCGTACTCATAAAAAATACTCTGACACCAACATACAATCCCACATGATACTATGTAGGTATGTAAGTCTAGTACAAGCTTCCGTGCTAATAAACAGTCAACATTAAATGACTATGACCTGGAAGTCTTCCATGATTAATGATCAAAGCAAAGCAGACTGCAAACTGCACTGTAAAAAATATCAGGTGGTGGTACTACAGAATCTTCCTACGATACCAGTAGCCCGGTTAAACCGTATAGCGTTTAAACAGTATCTTTAATAGAGATGTGAGGGTGGCTGAATTGAGCGTGCAGAGCAGTAACATTAAAAAATGTGTGCACAGAGGTATTTTGGAGCATGAGGCAGTGAAGCAAGCATACAGAGGAACAAACACATGAGTGCACTTCAGTTCTGCGAGCACTGTGACACACACACACACTTAATTTCCCCTTACTAGCCAGGATAACTCAGTTTTATGTTTAAGATGTTCATTGCTAGCAACACACAGCAGAGACCAGCATAAACAGAGCTAAATTGAGCTAAACAGAGATAAAGAGACACCCTTGATTGGTTGATAGTAAGTAGGTTCCTCATTATCAGTATCGGTATCAATGAGCATCAAAAAACATTTAGTAATTTTTGGCAACTTAAACTCCTCGGATCATTACTACACTGCGAAGAACTACACACCAATTTCATGAAGAAAAATGGTATTGACGCAGTCTTCAGGAACTTTTTTACAGTAGTATCCAAAGCTGCTTTCATTTATTTTTTTCAACTCGTACAAATTTATATGGTTTTTATCAAAGTATATACCTCAAATCCCGTTATGTAAGTCCTAATCATTTCCTGAACAAGTGTGTGCTCTTATTGACTGAAAGCAGTAGCAACAACAACACATAACATGTTGAGGACCAGTGAGTCAATAGTGCATTAATAATCATATTACATTCTCGGAAAAAAAAAAAGTAAGATGTACCTTTTCTTGTTCCTGGGGTAAAACCCTCAAGGTAGATCCATTTTTCCAGTCAGAAGGGCCAATTTCACTTCCCCTTGGAAAGCTCTCCTGTCTACAACGTTGCAGTCGCTGTACCGCACCATGATGCAGGATGTGAAGGATGCTTTCCAGAAGGAGGAGAGGATTGCTGCACTCATTCCGGCTCTCTTCAGCCTCCTCAGGAAATAGAGGCGTCGGTGGGCCTTTTTAGTGATGAAGGACTGCTGTGCCACTGATACCGAGTGATGAGAATGTGGTGTCTGTTTTCTTGAAGCTGTACACCATCTCCTTCATCTTGTCGACAGTGAGGAAGCGGTTATCTCTGCACCAGTCCACTAGCTGTCTCACCTCCTCTCTGTGGGCCATCTCATTGCTTTTGGTAATGAAGCCACACCACTGTGGTATAGGTATACAGTTGTTGGAGGTACATGTTTAAAGCTTTTTTAAGGTACAATCTAAGTTATTAAGGTCAAATTATGTACCTTAAATAGGTTTTAAAAGGGTAGAAGAGACCCTTTTAACCCCTTGATGGTTTCTCACCAGTGACAAGCCATGCTATAACTTAGTTTACTTTTTCTGTCATCCTTTATCTTAATGATGAAGCCAGATGGAGTCTTTATTAGCCAATTTGCTTGGGACACATGTTTTTAACCAACACATTTTCATCAGTCAGGCCTATTCCACATTCCAGTGGATATCCTGGGCCTCCAAACAAACACAGATCAACTTCCCCCATGACAGCATTACCTGCTGTATTCTAGAGAAAGGATACCTGTTATTTCTGACATGCCTTTTTGGAACCTTCACAATGGAAACAACTTCCAACATGGTTTAACACTTTTCTTCTGATGAATTCTGCTTAATTATCTTTGCAAGCTGCATGCAAATAGAACTGCAATACATTACTGTGCATGACAGTTACAGAACTGAGAGACAAAGCTGCACACTTAACATTGGAAAACAAAGGTTTTATTGTGTGTTTAGGTGGCAGTTATAATTTATTTATCTTTTCTTTGTGTTTTTGAACAGATCCTCTCTAACTCAATAGGATTGAATGGGGAGTGTCTGTGAACTGCCATATTCAGATCTCTCCACAGATGTTCTGTAGGGTTCAGGTCTGGACATTCACTGGGCCACTCAAGTACATTCAGAGACTTGTCCCAGGAGCCACTCTAGCACTGTCTTGACTGTGTGATTTGGGTCATTGTTGTGCTGTAAGGTGAACCTCTGCCACAGTCTGAGGTTGTGTGCACTCTGAAGCAGGTTTTCTTTAAGGACCTTTCTATTTTGGCTGCCTTCCCTCAATTCTGACCAGTCTCCCCATCCCTGCCACCGAGAAGTCCCACTATAGAATGATGCTGCCACCCACTTGCTTCACTGTAGGGATAATATTAGTCAGTACCTGGTTTTTGTCAGATGTAGTGCTTGGAGTTCAATTTTTGTCACATTAAACCATTTTTATCTCATCTTTTTCCTCATGCTCTGTAAGTACCACAAATGCCTGCCATATTTCTTTTAGTCAGGAATGGCTTCTGACTACCCATTCTACCATAAAGGCCTAAATCGTGAAGTATTTCTGAGAAGGATGTCCTTCCAGCGGGTTCTCCCATCTCCCTGGAGGTGGAGTTCTGAAGCCCAGTTAGAGTGGCCACTGGGCTCTCGGTCACCCTGACTAAGCTCCTTGTAGCCCAGTTACTTCCATTTCACACAGATGGAGCCCACTGTGCTCCTGCTTTAGAAAGCTCTTGAAATTGTTTAATACCCTTTCCCAGATGTTTCCACATAGTCTGATCACAGACATCTACAGAGCTCTTTGAACTTCATGGATTGGTTTTTGGTCTGACATGCACTGTGACTTGTGGAAACTTATTGTGGGACCTTATTATGAGACATTATACTGTTCATCATAAATATACACCTTGAAAAGCATGTCCAAGCGATTGAATTTTTCACAGATGGACCCCAGGCAGGTTCTAGAGAAATCTCAAGATAATATGAGCAAGCAGGATTCACCTGAGTTCTATCTGGAGTGCCTTAGTCAAGGACCTGAATACTTAGTTAAAGGAGATATTTCAGTTTTTGATTTTTAACAAATTTGAAAATATGTTTTTACTTTGTCATGGTTGATTATTGTGTGTAGATTAATGGCCAAAAAAAATACATTTATTTAATTTTAAATTAAATCTATAACAGAAAAAAGGGTGCAAAAAGTAAAGGAGTCTGGTGCCAAGGATGCCCCATCATGTGATTGCTCAAAATGAATCTTAGCAAGTGCAGACAGCAATGCAGTAGTTATATAGTTTCCTCCAGGGCCAACTTCTGAACTTTTTTTTTGCACACCCCAGCAATTTAAGGCCAGACAAATATAAATGGCTGAAGGGTAAAACAATGTTTTCATCTCTGGCTATTTAAGGCACCATGTTCTGCTTTTTTTATCGAATAAACATTAAGAACAATGATCTCCACTCCAAAACAACAGCAAACTACCAAGGCGTAGATACTAAACATATCCTTGCAAAACTAGCCTGAGGAAACTGATAAATGCAGACATGAAAAACTCAGGAAAACCTGACCTAAAACACTTTAGATGGATGATCCATGGGTCTCTACATCTCCCATTATTTGCCACTGGCCTGGGGAAGGTCTATTACCCAGAAAAATAACATTCATGTATAGGTCGGCCTTAATTGTTGTGAAGCCTTAAGCCTAAATACTGTGGACTGTAATCAACCTACTAGTTCTCCTCTGTTCTTCATTTCTTCGTTTTCTGTAAGGCTAGACTCAGTAAACCTAGTAAACCTCTAGCTTACATGCTGTGAACTGAACTATTTTAAATTGTGCGTATGAAGGGTGGTTGTTTTCCTAATAGACCACCATAACGTATAGTAGATAAGAAGCTTGAGAGAGATGATGCAAAATATGCATTCGGTTACAGAATTTGGATGGAAAGCTGAAGGGGAATTGGATGTAAGTTCAGCTTATTTTACTTTCTATATATATAAAATTGTGAAGCCTGTACTGCTACATAAATAGAGTAACTATATACAGTATGACTGAAAATTTAGTGTCATTACACATACATGTACCTGTGAAGCTGTTCATGTATACCAGCTGCTGGATTCAGCTTCACTGCTTTATCAAAGCTAAATTAATTGGAGCTATGATGATGTAACTGACACCTAAGACTTCATTTTTATACCAATATAAATGGATTCCAGCTGCTGCTTCAACTTAATGGTCTTTGACAGTGTCAGTAGTAAAGTAGGAGTTCACTGTTGTGCTGCAGTTGCACAGCTGGACAAGTTCCTTTACACACTAATTAATTGAACAGAATAGATATACTGATATGCAGCATCCCTCTGTTTCAGCCTTCAGTGAATTTCTTTTGTAAATTATCTGTAGCTTATTTCATTTTAATTAAACTCGCCTTGGTGTGGTTTATGAAGTCATTGGAGAGGCGATATGCTAAGAGGATCTATCCTCATTAAAGTCTATTATATGAAGAAAGCCATTATCGATGTAGAAAGATACTTGAGCTGTTAGAAATCCACTGCACTGATGAGACTGGTATGTACTATAAAAGAGGAAAAGAAAAGCAGCCAAATAAATTATTTGTATCACTTACTTTAATGGTATACCGATGTGTAAGACTCTCGTTCAGCACTGATTACACCCTAAACATACTAAATAAATGGAAGTTAACACAATAATATCCAGCTGCAAGTTCTGGAGTTCACAGGAAAGTCTCTGGTGCCCCCTGCCTTTTAAGAAAAAAAATAATAAAACCCATTTTTCTTCCTATAGTGAAATGGTTTCAGTGTTTTTCATGGCTTGTCACTGTCAGTGGCGTATCAGTGCTTTCAAAGCTATTATGTTAGCCATTATATTTTAGCAGGGATTGATAGTCATAAGTTAGCCATTTCCTTTTTTAAACTTTGATTATACAACATAATGATTTCATAAGGTTGATTTATTCTGGAGGCTTTAAAATAGATATTTCAAGCGGGCAAATTGTGCAAGTCCAAAATATTGAGTGGGTTATTTAATATAGCACATAAACATTAAATCATTCTTTCCCTCAGAACACAGAGTACCCAATCATTTTCTGTCAAGTTTAAACATGATTGATTTCAGCAGTGTGCTTCAGTAGTTCAGTGCTTCAGTAATTACACAATTGACTGATGAGGCTTTCCGGTGTTTCTGCTTGCCATGTCTCATTGTGACATTTGTGCTCCGACTTCCCAAGCAAACGTTAAATGGCACAAAAGAAAATTACATCAATGTGCACAAACACACACCATTTAAGTACAACTTTTATTAATACTGGGATCATCACAGTGCGTTTTGTTACAATAGCAGTGACTAAAGTTAACAAAATGAAGAGAATAAATCTTACAAAAAAGGAATATTTGTCATCAGCAATAGAGGCAGATTAGCTTCAGAAAAGAAAAAAAAAACAACACAATAAATTAAAGTGAAAAAGGACAGAGATATAGAAGCAGAACAGAGACGAGAGCACCTGTAGTCTTACTTGACTCCATTGGAGGAACTGCGGGGGTTTTGTACAAAAAAAAAAAAAAAAAAAAAAAAACGCACACTTTTTTTCTCTTCACAAGTATGAGTACTAGGAAAGTGGTTTAAGGACAGTGGCTAAAGTCAGGTCACATCGATGCAGTGTTCTAGTGGTCAGAAGTGTCAAAGCGAAAGTGTTTCTGTGAGAGAAAACCAAGGAATTTAGAGGTTTTGTGCAGAAGACAGAAAGGCGCTGTTCACAGATTGGGCCAGGTTGCCATGGTACCTGCTTGCATCATGCTGTCTGTTTGGCAGCACTAATGACAAGAGGAAGCATAGGTTCCACTGATGGCTGATATTTCTGAGCTTGAGTATGAGTGGGTGAGAACGAGGGGGCATTATATACGTAAATCAGGCCTTCAGCAGAAATATGATGAGCAATGCAAGGCCAAGCGGATGAAAGACATGCTGCACTTTTAGTTTGGGCATCGCTGAGTGATTCTTAGACTTCCAAAGCACATTTAATACAGAATATTTAGCTTTTTTCAGAACAGCAGCTACTCTTTTCCCACCACTGGGGAAATTAGGTCATAAGCATTAATGGCCACAACTGTCCTAGCACTGTTAATCAGCTTTTGGTAAGTAAACCAATGGAAACTTGTGTATATGGATAATCTCATAAATAGGCATTTCTGAAGTAGTAATGAATGAGCGTTTGTTAAACATTTCTATGTATAATAATTTGGTTATTTTCATACACCTGTGTGGCTAAGAATGTGTTGCAATTTTAATTGAAATCATGGAAATGTATGGAGGTAAGATAGTCCTAATCAGCAGGAAAGAACAAGCGAAAGAGGAAGCACAATTATTAAGAAATTCGTAAGTATGTACAGATGCATGACAGCAAAAGCAGACTATCATGTAGGTTGAGTGTTGCTTTACAGACTGTAGTCTAGTTCATGTACAGTAGAACAGATTGCTAAAGTTCATATCCCAAGCCACTGATGGATTTTGCAAAGAAATAGGAATGAGTGAGAACAGAGCTTCACTCGGTCGTCTGTGCTGACACGAGATATCAATTTTCATCAGAAGGATTTCATTAGCCGCTTAGGCAGAAACAGTGTGTAGCTCAGTCACACCATCCACAATCAGTGTGCTCTTTAAAAAGTACTAGCATAGAAAATAAGAAATAATAGTATAAAAAGATCAGTGTTTTGACTGTTGGCTGCATATGAATAATGCATGGAGAAGGAATTTTAACAAGCACAGCCTATGGTGGAAATGACTGAATTGTTGAATGATGCAAAGAGGTCTGTTAGAGAAGAGGAAAAGATAGACAGGTGAGTCACCTGAGCACCGAGACAGGTGATACAGCAAGTGTGCTTTTGTGCCTGTGTGTGCTGAGTGACGGTTTAGTTCAGCGGTGCCAATAGCCAGGATTCCATCCAATTTATTTGATGTAGTTATACACAGACCCTTCTTGTTCACTGCCCCTAGCAGTTCTGGTTCACATTTTAGTTGCAAAATACATGCACAAGTTTAATTCTGCATTATTTTCTGTTGGAACGGAGTTCTGTTACTGTGATGCAGTGGCGCATGTAAGCAAATCAAATTAGAAATGGGTAATTTAATTCGATATGCTGAAGAAAGCTAAAGAAAGCTGATTTTGTGGACAGGCTGGATAAACAAAGTGAGTACGTCACATAAGGTTAAAAAAATATTAGGTGAAATGCCTGACCAAATCATTTATGTCCACTGAAAATACAATAAACATGACTGATTTGGTCATTCGGCCATGCCGTGCACAGTATTATAAATATTACACACTGCTCTTCTGTGCTCATCTTTCATTTGTGCGCATATACAGTAGTTGACAAACGGAAAGTTGCTTTGGACAACTTATACACCAGACTCATGTTAAGTGGGTTCTTTAGGCTACTGGCTATGTGCTGAAATATTTCTGAATACACCTGCAAATGTTCTGCTTGTTGTCTATCAGTCACTAAGTCTGATGGAAACACTTTCACTGGAAAAATGGCAAATTGTAAGGTTTTGTATTTGATTTTCAAGCAGGGGGCTTAAGAAGAAGAAGAAGAAGAAGAAGAAGAAGAAGAAGCATGTTATAATAGATTACTGTGGGGGAGATCAAATCTTCATTCTTTGAGGAGCACAACACTAAACAGTTTGAGATCTTCTGCGTTAACACACCTGATTCAACCACAGTTACACATATTAGAAACCTATATAGCCAATAGAGGACACAATACTAGTTTAAGTGGTGCATACTCCCTTAAGATTTTCACCTTATTTTAAAGGCCCCTAAAAAAAATCCCACTATCTGAGTCCTTTGTCACCATGTGAATTACACTCATAAGCACGCTAAGTGGCTATTTGTTCCAATGCGTCACATTATTTGCTTACCAAACAGTCTCACCAAATAGTCTAAACCAGCAAGTTAATATAGCTAGCTAAACTTTAGAGACAGATCTCTAAATAACTTCTAGAACTGCTAGATAATATGTTCCCAAGCATATGATAGTTATGCTTTAGGCCAAATAGTCTAAACTGGACAGCTAACCTAGCTAGCTAAAATTTTGAGACAGTTTTCTAGCTAACCTCTAGAAATGCTAGACGATACATTCTCAAGTGTACGGCAGTTACGCATTTAAATATTGATGCAATTAAAGAACTCTTACATTTGAAATGTCTTCCCACAACAATACTCTTATAATTTGTCCACAGATATCTGTTCATCTTACAGCGCAGAGTGGAAACAGTTATAGTGTCTGTGTACTGAATGACTTTATCAGGTATCTAGGTGTCTAATATGTATATTTATTGATTTAACTAATCAGATAATTGAGATCTGGTTAAGTTGTGCAGAATTTTTTTTTTTTTTAGCTCCTGGAATGGAATTTGACACCCCTGATACAGAGAAACAGTGAGGATGATAATTCTTTACTTGTTTTGTTCTTCTTCTTATGTCTCCATCTCCCAGTGCAATTTAATCAGTCCTTCTTAGTGGTTTCATGTCTCAGTACTTTTCTGTCTGCTATATTTTGCTGTTTTGCATCCCCATTGTACTGTATCTTTCTTCTTCACTCAGTTCACTTTCTTCCATCCTTCTTTCCCTTGGTCTTTCTCACACTCACTGCATGTGTTCAAATCAGGGCCAGTATGAAATATCAGAGCAATGTAAGCATGACAAGAAATTAGCATGTTACACATTCAAACAGTATAATAAATACTGAGTTATTATTAGACGTGATCTTTTTTTCTCTCCTTTTAACTAGAAACTCTGCTATACTGCTGTCATAGATTGACCTTTACTTTTTTTTTTTTCCCCTTCTCCCAAACTTCTGGACAATGTGTCAGATGTTATTTTAACCAGTGAGAGTAGTACAGTTACTGTCCACTTCCTTTTATAGTATATGTATCTACTGTATATATGTGATTATATATACAGAGCCATACTGTACTTCCTGAAAGAGTGATCATCATTGCACCTGGCATATAATACCAGTCTCGTGCCCCTCTCACACCATTCCTTCTGGTACAGTCGTATACACTCTTGCAAAGCAGATAGATACACTTTTTTAAAATTCCTATAAGACAGGCATTCCTAAAACAGAGTGCTCTATTTATGCAAAATAAATATTCCCAAAACAAACAGAAAATATTAATAAGTATTACGTGTCCATTTAGTCGCACATGTAGTGGTCATTTCGAGCGACAGAACTATGCGAGACGGCGGGGGTTATAGTGAACCATGGGAGCACAGAAGGTCACTCACAGACAGATACTACAGGACTAAAACAGTGTTTTGGCCACCTATTACCCACTCCAAATCCAAAAGGCATTCTTTCCCGTCACACTTTGAAATGGGTACTCACAGGAAACTGCTGCGTCCATGCGATATTTTATAAAATGCCACATTGTTTAATTTCATAACATGTCCTATTTTCTATATCAGGCAGTGGAATGCTCACATTATAAAGCACTGGATGTCTATCCTTTGCCTCCTGTGTTTCTCATCCTCATTTCTCTCTGTGCTTCCACACCAGACTCTACACAATCTCTTTCCTTTCGTTTTTCATATGACTACCAGGTTTGTGCCTTCATCTCAGCTCATTTACCAACCTCCAGGATTTCTAGCTGAGTCAGAGCGGTGTGGTTGGAGGCTCAGGATCTAAAGGTGAGACCACCTCACCTCAATTCATGAAAAAAAAGATATATTCTCAATTTGGAAGAGTTTTTAAAAAAAAAAAAAATCAAATCACTTACCACCCAAACTCACTCTTTCATTTACACATCTGATTCACTTTCTTCTCCACTCATTTCAATATCACGCCATTTGTAATTTCTTTCTGCATCCATAGGGCAGGGGTGCTCAACTATAGCTATGCTAGGCCAGAGGTCAGTCCAGTGTGGTGATTTCTGCTCTAACACACTTGCACTTTTACACCTAGTAGTTATTTTTTACCCTTGTCTTTTTCACTTGGTAATGACTGATGCACTAAATCGGTTTTGAGCAGGAAAATCTGATCTTGAAACATGCCCTTCAAACATTTCTGAGTGGGTATTCAAGCCTTCTACATTTAAATTCAATGAGGTCTCAGATATCTTCCCAAGTTATATAATTAGCCACCTAGCCAGTGTTATCCTTGATTTGACTTCATTTGTTGATTTAGCATTAACTAATATTGAAATTTATAAATATAACTTTAAAATCCACTCAGAAATACTGCAACTCATGCTAGACAGCTAACTAACCTTAGCATTGTGGATTATGAACATTTTTATCAACAGTATTACCTAATCCTTTGCAAAATCCTGTCAGGTTTGCTCATAGTAAGCAGCTAGCAAGTGTTAGCACTGAAGATTATGAACGTTTATGAATGACTTAATAATTTTGTCAGAAATCCTGATAGTTGCTCTTCATAGCCAGTTGGCTAACACATTCTGTAAGAACAGAGCCAATGATTTATAAATAATGAAAAGTTTCTGAATTTTTTTATTTATTTTAAATCGACCACCCTGAACAGTAAAAAGCTAAATCAAATCAGACCATCCTTGTGACAGTTCTTCATCAGCCTTTGGCTATATCATCTGCTTCTCTGTAGATCCTAGACAGCCGTATAAATAGGTGATGTTTTTATCTAAAAATGATCTAATGTTTAATATGTTATTTTCTTTAACAACATGCACAGATCACCAAACTGTGCTGGACTTTAGGCCCTACATGCCCTGAGTTTGGCCCCCTGCTTTAGGGTAAGCAGCTCGTCTCCTCTCAGCATTTACTGTACACAGTGCAGCTACACTGACCCCTAATGGCCAATACTGTGTCTTCAAAGTGCTTGGCTTCCTCTTTGCTTTTCTTGGCCTCCACCTCCTTCCCCTAATATCAGAACCCGAACCAAATTACCCAAGGCTTTGCCCTGTCTACAACCTCTGCACCTACTTACATTAAAAACTATTCTTCTAATTCTGTCTTTCTTCAACTCTTGAACAGAAAGATTATTGCTCCACATTATATTGGCATTTTTTTTTTAGGTCAGTTCTAAAAAATACATACACCTGATAAACACACCTTCAACTTCAGGATCTGCAATCAAGATTATTTGCTTAGAAATAAACAAACAAGCTAAAAGAGGTTTGCTAAAAGAAGATCATTTCCAAAACCACAAGCTGACCTGCAGCAGAGCCCCGCTCATCTTCAGCCTGATTGACAGTCACACTGACCAATCACAGACAGCTCTGTTGCCATTGTTTCAGCTGGCAGTGTGATGTCACAAAGCCGGAGGTGGCAGTGGGGCGAAATTCAGGGAGAGTCTCTTTACAAGACTGTGCACCCCGACCGTCCTCCATTCATTAGACGAGCTTTTCCAGCACTAATTCCTGGAGTCCAGAATTAGGGGATGTTTGTGTTTTCAGAGATCCTTGTCCCCTAATGTCCCGATTCCTTGTTCTTGCATCTGCCCAGTGTCTTGCTAGAGCCTGACTATCCTGCCATGATGTGTAGTGTTAATAAGACAAACATGCGTCCAGACACGCTACAAGTTACAGTGGCCTGAGCCTGTTGTTATTTAGAATTTTACTTCTATTTTTTTTTTCTCGTGATCGTTACTTACTATAACGACTTCTTTTAAACATTGAATTGAATTTTTTTAATCCTCTTCTTTTCATAGGTGGTTCTCTACAGAGTCCGCGCGGAGTGCTTTTTTAAACTGCACCTTCATTTATCTCTCTAATAGCTGTCACAATATGCGTGGTGCTGAACGGTCATTGGAGACGGTCTTGCGCAGTCGGACGCCTCGACGGATAGATACCAGCATGTCCTCTCCTTCCTGCGGGGGACATTTACTCTGTGGATCGGTCTGGCCCTCTGGTGCCAGTGAGGGAAAAGGGTACTGGCCATCTCCCAGGGCTTGGGCACTGGCCACCAGCTCGCCAATCTTTTCAACCAGGCTGTGACGATTAGCGGCTAGCAGCTGGTCTTCTTCTCCCGGCTGCCCGTACACACTCATCTCAGCACCCGCTGTGCCCCAAGCTGCGTTGGGCAGGCTCAGGCGCTTCGGTGAAGCCTTGACATACTCCAGAGCTGCAGGAGAGGCATCATCTGCTGCGTAGAACACACACTCCTCACTGCCCACACGCGCTGGAGGCCCTGGGTAGCCACCAGGCGAGTCAGGCACGGTGGGTGTCTTAACTGGCACTATGGGTGGCCGGATAGGGATGGGGCCTGCATTGGAGAGGGTGCGCCTCACACCAGGCTTTGTGGAGGGTGTCCGGCGGATGGTGGCTGTGCCGGGAGTGCCCGATCCTCCACCCCCACTACCAGAGCCTCCCTGGGCACCCATGGCGCTGGGCAAGCCAGCTGTGCTGGCTGGCCGTTTGGTCTGGATCATGCGGCGGTAGTTCTGAGCAATATTGCTGTGGCGTGGGATTGTGGATGATTTATCAAATTCGGACTGGCCATCAGCTTCAGCATCACCATTTACAGAGTAGCAATCATAATCAGAGCCTGAAGGGGCATAAGAAATACAGAGGAATGCAAAAATGGAAAAGCAAGCACAGTAAAATTTTTGTCATATCATTGCATTATTAAAATTTGACCAACAAGAGTAAATAAAAGCATTATACTCCAGTTTTTCCATCAGTTCTACAGAATATGTATACCTGACATACGTTCTTTCTGTATAAGTGCTACAGGATCTAGATTAATTGCTTCAATTGGAAGGATTGGCACCAACCAAGGCCTGCAGAATTCTGTTCCACTTGAACACATTGCAAAGATGACAGCTGGCTACTTCAATGTGCAGTTAGCTCTGATAAGCGCTCACTACTTCCAGCAACGTGAGATACACCACAAAAACAATATCAGTGGTCAACCACTAATGCTTCCCATGATCTGATGGCTGTCAGTGGGCTTTCTTACCACTGTTTTATTTGCCAATTTGATCAACTAATGAATGTCTATGTTAGACCACAAGTCCAGTCTCCGTCTCCTGGACTCACTATTGGACTCCAGTCATCCCTGTGTGTGTGTGTGTGTGTGTGTGTGTGTGTGTGTGTGTGTGTGTGTATGCTAAACATGTGCTTTACCCTGGGAGGGAATAGTGTCCTCAGAGCATGATGGTGTGGTTGTCTGAGTGCTGTATCCACTAGAGTATTGAAGGGAGTCTCTGCTGCTCTTCTGCTGCTCCATACTGAGGCCACGAGTAAGCACCATGGCCAGGTCACTGGCTGCTGGGGACACCTCCTCACCATGCTGGAATATTTAATAAATATTTTGAACAAAAATACTGAAAAAGCATTATTTTATTTATTTTCTCCATTAAACAGACACATTATACACTATATGGCCAAAGGTTTGTGGACATCATTACCCATACATGCTTTTTGAACACCCCATTCCAGATTTAGTCCCTGCTTTGCTATTATAATAGCCTCCACACTTCTGGGAAGGCTTTCCAATAGATTTTAGAGCATGTGTCAAAATCCAAGGGGGTCAGATGCAAATGCAGAGTGTCTTTAATGGTAAAACAACTAATAAACAAACAAAGACAGATAAAGAACCAAAAAACCTGGGCCAACTAAAACAAATGGACGAGACTAAGGCAAGGAAAAGAAAGGGAAGGGAAGGGAAACTCAACAGGAACAAAACCACTACTCATGGTGCAAACACAACACCAAAGCAGTAACAATACAGCATAATGCTTAACAACTAAGGAGGGAAAAACACAGAACTTAAATAGGGTACCTAATTAGAGAAACACAAACCAGGTGTGCCCAAACACAGGAAGTGAGGCAGACAACAAAGGAAGAAATTCAAAAACTGTGAGTGAGGGTGACCTCTGGTGGTCTGGAGTGAAATAGTTCATCGTGAATGTGACAGCATGACTGTGGGGATTTGCCCATTCAACCACAAGAGCATTAGTGAGGTCCGGTGCTGATGTTGAGTAATTAGTTCAGGTTCCAGTTCCAGTTTATCCTTGTCAAGGATTGCAGTGGATCTGGAGGCTATCCAGAGTGTGAGGTGGGAAATACACCATGGACAGGACATCAGTCCACCACAGGGCACCAGGGGCACACATTTACACACTCATGCACACCTGTTGGCAATTTCAAGTCACCAATTCCCCAACCAGCATGTTTTTGGGAGGTGGAAGGTAGCCAGAGAAACCCATGAGAACACAGGGGGAATGGGGAGAGATCAGGAACAAACCAGGGAACCTGGAGCAGTGAGACAGCAGCACTACCTGCTGCACCACTGGGCTACCAAACTCACCAAAATATTTTATTTCAGATGCATTATATACGTTTTATCACTGTGGATCTGAAGGAAAAATGGCTACTCTCTACTCTACTATGAGATCTTTAAAGGGTTCCCCTCTGTACGTATCCAAAATAATGGTCGTCTGTAGTGCAGCTTTATGTCACCATCAGATGACTAAATCTTGGGGCCTGAGTACTTGAGTATCAGAGTTCATTAGCATCATACATCTATGCAGCACCTTCACTGGAAGGGGAGGAATATTACTGCAATCATGATTATACTGGCATTTTGTTATGTTACGAACATTACCTTAGCTGCAATGGTGGCAGGGGTCATCCTGGGCCTCTGGGGATCATCAGGATGCACCCCAGCATAACCTTGAGATTGGGGCGATGATTCTGATTCTCTCGTCTCCTTCCTCCTCTGGAGCGTGTTGGCTGCTGGCTGCTCATGCAAGCCTGCCTTGGACCAATCCTGAAGGAGTAAGCACAGTTATTTCATGGTAGTAAACCGCCTATCCATTTTCTTTTGGATAAGAAAAAAACCCGCCCACTATCCAGCAGTTTGAGTGTCCTTTCACGCAAATACTCTTGATGTGTGCATTTAGCACTGGCCTGTACAATTTGTATTGGAGTCGAGTGAACTCATAAAGGACCGGAACGGACGTACCATCCTTGGCCTGCTCCGTTTATCAAATCTCTTAGCACAGAGATTTGAAATCAGGATAGAGGAGAAACAAAAGGCTTGTGTTAAGGAGCAAAATGAGGTAATGAATGAAGTTAAGCAGGAAATGAAATTAAAGCAATTGAAAATAAGCATTATTCAGGACAAGCGAATTAAATGCAAAGGTATAAGCAAAAGAAAAGAAAAAATATCTGCAAAGAAATTGTGCCCATGGGAACAAACCTTCCAGCAAGGAACCTTTGATGTGGGAGAGGAAGTGTTGGATCCGGGGGAGCGACTATAGGGTGGGGACGCAGGAAGTATGACAGAGAAAGGCCTGATGGAGCCAGTGTGAGAGAGAGCAGGGCGGAAGGTAGCGAAGGACGAGCCAAACTGCGGAATGGAGAGACAAGATTCAGACAGTGAGAGTAGGTAGCAATCCCACAACCTTGTGACCCGGAAGCAGAGGCCATGTGAGGGGACCAAATATTTCAGTGGAAGACAAGAAAGGTCAGAGGACACAGAACAGATATGTCGAGGTCAAAGCATCCACTAATTCCTTACAGTGCCATAACCAGCCACATTTTCATACTTAACATTAATATAGTGAAAGCACGATAGAATGAATATATTAAATTTTATGAATAAAGGAATGCCTTTATTTCCTAGACATAGACTAGAGTCCAAAAGTCTGTTTCCTCTACCAAGAACTGTTTATTACTTTGGTTAAGAAAAAAAACTATTACAGTTTTGTCTAATTATAATTCTCAAAAAAATATTATATCTCTCTTTACATGTCAAAAACATGGTTGTTTTTTTCTGAAGGAAGTAATAAAAATACTTAAGTCAATATGAGGTGTTAGGATTGTTAAGACAAGTTGTTGAGACACTGTGATAATTAAAAGGATTGCGTTAGGATGTGCTACCATCTGAATGACATACCTACAATTTGCCATTCTATCAGCACATTTAGAAATGAAGCAAATAGTGCGTGAACAGAATATATTAAAAACTGTATATCATTATACATAACTTAAAAAGATTTTCTCAGCTTTGAGTAATATACTATAGATGAGATAGTATTTGTGTATATATATTAGTAATGGGGGAAAAAAGTGAATATAATACACCATGGATGCACAAAACTGTTACCCTAATACACATAGAATGAAAGAGGCATGCTAATGAGGTAAAAATAACAGCAGAAGAGGATGGGCTAATGGAATAGTTTTGGAATAGAATAATTTTTTGTGAATAGTTTAGTCATTTGTGAGGACCAAATATCCTCATGATGATGGGAATACATGACCTTGTGGGGACATTCAGTTGGTCTGTATAAGGAAAAGTCCAAATGTTTCTTTTTGTACAATTAGGGTGTTAGACATGGCTTGACCAGCAAATGGCTTTCATATGTGGCACATCTGTACCCAAGTTCACTCAAGAGCAGCTTTCAAAAACAGCTTTCCCAGAAAATAGTAACACACAAGCTAGTGGAACAGTAAGTGTGTACTTACTGTCGTAGGAGAGCTGCATTCACTCACTGACTGACACGTTTCTGAGGCCTCTGAAGATGCTGAACTTGACGACTTCTAAAGAACAAAGAGAGCACAAAAACACATGAAAACGCACCATAGGCTCTATTCTTCTTCCTAGTAGACATATTACTGCACTTAGTTATTCAATTAGCATGGTTCGTATCATTGAAAATGGTTGCGTCTTTGGCCTCATTTGCATTTTGACTTCTTTCAGTATAAGTTAAGCCCTGATTTACAATTACTCACTGAAACATAGGAGATATACACAAACATAAACCAAAAGCTATCCAGACAACACGTGTCATTTTTTCATTAATACATGGTTACACTTCCCTTCACCATAACAGCAGCACCATGTCTGTCAGGTGAGGATTCTACCAGTGTCCTGAGATGGTTCCTATCAGTAGCCCACACTTCCACATGGTGTGTAAATCATCTAGAATTTCTGTGCACCTGTTTCTCTGTTTCATCAGATAATCCAACAAGTTTTCTATTAATCTGAAGTCTAGTGATTTCAAAGGACAGTCAAATTGTCCTAGAATTCTATCATGCTCAACAAACAAGTCACATATAAATCATGAAATGCAGGCGTGTCAGTGCTGTACTTGTCAAGAGTTTGGCCAACAACTACCAATTTTGCTCACACCAACCATTATTAAGAATTTTCAATAAACTGCATCTATAACATATAATTTAACATAGAAATGCTAAAACAAGAGAAAAATGGTTATTTCACTGTTTTTGTCCACTCGTAACCACCATGTTATCTGAAACTTAGCAACTTTGATGAAGGCTTAAGCTAGGTCTACGTGGCACAATCACATCACGTCCTATATCCCTAAAAATTCAACTTCACCTGTATTCACCAATGTCTTGCTTTGAGAGTAGTGACTCTCTAGTTGTGAGACTGGGATACCTGGCTGGTGATGTCCGAGGGCATGGGTGAGGGGGGTTTGGAGTAGATGTTGGCATCCTGAGAGATGAAGCCCGAGTCGTGGGAGGAGACACTGCTGAGGCGGTGGGCACCTCCTGGAGGTGGATGTGCCAGGCTGCGGTAGCGACAGGACGAACTGGGTGAGTGAGTTTGCGAGCCTCCCGACGAGCGAGAGGCACTACTGTGGGCGCTGTTCACACTGCTGCAGGGCGAGGGAGGCACAGCAGGCACAGAGGACACAGACGGGTGGGGGTTGAAGGTATGGAGGTATGGTTTAGGATGGTTTGGGCAATAATGAGTCATGCAATGGATTTTAAAAAGGTGTGAATGGCAAAAAGGATGGTTCAGAAGCATGAGAAGATATGAATGGATATATGGAGATTAAAAATAATAGAGTAAGTGAGTAATAAAAAAAACACGTTGTGGTGATGAGACAAAGAGTTCACGCCATTTAGATTGAAAGTCACATGATGTGATGAGTGGGATGCAATAAGAAAAATAATAAAAAGCCAGAGGAACATAATTGGTGAGTGTGTAATGTTTATGAAGAGGATGAGAGGGGGAGGAAGGAGAATAACATGGAAGACACACAGGTTGGAGAGAGTGTAAGAACGGGAGACACCCAGGTATGAGCTGACACTGTATAGGACACAGGGCCTGGCATGGATAGCATGGCAGCTGTCCACACAGGGACACTTCCTCTACCTCCATGCAAGGCTACACACACATACACACATACATGGGCACACGATGGCACTTCCATACAGCACACTAGAGCCAAACCTAGTCCAATCCTCAATTAATTACTCTAAGATTAATTTATTAGCTTGACCTGTTAGCTGCAAGCTGAAATATTATAAATATAATTGTTGTGCTAGAGAATTAAGAGCTATTTTGTTTAAAAATTATCTTAAATTTTCTACTGTTATTTATAAATTCTTCAATGGTCTATGGTTTGTATTTATTATTCATAATTCAGTGTAACTGGTGGGAAACTGAACAATCAGAATTTGAATCAGACCCATTTGACTTTAATTATTTTCTTTTTTTTACATTTATAAGCGAGACATAATGAAGAGGGAAAGATTGAAACTTGAATGCGCCCTCTTTTGGGTCATGGGCTACACTGCCAAATGTTTAAAATGCTTTCATTTTGTATAATACAAATGTGGAAGTACAATATCATTAACATGTTGCTGATTCTGATTGGTCAGGACGGGTTTATATTAACGTGCTTTTTCTAATATTTTATCATTTCTTTAGCAACAAACTACACAAGGATTTGTACAGCAGACGCACCACTTAAATGGATTTATGACACGTATAAAGGTTTATATGACATAGAAGACATTTATTTAGCATTATGGAAGGAGTCTCCAGTGTCGGCACTACTCAGTTTCAGACACGGGAAAGTCAGGACAGAGAGTTTTGTGGTTTCTCTGGAAAATGTCTGTTTTGTCTTATGAACTTCGAGGGGGAAAAAAGGAGGCTGGTGAGGGAACCACTATTTATACGTGATAACAGGAACTAACTTGTTTTGTGGAAGCTAGACCACATTAAATGTTACTATATGTAAACTTATGATGTACTGCTATTTAATAAATAATACATGTTAAAAATTTTCATTGATACAAGAGGGGAAAAAAAACTCCGCTTTGAAACACATAACCACATTCTTTTTCCTAATTACTTTCCTATAACATCATGGCCTGCTGTGTTTCATTCCTTGCTTACTTTCTTTATTCAGAAATCTGACACAGACTTCTTCTAAAGTATAAGTGGTAAGTTTTTATACCCCCCACATTATTTTATCAAGAAAATTAAAAGACTACGAATAATTTAGCATTAGGATGATTACAGTTGTGACCCATTGGATTAAATGGGCTTAATGTTACGTGCAAAACAATCTGCAAGGACATAATTTTACCACTGTTCACTACAATGCAGTTTGCTAAAGCACTAGGCACTGAGGCAGAATAATTTGTCTCGAAATCGACAGGCATAAACCATGTCAGATTACATCCGCTGTAGCACATTATTACAGTTCAACAGCCCACAGTTCAGTAACAGGTCCTCACAGGTAATTATGGTTTCATATGACCACTCAGGATGGGCCACTAATGGTTTGTTTGTAATGGGAAACCAGACAGGAAGAGGATCACACACTGATATGTTAACACGTATCCGAAATACAGAAACCGAATGAACACGATGTGTGGGCTGGAGCAGCAGGTAGATAAACATGCAAGCACCACTTTAGCAGAACTCCCCTCACACACAGACACCATTTCACACATGTCACTTAAAGGCAACTGCAGGTTTAAAACTGCACAATCAACAGACGTATACATATACAACAGTAACATTCAAATAAACTCAGAAAGGCTGATCTCTCCTCGTCTCACCTGCACATGCTGCTTTTTCTAGAGCCGGAGCTACTAGGGGAGGATGGAGGTGTCTGGTAGGACCAGCTGTAGTCTGAACCTTTCAGATCCTTTATCACCTGACATTGGGAAATATAAACAAATCCAAATATTTGTCAAAGCACAATTTTCAATAAAGTGAAGTGACATGTGGCCAAGTGTGGTGACCCATACTCAGAATTTATGCTCTGCATTTAACCCATCCAAGTGCACACACAGTAGTGAACACACACACAAACCGTGAACACACTCCCGGAGCAGTGGGCAGCCTTTTTTTAGCTGCGGTGCCCGGGGAGCAGTTCGGGGATCGGTGCCTTGCTCAAGGGTCTCATCTCAGTCGTGGTATTGAGGGTGGAAGAGAGCGCTGGTCATTCACTAACCCCACCTACACTCCCTGCCAGACCTGAGACTCGAGCCCACGACCTTTAGGTTCACCTTCAGGTTACAAGTCCAAGATTCTAACCATTAGGCCACGACTGCCCCCTCACTACTACTCTTCTGTCCCTTTTTTTTAAAAAAAATTGAGTACTCCTTTGTCTGTTATGTTGAAACAAAGAGTAAAATACCATCATAGGTCCCTCAAAAAAGTCATAGTAATGCCATGCATACATCTGACCATCACACCCCTATTTAGGCCTTTCCGAAACTTTTGCCACAAAGTTGGAAGCACATAACTGTTTAGGATGTCCTTGTATGCAGTAGCATTAAGATTTCCCTTCACCGGAACTAAGAGAACGGAGGCTGTTGTAGAAGCAAAGGCTAGACCAACTTCACTAGGCACATACTGTATATGGGTGTGATGGTCAGGTGTCCACATACTTTTGGCTATATAGTGTACAACAGCCATAGTTGCCATAACTACCATGGCATCTATAGTAAAAATATAGTATAGTAAATGTGAAAGCAACAAGGGGAAAATAAACCTATTTACCATCAGTCACCATAACGATCCTGGCTAAATATGTAATAAAACTTATTATAAACAAATTACTATACATACTATAACATGTTAGAGATACACTTACCAATTTACCAATGTAACATATAATAACCATGTTTGAAGATTTAACCTTCATTTTAAAATATATTAACTATTGTATATACTGTATCATAGTAAAAGAACAGTTCACTGAAAAGGTTGGACTATAATCAAAAAGACCAGAGACATAAATCCACGGAGATACAGGAACACTTAGTCAGTATGTCATTAATTAGTTTCCATCACATTTTATGTCTATCCATCCATCCATCCATTCATTCTCTGTACCGCTTATCCTACACAGGGTCACAGGGTAGCCTGGAGCCTATCCCAGGGGACTCGGGGCACAAGGCAGGGGACACCCTGGAAAGGGGGCCAACCCATCGCTGGGCACAATCACACACACATACACTATGGATAATTTGGAAATGCCATTCAAATGCCAACCCCGCAGGTGCGAGGCACCAGTGCTAACCACTAAGCTACCGTGCCCCTCACATTTTTATGTATATTCTCTTTCTCGCTATGTCAAATTTCCAACTTAGTGAAATGTAACAACATATTATTAGTGATAAATGGTTATAAAAACATTACTGGTGATATTTCTTCACAATTATACTCAGTCTTGTGCCTAAACTCAGACCTCATTTAAAAACATGTGGATAGAAAGATCTTAAAAAGACCATAAAACCTTCCCAGAATGATCTTACCACAAAATGTAACTTAGTGGCTAAAAACAATACAGTTTTCAGAAACAGTGCTGAGCCTCTGCCTTTGCTGCACTGCCATACTGAACTGGAGGCCTGAGCATGCTGTACCTGCTCACTGGCGGGAGGCAGTTTGTGGGGATCAGTCGTCAGCACAGTGAGGTCATCAATAATAGCCTGCAGATGTGTGATCTCTCCCAGCATGGCAATTTCTCCATTCTGATGGATGAAAAGAATAAAAGATAAAATGGTCACTACTAAAGTTGACACATGTTCAGTTTATTCTCTAGTCTTCCTAGTAGTAAAGTCGCTTCTTGCCACTTTTTTCTCACAGTCCTTTAACTATATATTATTATTTTCCTGTTTGAGGAATCCCTGTCACCATTCTGGTATTGTTTTAATATTTCATTAAGTTAAGTGCACTTCTCTAAACGACCACTTGGAGGCCTAAGGAATCAAGTTAACATTGTTGGCTGTGTTCAAAATGGTATACTATGCATTCTACTCATATTAAAACTCCGCCCAGTGAGTAGTATGTGGAGTAATAACTATTTGACAGGAGGCTCACCACTACAGGCTGTAAGAAGCTGATGAAGGTACAGAAGCGTCCTCTTTCTTCCACCAGGGCGCGCCGTACTGCCTGCTTCTCCGTCTCCTCCATCAGTAAGTACATATCATTCACATCCTGCATGGCGCTGTCTAACTGAGGCTGCAGGTCTCCACGGCCTTCACGGAAGGAAGGTGCAAGAAGACAGAGTGGAAGACAGATGGAAAGAGGTGTAGAAAACAGAAGGAAGAGGCATGGGGACAATACGAAGTAATAAGAAGAGAGTGGAGGAGCAAAAGTAATTTGAGGTAAGGAGAAAAGGTCATGAATATCACAGTGAAGGTTTCAGAGCAAGAGAGTGGACAAGAGTAGAAAGAAAATATGACATGTGAAAACGACATTGTCATTTTTTTCAGTCACAATACAAAATGAACACATACACTAATCCATTCTGACTAGCATCTACACAGCTGATGGAAGACAAACGGACTACAGATCCCAGTGCTTTCTCCTCTCACTATGCAAAATGAAATCTCCGAAACATCTAAGCATGTTACTGTTAACTCATGCAAATTGCTAATTGTGGCTATAACACTTAGTGAGCATGAATAGTTGATGATGTAGCCAAAGAGCGTTTTGACAAGCAGCTACCGATGCAAGAAGCAAGGCTTGAAGCAAACACAACAGCTAGGCACTAGGCCAGGGAGTCAGAATGTTTGTGTGCCACCATATTTTTAGTTCGAAGAAAGGGAGAACGGCATGCAACGTGAAACTCTGCATTCCAGTACTGTTTTAAACACGCCCTTGTTGAGTTCCCCTCACTAACAGAAAATGCACAACCTATAATCACAAGAGAAGTCTCTTGAAAACATTTAAAAATTCAAAGAAGTTGTCACGTGCCGTGGTCACAACTGCCATTCATTTCCCTGGAAGCAGCCTTGCTTTTTTATTTAACTATTGGCTCGGGGCTAGTGGAATGTCCTAAAGGCTGTGTGATATAGTTACAAATATTATATTGTGATTTTATTTTCTGATGCTTTGTATCACGGTACAACAATATTGCGTATGATAGCATATAGTAAAATCTTATTGGGGAGGGATTGATATATGGGATGAAGTATCCTGTTATACAAATAATAATAATAAAAACAAAGCATTTTTGCCTTAAATCTTTGTGAATTAACATGTTGCAATATTTACATTTCTTATTTTAGCTTAATAAGACAAATACATGCCTAGTTTAAACCAATATTTATGCTAACTGCAATGGTTACATTCTCACATTTTTACATAACAGACTATTAAGAGCACTGAAATGTTGCATTTCTGACAATTCTGTGTTGTTGTTGTTGTTTGTTTTGTTTTTGTTGTTTTTTTATGTGCCTATTTCCTTTGCTATAAATACACATAAGAAATAGGTTCAAGTGTTCTCCAGTTTGCAGAGAGAGATTTCCAAGTAAAACCCTTAACTATCCAAAGAATCCCTGATGATTTCTTTTAAACGAATACACATATTTGTATACAGTATACTATAGTATATTTACATTAGTTTGCTAATTAGGTAGCTACTGTTAGTACTGTTAATAAAGCGATTATTTTATATTATTGTGTATGTATATATTGAGCAGTAGGCTACTTAAAAACCTGACATCAAAGCATGAAGAGTGTACATATTGTATTTTATTTTATTGTATTATTTTATTTTACTTTTTTTTTTTAATTACTTGTCTTGTTATGTTGGTGTCTCACACCATGGGTCTGAGGGAAACGGAATTTCAAGCCTCGGTGTGTCCTGTGCATATAGCAGAATTGACAATAAAGTTTGACTTTGACTTTGAAGAAGCTATTTTTTTTTTAATATTAAGCACTTCTCTAAGAGCAAGAGGTGATGGGAAGTTAACAAAGGCGTGTTAAAAAGCGCAGTGGAATGCAAGCTAGAGCGACGGAAAGAGTCACAGCTTTCCGGGGAATATCATACTTACCCTGCAGTTCTATAAAGGATGATGGATAGATAGATAGATAGATAGATAGATAGATAGATAGATAGATAGATAGAGAAAGGGAGAGAGAGAGAACAAGAGAAGAATGGAGGATGGAAAGGGGCATTCGGGAAAAGGACATGAGAGATGATGAGAGAAGGAGAGAGGAGGGAGAGCTCCATGTTAAGGTTAGTATAAAGAAGCCATCACAGCTCATTTCACAGCCAAAGGGCTTTGGGATTATTAAAGCAAAAAAATCAGCCAAAATAAAAAAATCCAACCTTTCGTCTTGGACTATACTATATACAACATGAAACCTAAATCATTATAAAGCATATGGCTTGTTGAAATATATACATAAGCAGAACAGCACAGTGAATTCAGATATGCATATTTCCACATAAAACTGCAGTGTTCCTTAGTCTTCCTAGTAACACATACACTTATCCTCTTTTCAAGAGCCCAAATTATTGGCTGCACAGATAAGAGCTCAACAAATGATGTTAGAGCTGCAGTTACACGGATGAACCACCAGGGAGAGGTGTTGCACCACGGTTTTCTTCACTGCATTCACAGGAGAAACCCAGTCAGATTCTGCAGGATGAGCTTGCAGACTGCATATAAACACCTTTATGAAAAAAAGTATCAGTCCATCATGTCTAATAGACATTACAGAAGAAACAGCATGTTCCTGTATGTGCTGTTTTAATCTGCTGGACTACACTTAGAGGTGACGGCTCCCTCAACCCTTTCAGATATAGTGACATTTCTGCTAAAACATTTACAGATTGTGCATAAAGAGATATTCACATGCAACCACAGAATCCAGATTCACAATACCTGCTGCTGAGCTCCAGACTTTCATCTACCAAGAACAGTTTTTATTTCATAAGTCACCGAAAGCTAATCTTTTATATACTTAACATTAGTAAAGAACACATTAATTGAAGCCTCTGAGAATTTTTGCACTTAGTTTTCCCTTTTTTTTATTGTATTGTCATATATTTTATTCACATGACAACACACATCTGCTTCTGCTGCATGGTGTTAAGCAAACAGTTTATAATCATTTTATAAGCATCTATCTATCTATCTAGCTAGCTAGCTAGCTAAAAAAAAGCTTTGACCAGAGTACCTTTTGTGAAAGGATATGAAAAACCATTGCTACTATAACAATGCTCTTACCAGTCCTAGCTAGTATCAGCTAACTAACTAGCCTGCCTTGCTAACAACTCTAAACATAACCTTTCCTAGCTAGCACTGGCTCATTACAACTGAGACATTCAACATGTCTCAATTCAACAACAAATTTTTCACCAAGACTGCATGTTTGCTAAAATGGCCTCTGCTGTGACCAAAAACACAGGTGTCGGTGCTTTTTAAAAGAATTCTTGTTTTAGGATTACATGAGAAATGTGATTACATGTAAAACGTTTGCTGGCATCAGAAAAAAAAAAAAAGAACAAGTTTTTTAGCCAAGTATGAAAGCAACCCGAAAGTGTTTCTATCCCTATAATAATCATATAAATGCAATGTTATGGATCTGGCTAGTTTATTCATTTCAAGCTTCTGTTTACATCTGAAAAAACAGAGCTCGTACCTTTTCTTGCTTTCTTCTGTAGTTTCATAGTGTCTGAAGATTTCTTCTTTATCTCATGGCGAGATCGTTTATACTCTGCGGCAAGAATGAGAAATATGCCAAACATGTCAATGTCTAGTATTAAGCATTTTACAAATGTTGTAGTTCAAATATCTTGTGCTAGTTTAAGGTACACTGTGAGTAACCTTTGGCATGGTCTTTATCCAGCTGATTGGCTGTTTTCTTCCAGTCCTCAATCCGCTCCTGTAGAGGAGTGATCAGGCTTTCCATCAGAGCACTGAAAAAAGAGATGTGGAAGGAGCTCAGATGATAGAGACTCACATTTTATTTTGTCATGTTTCCCAGGATGATTTCATAGCAAAAACTCTGGTCAAAATATGATCCTTATTAAAATGTCTAAATTTGTGACTAGTGTGTGAGAAATGTTTTTTCGCACTGAAGGAACAAGGCTAATGTAGCTAATAATGTAAGTTGATTTCACATAAAACATTTCTGTAAATATATACACACAATATAAATATCTGCGTCATATTTATAACATAATATGACTGATTGTAATGTGTAAAAATGAACTGTGTAGCTGAATGTTATGGGAGCTATCTTACACAGCTGGAATCAAGATAAATGGTTGTATACTGTAGGGTAACAGCAGTCTATGGCTAAATTTTACCAGCAAGATGAAAATTATGTAAATGATGATTCCAACTGAAAATTTTAAATACAGTTTCCATGCTATTTTACAAAATGAGTCACTTATAAATTAGCAGATTATGCAAATTACAATGTTGCTTGAAGTATATGAATATTTGTAGAATGTAGAAGCAAACATCAGACACAGAACAAGACTATATTTAGGGTAGGTCGACCCCTTCTTTTAATGGAAACCTCATCATCAACATCATCATTTATTTTTTAACTCCGTCATTACAGACTTTGTCGATGTAAGCAGAATTTATCAGCCAGTGAGAGATGTGCATCATTGAAAAGGTTTATAATGTGGCTTTAAAGGTACTTGAGCTTCCATTCATTAACCTGTCAATGGAAATTGACAACAGATGTCTTCAAATAAGGTGCATGAATATGTGTGTTTGTGTGTATGTGTGTGTGTGTGTGTGTGTGTGCACTTCTCTGGCCTTTAGTATCAGATTTTGCGCTAGTGTGTGTTTCAGACAGCATATGTGTTAACAATGATGCTTGAGAGCACAACGACGATGTCTGCAGTTCTGCTAGTGCATAACAGGATTATAATCTGATAAAAGTATAAACCTGGATGTAAAAATATACTGATTATGTCAAAAAAGTAAAGTACAAGGAAATGTGGAACACTAGAACTGTCATAAAGGTCATAGATCTGCTCCTGGAGTCCACTTGTACTACGAATATGCTCTCACCATCCACTTTATTAGGAACACCTGTACCCATGCACATTCATGCAGTTCACTAATCAGCCAATCATCTGGCAGCAGCCCAATGCATAAAATGGAAATGCCTTGTTGATGAGAGAGGCCAGAGGAAAATGGCCAGATTGGTTTGAGCTGCCAGGAAGGATATAGTAGATTAAATAATCACTCTTTACAACCGTGGTGAGCAGAAAAGCATCTCAGAATGCACAAAACATCGAACCTTGAAGTGGATGGGCTACAGCAGCAGAAGACAACACCAGGTTTCACTCCTGTCAGCCAAGAACAGAAATCTGGGGCTATCACGGGCACAGACTCACCTAAACTGAAAATTTGAAAAAATATCACCTGGTCTTTTTCCAGTCTTCAATCTTCGGTGAGCCTATGCCCAGCAGTTTCTGCTCACCACGGTAATAAAGAGTGATTATATGAATTACTACATCCTTCCTTGCAGCTTAAACCAATCTGGCCATTTTCCTCTGACCTCTCTTATCAACAAGGCATTTCCACCCACAGAACACACTCCTGAATGTTTTTTTTGATGTTTTTCGCACCATTCTGTAATAAACTCTAGAGACTGTTCCCAGTGATCACACTTTTTCTTCATTCTAACGTTTGATATGAAAATTAACTGAAGCTCTTGACTTTTATCTGCATGATTTGATGTTTTGTGCTGCTGCCACATGACTGGCTGATTGGATAACTGCATAAATGTGCAGGTGTACAGGTGTTCCTATTAAAGTGGACGTGAGTGTAAGATTTCCATGTTAGCATATTTGTTTTAACCTCATGAAGATCTTGATACTAAGCTAACTTCATGTATGTTGAAGTATGGAACAATGATACTAAGTAAAGAACATGAATTTCTGCCCTTGTTAAAAAAAAAAAAAAAAAAAAGACAGAACAGGCAGTGTCGTACTTGGTGAAGTGGCGTAGTTTGGCCTCGATGCTGCGGTGGCGCATACACATCCTGGTCAGTGCTGAGCCGATGTCTCTGGTGGCACCTGGACAACACACAACAGAGAAAGAGAGAACTTTAAAATGGTATTGTGCATAACTATCATCATGTACATCCTTTATACCTAGGACATAAGGGATAAAGTGTGCCATAACAGCCATAAGAGTGCCACAGCTCTATACAGCTATACAGTTATATAAAATGCCTGGACACTAATCACTATTTTTAAGAGACCTTTCTAAGTGCCCCCAAACTCAGTCAAATATTTATTAGACATAATCTTGCCATTCAGTCATAATGTACACAGTCTGAGCCATAATCCAAATACTGCTGCATGTATATATGTGAGACAGAGGAGGAGTAAAATCTATAATGGTGACATATGTCAAGCTATTTTTAGCAGCAGCTGAGCGTTTGGAAATTCCTGACCTCAGTATTTGGATGAGGCAGCTCTTTCTCTTCCAAAGAAGGCGGCCCGTGTCACTATTGTTTTCTCCTGTGTTTATATGACGATCCCACGTGTTGAACTGAGCGAGTAATATATAACAAAAGCCCTGTGTCTGCTTTCATTCCCACAAACCTTTAATAGGTCAGTCAGGCTGTGATTTACACATCCACTGGAATTATGTTAACATTGCAGACTGCATGAGAACAGATTAAGACAAAAGGGAAAAACATAGTAACTACAATTTGAAACAAACCATAACACACTTCGAGACTTTTTTTTTTTTTTAACTCAAGTGATTGTTAGTGACAGTGCCAGCAGAAAACAACATTTATGGAAATGGCTTAAAAAGTACCTAAGAAATCCTGTCAAGTAAGCTTCTGTTAGCACTGACTAGCACTAGCAGTGAAGATCATAAATATGGCTTAAAAATTACCTAGTGAACACTTACGAATATAATTTCATGATCTCTTTAGAAACCCTGTCACGTTAGCTCATGTTAGCTATCTAAATTTATATTATGACATTATGATAAACATTTATAAATATCGTTTTACTAAATCATGGCACCCTAATGGATCTTAGCCAGCAGGCTAGCAAACAAGTGTGAATGAGCGAGTATAAGTAATGAATATATGAATATAGCTTAAAAGTTACCTCAGAAATTCTATTACATTAGCTTATGTTAACTATTTGGCTAGCAGTGAAGTGATATGGAAAATGGCTTTGAACACCAAAGCTTGTCAGTGGCTAATTATTCACAGAGGGCCATAAAATATATCAATATCTAGACAAGCTGCATGTATTCAAATTTCAGTTAGACAGCTGTTTAAGTCAATTTTTTTCTGGAGTCCCAATTTAGATTACCTCCATGCAGTTCACAAGATCTTTCTTGAGTAGAAGCATCAGAGACAGGGTTTTGAATAGCGTCTAGACCAAAATCACTTGTCTTTCAACTCCCCAAAAATCAGGGATAGAAAATGTGAACTGAAGAAAGAAATAGACCTTTCTGTTTTTTTTCCTTTGCTATCAAATGTAATATGATGTAACATGAAGTAGAAATTTAATGATAAAAAAATACTAGTATTGCCAAATTATTGCTAATATATTGCTGTATGAATATTGTTAGTTGCAATTATCACATTAATCTCTGCAAAGTTGGTTTAATTTAACAATCCAGCTTCTACCCTCATTAGTCAGCAGCTTATAAAAGAGAACTTGATCCAGTTTATCCTACTACTTTGCATTTAATCTTCTTATTCTGCACACTAACAGTTAATTGTTCACACAACAGTGTGGCCACAAGATACTAAATCAAGGACATGAAATTGTAACGTGTGCGATATAATGTGGGATATAAGCTATTTTATCATGCTTTTAATTTGCTATTTTTAGTTGTCTTATAAATTAATTAATGCCAGTTTTTTGTGTGCTCTCCTGTAAGGAAAATGTGTTGACCGTTAGAAGGATAAGCTGCCCCAGCATTCATCTTCTGCACTTTCAGCTCACTCGAAGTGTTGCTAATAAGTAGATCTGGCATAAATGCTGAAAAATACTCTATATTTTATCTATAGTTTTTCTGTTTAGAGTAGTTACTGCGGTTTGTAGGGCTGAAAGTTTAAACTGCTTGCACCGACAGGCTTGCAATGTTGATCCTAAGAAAAGACCTGGCTAAATAGAGGTCAGAGATCAGTGGACTAATGGCTCCATCAGTGCATCAGCACATCCTGCAACACTCTAAGCTGCGTCATAACACCAGGGATCAGTGACATGATTGTTGCTGTCAAATCCACTGCTACATCATATTCAAACTAAATATGAGCTAATCTAAATGTAGATAATGAAGCACTTAAAAATGACAGGGCATCCCCCATACACCATTTTATCACGGTCTACCAGCTCATCATCAGTGTTAATATTTCCTTTGTACCTTACAGGAACTTCACCGTCATGCAAATTTTCTGCTTGGCTACTCTGCACAGTCGAGACACGCACACATGCCAGTGCACACAAGAGCAAACATACACAGTCACACACAAATGGAAAGAAGCTCCATTAATAATTAACACATTCCTTCTTTGTGCCTACTGTTCTACCCAGCAACCATTCATTAACGCTGAGCATGAGGACACACAGACATACACACACACACACACACACACTGCACAGAAAGCTGAAATAGAGTCTAGTGTCACAACACTACAGTACTTTTAGCAGGAATGAGAGTAGCGAGATCAGCAGAGAGTGAGAGAGAGTAACAAAATGGAGGAGAGGTGGTATGTGAATTACACACTGAGAGTGTGAGTGTGAAAACAGAACCCAAACAGAAACCAAAGGTGTAAGACAGAGAGAGAGAGAGAGAGAGAGAGTCTCACACATGTTAATTGCTTTTGAATTGATTCTCTCTGTCTGTGTGTGTGTGTGTGTGTGTGTGTGTGTGTGTGTGTGTGTGTGTGTGTGTGTGTGTGTGTGTGTGTACACGAGTGGCAGTTCAATTACTTCATCTTTTCCTGTTTGCTGTTGTTTATTTCCTCAAAACTCTAACCCAAGACTGGTGACATCTGGGCAGCACATTTCCATCTCAGACTGTACTAAAAGTGTCTGTCTGCTGAATTCACCCCCTCTCTGACACAGAGACCACCCCTTGTGCAACAGAATTATACTGAAATATACTGCAGACTATCAAAATGTTGAGTAATCCTGTCCTTTACTTTGCTTTTTACACTGCTTCTATATGCATTGTAGTATACATTAGTCTACCTATTCTGCATGTTTTATAACCTATAACAAAAAATATATATTCACTCATGCAAAGCAGTGTGTTTTGTACCTCTTGTACCACAACAATTTGCAAATGATTAAATATTTTTTAAATAAAAACATATACCTTTTATCCATTTATAGTTACATTATAGTTACTTAGCTACATTTAAACTGTAATGACTACCAGGCAAGTGAGTTCCTGTTATCCTGATATTAGTCTTTCCCTCAACAGCCTCTCTTTTTTCTCTCACATGAATAGGACAAAAAAAGAAGTTTGTCAGTTTGTTAAGAAACCAGAACAAAGTCCCCTGTCCTGAAGACTTTCTTGTGAACACTTACTGTTACAAAGCGCTGATACCGAAGACTCCTTCTATAAACCTAAATAACTGTCTCCTTACAGAAAAATTAATCATATCAACAATTATACATTTTCCTTTGTTAAATAGCAGGTGTTTTAATTAGCCTTATATTATGTGGCAAGGACACAGTAAGAGTCTCTGTGAATAACCTGGCAATATACACAATAACATATTAGAACAAGTGCATTAATATAAACCTATTGTTGGAATTACAGCTGGAACTACAGTCAGAGCTGCTTCAACACCTTCTGATAAGAATGAAATACTATAGCTAAAATATATTAAACTGCTTCACCAGGAGCCATATAGGAGCCACTGTCACTAGGTGCCATATTTTCTTTCTTATATATACATGTAGTGTAATGTATCATATATTTGCAACATAGTATCAATATATTATACAACATATTTCAACATGGTGGAGAAAAGATTTCAGCATATGTTGAAATAATGTTGCTTTGAGGCTCCAAATTCCCTCAAAATTACTATTTTAAGTAATGTAAAAAATGTACAAACAAATTTTCAACCAATGGTATCATAATATATATATAAAGGGTTAAACTTTTATGGAAGTAATACTTCCATATTTAGGTTTTAATTCTATTTCCATTAACCTGATACTTTAGCTTTACCGAAATATGGGTAAATATATTGGACAGTAAAATGCATATGTGTTTTGCATCCCAGATGACCAGGTCTCATTTATTAAGCACAAAAAGCTATGCTCCATCTCAGTGCATCAGCTTTGTGTCCACAGTAATGTGTAAAGTAGTTCAGTTTTCACACTTTACAGCCATGTCCATCTGTTCCAGGCATCCTGGGTTACGCTTCTCCTCCCCACCATGCTCACCCCTTATTGATTTTTCTCAGGACTCTTAGTCAGGACTGCTAGGGGAAACACAAGGACTGGGGAAGAAGGCCAGGGAGAAAAAGACCGGAGGAAGGAACACTCACACATGCCATAACACAACCTAATATTTGTCTGTGTGTATCACACTTTTCAACTTCCACTTTGTTCTCTCTCTTACATTTTCTCTTTGCCTCTCAGATTTTAAAATCACTTCATTGGCGTTAATATACATAATGCAGTTTGCTCAAAGCATAGGTACAACAGCATACAATGATATAGCAGATAATATTCAGGAGTAATAAGCAAAAACAGAAGGTTTAACAGCTTCCAAATGATATTTCAAGACATTCTGCAATAGGTATACATGCAGTTTTTCAAGAACAACTGAAGAATGACTTGAATCAGCAAACATACATTAAAGTCAAAAATACTGACTGGCAGAAATGGAGCCACATTCAAACAAACCAAGCTTTACTGGTATACAAGGTTACTCACTTTTAGAGACTAATACTGATGAATAAGTACCAAATGTGATCAAAATTCAAACCAGGTCACACTGGGATTTTCCTGGTCAAAAATTAAATACAGGTACACTAATCTGATGTGTATATGTGATATAAATTGAGCAGAAAATATGCAAAAAAAAAAGTCTCTTAATAGAGTAGTCTCACAGCTCCAGGGTCCTTGAATCAATCCTGAGTTCGGGTTACTCTCTGTGTGGAGTTTTGCGTGTTCTCCATGTGTCTGTGTGTGTTTCCTCCGGGATAACCTTTAAAAGATACTAAAACATGAAGACTAGAGGTACAAGGATTAAGGTTGGGTCAAGGTTGGGAGAAGTAGAATTGGGGAGTTTCTCTCAAGGTTCCTCCCTATAATTTGAGCAACTAATTGTCTAAGTTCTCAGACATCATTTACATTCTTCAAAAGTAAGGGCTCCCTGATGACAATGTAGAGACCCCGCCTTGAGAACACGTCTCGACATACAACACACCCTAAATACTGTCATATGGGCCTCTCTGAATAAACCCTATTATACAATTCTCTTATTTAAAAAATAGATAAAAGGTGATAGGGTGGCTTCTGTGAACATTATAATGGCTTTACTTTATATATCTGAAACTCTGAAAGAAATTCTGAGTTAGGTGGCACATGCTTGCCAGCTCAAAATAAGTCCCCACCACACCCTCCATGCTGTATGTTAGAACACCTCAGAGTCCACATCCGCTACCATGAATACCCAAAAACATCTGCCAACAATCTGTTAACACTTCAAGTCTGTTTGTGTGTTTGTGTGTGCTTCTGAGACTGTAAATCTGTGTGCAATGTCTGCCCAGTGGTCACCGTATTACAGAAACGTCCTGTAAACATATTTTTATATTTTCAATGGAGCTTCTAATTGTAGAAACAGAAGCTTAAAATAGAAATTCCTTCCTATCTGGGGCTAAGACAATAAATTTAGTTAATTTTATTCTGTAACAGCTCTTATTCTGAGTGAGATACTTACTGAAATTGCCATGGTTACCTAAAAGATAAGATTTCATATTTGGGAGTTTTCTGTAATATGGCCTTAGAATTCCTCCCATAACCTTAAAGAACACTTGGAATACCGCAAGTACACTCAAATAAACTACACCATGTACTCGGCCAATAAGCAACAGACTGTCAGAGAACTTGGGAGTACTTAAGCTTGTTTGGTGCTTGGAATAAAGCCTAAGAAAGAGCTTACGTACAGGTGCTGCTGTAAGCCCTTATTCAACATTATAAGCGCTAATAATACCTCTGTGTTGTGGATTAATGCACACAAAGCTAATCTGTTGATAACAGTGAAAGCGCAGCGCAGCTGAGAACTCCATGATTACATCAATACAAATCCAGGAGCTAGAACTGAGTGCTAAATACCACATCTAGCATTCAATATACGGGTAACTGGCACTGATTAGCCGTTAACCCTGTTGCCTCCAGCAAGTTAAACCCATCCGAAGGGCACAGCAACAGTATAAGCTCTTGCCTCGTTTCCAGGGCAACAGATGGAGGGAGCGCCAAAGGTGTGCCAGTGCAGAGCAGAGAAAAATCAATCAGCCAGTGCGGAAAGATAGGGCAGCTTCGGTCAGAGCGCTGCATAACGCTAACTGTTTTTCTGCCTCGCACTGCCCGGCTAACAGAGAATTTTAGCAGAAAGTTCAGTAATTTACCTAAAAGAAGGTTAGGCTGTAAGATTAGAAAAATGATGTCCCTGAATTGTTCTGAAAATAAAGATAATAATTTAATAATAGTTCATTCCACAATATTAAAGACTGCTCACAAAACATTCAGAGAACAAATTTTACACCTAAAATATAGAAATGTTGTAGAAACTTTTATAAACCTTACATCAACATATTCTCAAAAGACCCAGAAAACTTGACATGGACCTATTTAGTAAGCGATAATCATTAGCTGCAATAATTCCAAGCTGGTTAATGTTGGGTGTTGCAGGTCTGCTACTGGTTAACAGCAACTCCATGCTGGTGGACTACCAAACCTTGCTCAGATAGGTGGTCTTGCTACTAGCTTATCTGCTTTCATTCTCTTCAGCAGCTCTGAGCTGTTTTGCCAGACTACCAAATGGACCACATTTACAAGAGAAATTTTCTCCAATGAGTGACTGACAGAATGATCGACTGATCTCCTGTCTGTTCACTACATAATAGTATAGAACTAAAACATGAACCAGCGATAACTCTGAGAAGAGTATCAAGAAACAGTTTTTTCTTACTGGCATACCAACAATTTCCACCTCTTGCACTGCAGTTATTCCCGCCTGGATGGAAAAAATCGACCCACCTCTGACCCTTCTTCGGGTCAAGGTTTCTCAGCTTCTTAAGTGATTTCTCAAATGTCTGATCTGGGAACTTGGGTCAGCCTAACTAGCATAGCCTAATCTTGTTTTAGCAGGTTGATCAATATAGGCTTACCCAGACTCATTACGCTTCTTCTTAGCATATGTTTAATATTAGTATGAGATTGAACACACATGAATACAAGTGCTGAAAAACTCATTAACAAATCTGTTAAACCAAAATGGATGTTCCTCTACTGAATGTGAGAGGAACATTGAGATCTGACTTTTGATCCAGAGCTCAGTTTTCCTAACTCCCATTTTTTGCTAGTCACCCTCCTTTTCCCTCTCTGTCCTAACACTAATCCAGCCACCTCTTACTCTCTTCTTTTTTCTTGTCATGAGACCCAACAGAGCAGTGTGCATGCTACCTCATGACTGTGCGTTGTGGTTTTTGACTGCAAATGATGCTGGAGGCCTCCTTTTAATATACAAACACACAGAGACTAAAAAAGTGATCATCCTTTCAAACCCAAAGTACTCCTTTACAACCTGATATATACTGTTTGTGTAATAATGCATCATGATAGTATTGCATCAAAATGATTCATGATTCAATCTCAAGTATGATTTAAAAAAAAATTGAATTTGAAACAAAACTCCAAAACTAAATGGGTGATTTGATCTTGGATTGTGTAATAGACACTAAAGTCAGTAAAGGCACTCCTAAGTCAAAGGTTATACTTGAATTGAACTCTTTTAACTCTATTTAAGCATCATGGCTGCCAGGTGTATCCTACATTCATTCACCGCATCAACTGTGAACATTATGGTGATTCTCATTGTCAATTTCTCTAATTAGTAGAAAGGAAAGGATTATATTCTCTGTTGTTGGGACAGGATTGGTTTAATTATCTAAAATAACATATACGTTTCTGCTTTTTAACAAGATACACAGCCTCCTAAACTTCTGCCATCATCATTGTTCACTCTGATTATGAAAAATGCACGTAATGGTTTGCATAGCTGCTGTATTTCCCACGAATCAAGTACAACCTCTAGTTAATGCAAATACAAGGTCAACATTGTTTGGCATTGTGGATAGGCAGATAGGTGTGCTAGGTGGAGTGTCATTCAGCTCAGAGTAGTGCTGGATATAGGACACAGTAAAAAGGTAATATAAACAATAAAATTGGTCAAATCTGGATATTTCTAAATAAATTTGTCTTGGTTTATTGATTTTTCTAAAGTGCTTACCAGTTAATCTCTAATGAAAACATAACTAAAAGTCAGATTTAAGCAGTAATTAGGAATTGAGCACTTAGGCTTGAAGAGTGAACCCAATAAATCTCATATTCAGAGTTACCCAAATCCAATAAGATCCCATTTCAGCTTCCTGGAAGTGCAGTCTCATTTTACAGATAAAGCCAATGAGAGCAACAGCATTGAAGAAGTTGTTCACACTTCACACACTTATCTGTGAGAGGCAGCGCTACAGCACTCTGCGTTGTGATACACATCATGCTAAAGAGTTCGCTCTCAACATGTACTGACAGAACGTCTTTAAAGTAATGTCCCACAAACCGCAAAGAGGACGACACAATCAGATCATGTCATCAGCAATTGTCAGGAGTGACCTCATCTCTTTTCAGCCAGCACACATTTACACACTAACCTGTTAGAGTGCCTGGAACGCACACACACGTACACACTCATACACATTCACACACACTGATAGAACTGGTCAGTGCAGACAAGGTCTACCATTTAATCTATACTGACATTTCCAGTTCAGAAGGTTATAGGTAGTTAAAAAAAAAGCAACAAACAGGAAGGCTTCATGTTCTTATGCTTCATAAAACACTCACATTATACTCAGACATAAAACACACACCAATGTACTGCCCTAAAACCAAGGTAACACACCCAGAACACTCTATCATAGACATCCATAATTTTCTGATTACTGCAGGAAGAGAAAATAGCTCTTTTACCACACATACACACACACACGCACACACACACATACGCACTTGTGGACCGGAATAAGCATCAGCACTGGAGTGGAACTAAACCTGTCTTTCCCGGAAAGCACATAACCACTCAGTCCTACAATCCACCATTTTTGCTCAACAAGGACCTTTTTTGAAACAGCAATATGGGGAAACTTCCATCCTTCAATATTTTCTGGTTAACACTTCAGAAATTCTGGAAAACTTCAGAAAGCCTGGAAGATTCATTGTTTTCCAGAACAGTAGGAATTTCTTAGCTACAGGCTATCTACAGGCTATCTAATGAATTTGTGGACAGGGAACTAAGCAAGCTGAGTGAAGCATCTTGTTGTTCATTCAAACAAAATGGTGGCAAAAGTCAAACAAATTGCGATGGGCATGCTGCAGCATCTGAGGAAGACAATATAGAATCTGGGTAAGATACTCTAAAAATGTAGTCTCACTACATATTAAATCTATTTTACACAAGACGGAGTAATCTTAGTGGATTAACAAAATTTATGTTATCATTCCTGTATAATGCATTCTTACAATGATCAGTTATATTTACGAATCTAATGCAACAAAGCACAGAAATGAATGCGTCTGCTGAAAAACCAGCTTGACCAGCTCGGCCTATGTTTTGGCAGCTGGTAGCTGGTCAAACAAAGCTGGATTTCCTAAAACAATCCAGAGAAATGTAGCTAGATATCAAAAGTAGCTAAACTTGAGTCTATATAATTGTTCAAAATTGAAACTACTTCCACAGATTTTGCTAATTTGAATTTGGGGTGGAAGAGAGGGCCTAGTAAGTGTTCTAGATATACATCATTGCGACCCTCAATTACATAAACAATTTGAAAATTACAAATTAGTTAGTGAACTAAAACCACAAAAATATAGTAGCATTAAAAATGACATTCTGTGTTAAATGCAGCAATAAAATGCGTCTTGTATCCTTAGCTTTTGGTAGTATTTATATGCTAATTTGGCGGCTCTGTTATGCATCCTAACAAGTAAACTTCAAGCAATTAGTGTGGAAGTAGTGCACATTGGATGTACACTAGACTTAGAGGGCACTATGTAGTAATAATATAGTGAACTGACCAAGGAATATAATATATCTATTGAAATTTGGAAAACACTCCAGAATAACCACACCCCAAATAATGCACTATATAGTAAAGAGGAAACAAATTCAGCTTTTCTTAGCTAAGCTACAAGTAAGGCTACTCGACAACAAATGTAGCACAACCAAATTAGCTAGTTAGATTACAAGCTACATGGAAAAAGTAGCTAGATCTGAGAGGCTAGTTCCACAAAGGATGCTAAATGTATATAATAATCAAAACCAGCTGCCTGACAAACAAAATTTGGATTCAAAATATACCTTGCCAGGGTTAGTAAAATGGAAGAATTTATTAATATTACTTTTCTACGACATTTCCCATCAGCCCTGAAAAGCAACCATGGTCAGTTCTGTGATTCACTAGTACTTAACCAGTTTAGTTAGGCTACTGATTGAGGGTGTTATTGAAGAAACCAGCTGGTTTGACATGTGTTCATGTAGTATCAGTGTCTCTTCGATGCAGTCATGCAAAAAAGGGGACACATATCCCAATTCCTGAATGAGAGAGATATAGAAATAGAGAAAGAGAGAGAGAGAGAGGGATCCTAACTAATCTGCCACATAAACACCCAATGTCTTTAGGGACGAATATCAATGAGAGTCTTCAAGCCTTCCCACTACATTGCCATAGCAACTGCAGAGAGATTCGTCTGCTTCTATTGCTCTTTCTGCTGCGCTATCCACACATACACACACACACACACACACACACACACACACACACACACGCAAAACTACCTACACATATCAATATACCGTTACTGCTTATATGTGACACAAGACTGGGGAGGTTAGTTCCTTGGCCTTTTCAACACACATGTAATCTCTGTTTCCATCATTTCAACATCTGGAGCGAGAGAGAGAGAGAGAGAGAGGAGGGGGGAGCAAGCTGGTGCTAATTATCAGGAGTTCCTCTGGGGGATTATGAGTTTTAATAGCCCTGTTTTATGAGTTACTTTCCTGCTGGGAGACATAGGATTACAGTGTGTATGACACACACACACACACACACACACACACACACATAACATACAAAGCACAAAAACAAGATCGGACTTGGATTCCCATACACAGAAGCAACGGAGAGAACCACATGGGATTTTTACTGACGCACACCCAGACAAGTTACGTAGATACTTCAGAAAGTGGATCACTAAAGACATAGTCATGTGCCCTTAATATGTTTTTATGTTTATGTTCTATCCCCGCTAGCTGTAGGGGACAGGGAACTCTATACACTAGCGTATCGCCTATAACTTCAGAAACTGTTTAGAATAGAAATGTTAGAGTATAAACAATTCACAGTATGAGAACTATCCAACCCATTTGACTGTTATTTATTTGTTTGCTTGTTTGGTATATAGCAAATCTTACAATGGAACTTCAACTTAAATTGTAGCATATCATTGGAGACAAAGTACCGCAGTGGGTAGCATCTCATTACAGTTCCCCGGTTTGATCCTAAACTCAAGTCTGTGCTTGAGTTTTACATTTTCTCACCATGTCTGTGTGGGTTCCTCAAAGTTGTCCAGTTTCCTCCCACCTCCCAAAAGCATGCATGTAGGTGGATTGGCTACTCTAACGTGCGCCAGGTGTGAAAAAGTGTGTGAATGGTGTCGTGTGATGGACTGGTGTACCATCCAGTATTCCTGCCTTACTCCTAGTGTTCCTGGAGTAGGCTTCAGATCTGTCTATCTACCATTAAGTGCATCTTGTATTGATTTTAAATTAAAAAAAAAAGAAAAAAAGAAGACATCATGTACAATGAGCAAAACCATTAACTAATGTTATTGAGATTTTTTCACAACTGATATATTCAGAAAGGCTAGTTGACAATTTTTGCTATTTATGATCGTGAAGGAACACATGGGTCCCTGAAGGACTAGTGGTAGCCCACGGCGCTCACATCACCACCGCCTGAGTTCAATTCCCGGCCAGGGAACCGAACCCAGCCACTGGGGTTACACAAGCCTGTGCACTTCCAGTGCCGGTCCCAAGCCTGGATAATATTGGGGAGGGTTGCACCAGGAAGGGCATATGGCGTAAAAACTGTGCCAAATCAAATATGCGAACCAATGATCCGCTGTCGTGACCCCTAACAGGAGCAGCTGAAAGTGGAACATGATAGTGAAGGAACATCTGTGGAATCTAATATTAAGTGCTTTAAATTGAATTTCAATTTTGTGACTGTGTTTGTTGAAAGGGGGGTATATAAGTCTGATACCACTAGAGAAAATGCTTTTCATTACAAATTATATTGAAAACAGCTGTCAAAAGTAGAATCAAGTAGAATCTTTCAAGTAGTTTCTAATCTGAATTAGAAAAGTAGTAGAATCTTTGAAATATTTACATGAATTTCGGAGTTTCTTAGTATGCTACGTCCCCTTTTTGCTTTAATGTCGGTGTGCACTCGAGCTGGCATGGACTCCAAAAGTTTGTGCAGAACCTTATGATCCATTTTAGATTTTAGAGTTTCATCTTCAACAGAAGAGATTAGCCAATTAGATTTTCTACAAAGCAGTTAACATGATCAATACCACAAATTTGCTTTCATTTAAAGAGAGACCTATAAATAGTGCAGAATCATGAATATTAAAAATTTTAAATATAGAACATTTACTTTCTTTGCTTTAAATATTTCAAAATTCTAAAACCGTCCCAGATCTTTCAAAATTCTAAAACCTTCCCGGATCTTCAATGTGGTCTCATATATTTTACAGTATATGAATATCTGAGAGTTTTGAACTTGTGGAGACATTTGGCTTTTTGACAAAAACAACAGCTTGTATTAAAAAAAAACAAAAACATAAACGAGCCAAGAGATTTTCTTATGGTTACTGGGATTAAGGTTAGGGTTATATTTAGGTGTACGTATAGCATCAATTCGCTGTATTAATGGCAAAAAAGGTCCTCACAAAGATAGTGTGTGTTTGTGTGTGTGGTGTTGCTACAATAAAGCATTAAACCCTACATACCCACCTATCTATAAGACAAAATAAAAGACAATTTAATGCCCTCCAGCAGGTGGATTACGAAGCCAGGTCCATGAAGTGTTTCACAAAAAAAAAATAACCCTAGACTTTCTTGTTTTACAAATATCGTAGCATGTCATAAGAGATGTGCTGCTGTGATGTCATTGCTTGGTATACACAGCGGAGTTTCTAATTCTTTGTTTAGTGTATACAAAACTACCTGTCCACAGAAGCCCCACACCTCACCTTGGCAGGAGTGTATATGGGCCACCTCTCTTCTACTATCGAAGTCGGCACTCTTTAGAAAAAGTTAGCCATGTAAACACAAAATTCAGGTGATTCTGAAGAGGAAAATATAAGTTCATGTCCATTCCAGTTGAACAGCAACAAAATGGGAACTAGGAAACTCTTCTTCAGGAGATTTTTATGCTGAAAACATTCCCAAGTCCCAAGTACATTTCAGTGCTATTAATCAGGAAACATGATTGTCTACAGCAAAAAAAATGCTTGTCTGTATACTGTAATCATAAGACCTGTGTACTATAATATGTATGGAATGAAACATGACAAGGCGTGCTGTTATGAAAATAATCAACAATGGTGGTGTGACGCAGCCTGGCACAAAGTGGAACGTGTTTCATTTCTTATTCCACAGTAAACTGCCAATTTTTTGCCAATTACATTTTTTTTATTAATTCAATTAATTTAAAAACAATATATTGTAGTTTTTTTAACTGTTTAAACTGATGTTTAATGTTGTTGGAACATCCACAAAATAATTTAGCTCCTTTTATCACTTCAGCTATAGCAGCTATAAACATTCCATTGCCAGCCTCAAGTTTTTTTTTATCTCTTATAGTTAATGAGGCAAAAAAATGCAGCTTGTCATGTTAGCAAGAAGCCAGAAATCACAAACTCCTCTGTCCTGAAGACTCTCGCATGGTGGATAACCATGGTGGTGTTGATAACACAGACTCCTTCCACAAATGTTAAATAAACATCTCCTTACAGAAAGCTTCACCATATCAACAATTATACATTTTTCTTTACCAATTAAAAATAGGTTTTTAATCTGTGTATTATTCGGCTAAGATTGTGTGGTTTGTACGCCATCAGTGAATTAGCTGCTGCTATAGAAATGACAACACAAAAGAATGAGCACATTAATATAAACCGTCTGTCTGAGCTGTCTGTTATAGAAAATTAATTAATACCTTCTGACCAATCAGAAGCGAGAATTCAACAGTACTGTGGTATAATTTCCTTTAAACTGTTTGTGGCGCTTTATCTAAAAATAGTCACACATTTATGTAAAAATTCACAATATACTATACAATGGAGCACATCATATACGCATATGTAGTGCAGACTTGTACGCTGTATACAGTATACTGTATGTAAGAAACATATTGAGGAGGCAGCCTCGCTAACATTTAGCATCATTAGTTATCATCCTGCACTAATCCTAATGATATATAATCATAATGATACAAACAACTAATGTATGCTGATGTTGGTTTTCCCTCAGTGTAAGGTTTTTCATGGTTTTGCATGTGTGTATGAGTTAGTGTGTATAAGGTGTATAGGTCTCAGTGAAACAGAGACCCACTGAGCCTGGCCTAGTTCTCAGAGCCTGCTGTAGCCCTGAGGAACCCATCAGGCTTTTAAAGCGTCAGCTCACACTTTACACAAGTAACTGAACATCCAGGCTGCAGACACACACACACATTATACAAGCATTATATGCACATCTACTGATTTGTGAAAACAGTAGAATATAAAAGCAATGACAACTGTCAACATTAAGGACTGTCCTTATTCAGCAGTTGGCATGAGCTCTCCTTGCAGCTCATAATCATTACATAATCACCTAATCACCATTGTCTAAGCTGATTGAGATTATTTGAAGTGATTGTGACTAATCATGAGATCCCCCGATCATATATTTCCATATAAATATCTGTAGTGAGCAAACATGACTTTCAGTCTTAATTAGTTTCTTAGTAATTAAAACTTAAGTAGTTTTGTATTGCTGCACCATCATATCATAATCATCATTATCAGTCATATGCTTTGATCTGTGAACTACTGGTAACTGTGTTTACTGGAAGATTCAGCCGTTTCAATAATACATTTTATATATTTACGTTATTATTTGTGACATGTTTTACTTTTGCATTTTAATGCAATTTTAATTGACAATCATGTTCAGTTTTGGCAAACGCCTCTGTATGTGTACTCCTACATGGCATATTACATGTATTCATTTTTACTTTTATTCAGCCTAACTTACAACTGAGCTGTGCAGTTGAGGGTTAAGGGACAAGCCCAACAGTTTGGAGGTGGTTTAATTTGAACTCACATTCCAAGCCAAGTCCTACAGAACTGGATTTTAAGGAGATAGGTCAATATAACATTATTGATGTTGGTGTTGCTGATATTAGTCCTAATTCACGTGACAAAAATTTCATTCCTTGGGCACTGCATAACATCTTGTTGGCCACATTCATAGAGAGATCAGATGTGATTCTGGGCGCACGTGTTATAACGTCCCTGCACTCTAAGCTCTGACTTTTTCCTGTAGTGACCTAAGCTTTGGTTGAGGAGCTTTTTAAAGATGACCTAATTAGGCATTGTTGTACCTCATTATATTATATAAAGATACACTCAACGACCTTTAGCAAGACTAGCAAGTGGCACTGCCTCACTGCCCAACTGTGTTTCCACTAACAGGATTAAAAAAAAATACACCAGTTTTTAAATAACCTAGTTTTTTGGAAGCCTGGAAAGTCTTTAATCCCAGTTTGTTTGAACAGAAGGAATGCACGTTTATTTAGGCTTCGTTGCTGTCAAAATGCATATAAATCCTCATTTTGCCTCACATGACAGCCTGTATTTCTTGTTTATAAAGTTGAATACTTTGATCAATAGTGCTATACAATGTACACACCTCAGAAGCAGATTTTTTTTTTTTCTAGTTTAGTACTAAATATTTAGGTAATTCAAATTTGAATGTAATTTTTTTAAAGAATTATAAAGACAGCCCTACTCCCAACATACCATCAAGCTTTAGGTAAGTGGGATCAGGTGTTATATACTAATGAGTCTGAATACTCAAGATACTGAGTCAGAACAGGTCATAATAAAATTTAAACTTTGATCTTTTTTTCTCCTAATTCATTTAAAGACACACATACATGCAAAAAAAGTCTTCAGGTCATGCAAATGTAATTTCATCAGAAAAAAGATACTATAGTTGTGACACAGTGCCAATATTACTAATAGTTTCAAGTCAACTGGTTGTTTTGGGGCAACTGCTGTGTTCTCACCTAGGGGAAAAATGGACCAGGATTAAATTCAAATGGACTAAAAGCTGCAAATGTTCAGATGCACCCGTGTATGGTTAAAGTATCAAAACAAACCAAGCTAAAAGACGTTTAAAAGAGTTTGGTCTGCATGATGATGTGGAAGTCACAGTACTGAAACTCTCACAGTAACCGCTGAACAAGATTCCGGTTTATTGAGAGATCAACAGCCAGCAGCTGACACTGGAGCCATTCATCAGCTTGTTTTCATCCCTCCTCCTAACCAACCAAGCCCTGATCTGCAGTCTGCAATTCCCAGCAGCAGACAGCGCAAAAAAAAAAAAAAAAGCTCTTTTTCTTCTTTACACACACCCTACACACATATACACCGGTCTGGATGTGAGTCAGCTTTCAGAACCTGGACTAAAATTGTGTTGTGTGAAGTGTAAAGTGGGGACACAATGTCAGAGAAACAGAGAAACCAGAAGCCGTCCATCAAGGAAATGCGAGTGAGCTGACAAACAGAGTAATAAACGAAACACAAAAAGACCGTACCAGCACATTAAACAGAATAATTCATGCAAGGCTCTATTCCCAGCTCAGCAGGCGTCTAAGATTGTGCATCAAAAATACAGCAGCTGTGTGAGGAACCACACTGATGCAATGATGCCTCACAGAACAAGCAAATAACACTGACGTTTATGAGGAAAGAGAGAATCTTTGAGAATAACTGATGTTTTTCATAGAGGAGGAGACAAATAATAAGAAAATACTTCATCTAGAATACAAAAACTTTGGAAAAGACCTACAGTGGCAGAACTCTGATCCAATCACAAAGACAGAGCACATATACACCCAGTAACTTTCCATTATGCTCCAAGTGACTTAACATGTGTATGCTTAGTAGAAAGTGTGTTCTAAACATGATAGAACCAGATTAGTGGGTCTGAAAAGGATCAGAGGTCCAGGTTTCTTCGTTCATTCATCTTCAGTAAAGGCTTTATTCTGGTCAAGGTGGCAGTGAATCTGATGACTATCCTGGATGCAAGATGGGAATACACTGTAAGGCATTGCAGGGCATCATACACACATGCACTCACACATGCACGCATGCACGCACACTCATTTACAAGGGCAGTTTATCATAGTCAATCCACCTGTATTCTTGTTTTTGGAAGTTAGGAGGAAACCGGAGAACCTGGCTGAAATCCATGTGGACAACATGCGAAACTCAGCTGAGACAGTAACCAGGACTCAGGATCAACCCAGGGACCATGGAGCTGTGAGGCAGCATCATATGATTTCAAAATTTGGAAATGGGATCAGTGCATTCCTAACATTCCTAAGTGCTAATGTTCAGTAGATCTACAACCTTGTCATGAAGCAATAGCGAACTATATATCACGCATTCTTAGGAATCAAAGTACTTTAACATGCAATCAAGTAACAAACGTCATCAGTGACGTTATAAACCTACACCAGCTCTAAACTCTTATTAAGAGAGATAAAGTGAATGAGAGAGTTAGAGAGCAAGAGACTACGAGAAAGAGAGAGAAAATAGGTCTGGAGTGTACAGTGTCATTCTGATTGAGGACACTGATCTCCAGAGGGTCTCTCGCATTCAGCACGTTCGCCTCATCACCAATTCACACATGTGGAACTTCTCAGGAGTGTGTACCGCTGTCCTTTTCCCAGCACATTCTCAGATAATTTAGAAAACACACAAACACAGAGTTGCGACGCATAATGTTTCTCACACCGTGCCTTTTTATCTCAGCAGAAAATCAGCCACTTTCCACAGCCTCAGTGTGATCAAAGGTGCTTTAAATCACGTGGGGATGGTTTATTTGTAGAATAATTAACTTGCCAGGAGGGAAATAGGCATAAGCAAATTCATTAGTCCTTTAACCTTTTATCACAGCCCGATTCACTTCTACATGACCTGTGGAGTCAGAAGGGTCAGAGACCATGCTGTAACTCAAATACTCAAAGCTTGAGGTGAACACTACAAAGCCTTAGCCTGTTCGTGTTAATGTGAGCTTGAACAGATGATTGGTCCTCAGGTGCATGAAGAAAAACAGGCGGCCAATAGGAACAGCTGTCACTCACTACAGTGGAGTGAGCGAAGAAGATTGGAATCAGCTGGGCGCTGGGCCATGATAGGGAATGGGTTTGATTAGGTAGCGGTTACTACACTCACTTGGGGCTGGTGGGGGAAGTGAAAAAGTCAGCAGGAGAAAGATATTTTACTCCCCAAAGGAGATTCCTGGCAAAAGATAGTGATTTGGCTAAAAATAGTCGAAAATGCAACAGCTGAGGCCAGATGTGCCTTATTACACAAAAAATGGGAATAGAGAAAAATAAGGAAAAAGACAGTAATGAGAAAAGCTTCCCCTAGACAGGCCTCACCCTTCTCTCTCTCTCTCTCTCTCTCTCTCTCTCTCTCTCTCTCTTTTGGAGTATTTCTGGAAACATGCTGACTTCATGGCTGTATACAGTAGAAACAAATCTCCCAGGACATGAGCTCACCAAGAAACAAAATAGCAGCACTGATCTGAAATGCTGCCATGGGTAATAAAGGAATAGCCTGGCAAAATATCAGCTTTATATAATTTTCCACTAACACCAATGTAGTCATTCAGCCTAGACATGTTAACTTTCTGGCATCCATTTCTTTAGTGTTATACTGGAGCTATAAGACTAATATAGCTAACAAATATTGGAAGTCCTTTTATACAGGCACAAATTTTCACTGCTTCAAAAGGCATGGTGTCCCATCCCTTGTAAATTCTCCACAGGGTCTGGATCCACCATGACTTTTACACTGCAAAAAATAGGGAAGTGGTAGCTCAGTGGTTAAGATATTGGACTTCTGATTGGTCGTGAGTTCAAATCCCAGCACCGCCAAGCTGTCGCTGCTGGGCCCTTGGCAAGGCCCTTAACCTTCAACTGCTCAGTTGTATAAATGAGATTATTGTAAGTCGCTCTGGATAAGGGTGTCTGCCAAATGCTGTAAATGCAAAAAAAAAAAAAAAAAGGCATCTTAGCAAGTGAAAATATCTTGAATATAGTCAAATATTTGACTTACACTTCCCTATTTTGAAATTGTCTTGTTCTAATTTTAAGCATTTATTAAGTGGTTACTGAAGATGAATGAATGACAAATGTGTTCACAGTGAATCTACATCATCGCTAACCACATAACTTCCAACTTTCCCCTTTCCATAAATCCTGTGCTAAAAGAAAAATATGGTGCAGATTGTACAAAATGGCTGCCCTCATAATGTTACAGCATTCACCTTCACAATAAAGTGTTTTTGGAGACATAGATTACTACACCAAACATTTCCTATAAATGTTCCTTTTTACAGTAAGGTACAATATTCCATGTATTCACATTTATTTATTTTGCAGACAATTTCAGTCAATGTGACAAGTCAGACTGAATCAAATCCACAGTCGTATATAGTAGTAGTAGATAGTAGTGTATGAAAGAATAAGTAGGAACTGTAAGTAATTACGCCCTCCACCCACACGTTCTCCAAGTTTAAGAACAGAGAAGGACAGAGGTTTCAGCTTTGGGCCAGATGTGGAGAGCCGTGTAACACCTGTACAGTAGAGAAAGAACTCAGTCATTAACTGTAGAGAAAATAACACAATACCCTCCTGTTCCAGGTACAATGTCCCTCTTTAATGCCAATATGAATTTTTTTAATGCTGCAGATCAAAGTCCTGCCATTTCTCTCTGTGTCAGGCTCACCCTTTACTAATACTACATGTATCTCGGTGACAGGAGTTACACCATATGACCAATGTAGAGGTTCATCTTTGAGCTTTCCACTGTAAAAGATCCCGACAAACCACCTGATAATCCAAATGCACGACCCCTGAGGTGATTACTCCTGCTTCATCTTAAGAGCCACGTACAATTCATCTCCCTACAGCAAAGATTAATCTCACCTGCATGCCCCAGAACAACTATTTGCCACTCTTAATTGCCTCTGGCTTGTTCATTAAAGAAAAAAAATCCACACTGGATTACTTGCAAATTAATCTTTAGAATTAACATGTGATTTATTTTGTAGTGAAATTCCAAGTTGACTTCTCACTGACATGTTATCATATTTTCATTTTGATTAATGGCTTCCTACATTGCCCACAATGCCATTGGTCCACCTGCCGACAATGGTGCCAGTGGGATTTAACGATTGCTTCATCTCTATCTAAAGAGAGTGATGCAGCAGCTCTTCAGTCCTTTAGTCTGTCCAGTTCACCCTTCTCATTAGTACACTTTGCTTAAACAGATCAGCTTCCAAAATTTATGCTAATACCATCATCAGTGCCATCATGCTTGTTGATCGTGTTGATATTATCACGTCAGAGAGGCCAGACTCCATAGTGAAACCTGTGGACTGCACCAGTGGAGGCAACTGGAGTCTTTTCAAACTTAGTGTATCACACACCAAAAGTTTTGACAGTCACACAAAAACTGCAAACTCTTTTTATACAATCAAGAAGTGCCGTACCACAAACCAGTCTGCCAACAGTACAAAAATATCTCTAAATACCCTATTAAAAATTCCATTATATATTTAACTAAAGATAATAAAAAGATTTGTAACTACCTTTGGGGACTTTGCAGACTTCACTCAATGCTGTAAGCAGAAACCAGCCACCGCTGGAAGTCAGCAGCCACGGAAATCACTGTATCTTTACATCAGCCACAGTTATGAAGTGGTTCAGCCGCGGTATCACAAACATGAAGTCCAAAAGTGGTTTAGAAGCAGCGCTTTCTGTGTCTTCTCTGAGCAACTCTATAGCTCTATAGCTCTAACTCTAACTATACAAATTTCTACTAGTGTCACAGTTATAGCAGTATACCATATACTTGGAACTTACAATCTTTCAGGCATTATCACATCATTTTAACCACATTTTTATTTAGACTGCTTCGGCAAACAACTGAATGCACACATACAAAAGGCTAAACATCCACTAGATAAGGAGTCGTCAACTTGTGGACTGTGGTTGAGATGCAGACTCAGCAAAATATTTCAGCAGAACAGACTGAGCACTTGGGGGGAAAAAAACGGTCTGAGACTCAAGCTTTCTAAACATGAACCATGTTTACAAAGATGCTCACTAGCAAATCCTATGCTGCAGCCAATCACATGAATTTATAGAAATTATTTAGCTGAAGGCAGCTCATCAGGAAAGACTCACTTTCGTAGGTTTAACCTCTCATGGCTACTTAGTACAGTGAAAAAAGGTGACAATGAATGTTTAAAGATGATTGTACAGAGAAATATGTGTTTATTCTCCATTACAAGTTCAAAAGAGAGGTCAAAAGTGAGAAGTGGCAACAAAACATAATCACTTCTAACTGATGGGTCTTATTTACAGTCATTAACTCATCATGAATGTTTCAGCATTAAAAGGTAACTGTTATCGCCATTTAGTCATTTAAGTCTATTTTATCATTTAAGGAATTTTATGTAATTCAACTTTCACAAATTGTCCTCTATTAACTCTGCTGTAGATTATAAAACTTTAAGATAAACAGTCAAAGGCTTCAGCTTTGCCACATTCTGGTAACACTAATATGTGTTTGTTATTGTTACTGTTACCAGTGTGCTGATGGAGTCATAACATGTCTCTGAACTCTGAAGATGATTTCCAGCCATCTTTATCAAGCTGGGAGAAGAAAAGGACACAGCCATGACCTGCTGTTTTCTCCTATCTGTTCTTTCAAACATAGATTATGTGCATTGTTAAAACAACATGGAGAATAGGAAGCTTTTGTGCCTGTGGCCATCTTTCTCGCATTGTACTGACAAGATCACTAAATATCGTTTTATGTAAATGAGTGTGTCTCCTTCACGGTCGCATCCTCTTCCTACCGAAGACAACTTACCAAAAACAAACAGCCCCGATTGCTGGTTGAATTTTAATTTTACCAGTGTTCCTCATTTCAAGGAATTTCAATTTTAGGTATTTCATTTGTCTTGTAATTTAACCCTTAAATGTCTGTGATATCTCTTAATATCTGGAATGGCTTGAAATGAATCTTATCAAAGAGATCCATGGCTTAACAGGAAAAACTGTCATGACTGCAAATCCACTGTATAACGGCATGTCTGCAAATCCACTTCTAGCTTCACAGCTTAGTAGTAAATATGGTTTTTGTTGTTGTCGTTTGGATTATAAAACTGCATTCTGCAAAGGTTTTGTATTTTTATTTATTCACTGTTTGACATTCAAGATGAAAGTTGGTTGTGCCATACCCAGCAGGGCCCATGGCGCTTATGTTTTGTAATAGCATTGCTGATTGTAGTAATCATGGTCTTGTTTCAGACGCTACATGTCCTTTAGATAAAGGATTTAGATGAGACGTTGTTGTTCAAGATTCTCCCTATGTCTCTGAATGTTATGTGCTTGTGTGCTGCTCCATGCTGTTGGTGCAGTGGTTTCCTGTGCTGAATGCATAATTGTTTTGTGTGTATGTGGCACCTGTGTTGCATGTAAGCGTGCAGCTGCATGCCCGCACGTTCTTCACATGACACACGCATGAAGCCTCCAGATGGTTGCCATGGCTACGTGCCATCTGCAGCAGCCTGGCAGTGGCTTATGGCAGCACGGACCCACCCAGTACACACACACACACACACACACACACACACACACACACGTGTCCTTAAAGTCATCTGTGTGTCATATGTCTGTGTCACGACATACAGGAAAGAGGATTACCCTCAAACAGGCAACAGTATTCTTACAGATGGCAACCTGCCATCTTCCTATAAAACACACACACACAGATTTGTCTTACTAATGGCACCTAATGGCAGTGACATAATTATTGTGACAGTTTTAATGCCACTAATTAATCCTATTCCTACACCTAAACCTCAAGGAACCAAAAGGAGCAAGCTGCAGTTTTCTTTTAAAAAACCTTTCTTCCTCACGGGGATTAGCCAAATATCCCGATAAGTTCAAAACAAACCATCTTTATGAGGACATTTGTTCCCCACCAAGATATAAAAACACCCCCCCCCACACACACACACACACACAAACACACAGACTAATCCAACACTAACAATTTCCAATACTGAGGAAACATGAGCTTTCTTTTCTTTCTCTCTTAGAGCAAACAGTTTTTTTTTTACCTTTATCACTTCCTGTTGTCTCACACAAGTCAGTTCTCTTTATTTTTCCAAACATATGGAATCAATCACATAGCAGGTTATTAAAACAATTCTATCCTGAAGTATCATACACTCAACTGTGACTAATAACAAAGAATGCTGTATCATCAAGTTCATTAAGATGCTCAGAATAGGTCTCTGGGTATTCTAAACATTCTGAGACCTCACAGGGTTTTCCAGAATGCCTGTGACTTTAGTGGCCTTTTGGGAAATCCACTGAGCACAGTTTTCCACAGGTCCCTCAGTGACAGTATGCTGGGTCAATGAATAGTATGCTAGCAGCTGGTCAACATTTTATTAACAGCGTTCCCAAGTGACGCAACAGAAATGCTTTTGCCCTGTAGTCAGGAGATCGGGAGTTTGATGCCACAGCGCCCTGTGGCTGGGAGTCTAAGGGAGCAAATTGATCCCTGGGTGGGAGGGATAGGAGTACTCTCTCCCCTGTCAATCAAAGCGACACTAGCCAATCATGAACGTCTGCGAGGTTATGTATGTGGCAAAGATTGAAAGATGTGGTGTCTGGCTTCAGATGTCTTGTAGGAGCATCAGCTGGTCTTCATTCTCTCTAGTTGGTAAATGTTGCATCATAGGGGAGGGCTAGCTAATGGGTAGGAGCTGGAAAATGACTACATTAGGAGAAAAATCCTCCCCACACATTTTATTAACATGTTAGTCCTAGTTGTAGGTAAAAGGAAATAATGATGAAATGTAAATCAGATATAGGAATATTAGGATGAAATTTAAGTTTAAGATGGAGGACTATATGACTTCTTTCTCCAGAGGCATTACTTCTTATTGTCCAACACATTTCATAGATTTGCTGAAAATCTTAATCAACTCCCAACCTTCTCAGCCCAACAAATCACCCCACATTACCCTAAACTATTCATGGGGATCCCTTAGAATGGCCTAACCAAGAACAGTTAGCCTGGCCCAGACCCAGCCTCCTTCAGTGTGCAGAGTGTGGGAAAAGCCTCTGGGACAGCGGAGCTTCATAATCGTTTCATCAGGCCTGAAAACCCTGAGGCCCCACTGACCTTTTCCACGTTCAGTGTTTCAAGAGGAACAGGACAATGGCAGTGTACCAGGAGAAAGCAAAAGAGGCAATTTTGTTAAAAAAATTTTTTTTTAAAAACTATAAGGAGCTAAACACTGGTCCCTGTTGCACTTCTCACACCTGTAGAATGGCACATATCTCTCCGTCTTTGCCAATATTCTTCAAGATCTCAAGTGCAAAATCTGCCTACACTGGAAAGCCACATATACCCAGTCTACATTTAGCCCTATTTTATATATATATTAGATAGCAGAATCAATTCTTGGATACAAAAATTAAAACAAGATAGACAAAGATTAAAATGACCTGTCAGATTGCATTACACAAATGTTGAAATAAAAAAGAAAAGCCACTCTGTATGGATACACACAAAACAGAGTCACCATGCCAACACACCCAAAGGACCAACAACACAGCGTCGCGCCCAGACCAGGACCTTTTAAAGACAGTGTCCAAGAGTGGGAGAGAAGGAGGGAATAGCGAAGGAGGTCAAGAAGAGGGTGAGAGGGAATAGGAAAAGGAGGAAGAGAAAATAGGGTGGTGTGTCTGAGAGAAAAAAAAGAATAGGGCTGAATGAAAACAGCAAGCCGTTTCCCAGGGAAGACGATAAAGGCACTATAAATAAATGGGCTTAGCTTGGGGAAAGATAGGAAAGAGAAAACAGCAGGAATGTAGGATTAATGAGAGAAGAAGGGCAGTGTGTGTGATTACAGCAAACAGCAAGAGCAGGACAATATGAAACCTGAAATTTAGTTCATGATATATATTCAAGTGCATAGCAATTCTATAATGCTCTACTTCTGCTTGGAGTTTGCTGCATTTGTGACTCACCTGCTGATGTTGTGGATGGTCTCACATGGAAATCCTAAAGATCGGTACTTCCCCAAATCAGTTTATGCCCACATCTTACCCTCTGACATACCTAAGTGCTGCTGTAATCAAAAATATTTCCTGTTGCTCATCCCAGGACTTTTATTCACAATATGCTCAAATTGCAGATCATTTCAACACACATTCAACACAGCTGTAGAAGAGTAATGATTTATAATCACACTGTCCGGTGTCAACAGAAAAGGATGGGTTCCCTTTTGCATCTGGTTCTTCTAAAGGCTTCTTCCTCATGTCATCTCAGGGAGTTTGTCTTTGCTACTGTCATCTCTGGCTTGCTCATTAGGGATCTAAATCTTTAATTGCAGGAATTGACATAAATGTCAAATGACTACTATCACAAGGAGAGGTAATGGAGTAAAATGAGGGCAGTGGACTGCTGGAGGTGTGCTGGAATGAAGTAATATACACAGAGAAATTAAGAGAGCAATGCTGTTTTTATAACAAATTTACAGTTTTGCTCATGGAACCAGTGAACCTCTTTAAGAACCAGGCCACATTAATATCAGCAAGAGTGGCTCCATTACATTATCAGATTGCTGGAGTTAAACCCCTGATGTCACAAGTTCTTCGGTTCCAGACCAGCAGCATTTTGGTGCTAGAACAAAACCATTTTGGCTGGCTGAAAAGACTGGAAACATGCAAAACTGTTACAGAATTCCAGACGTTCCAGGTAGTGGCTCCGGGATCAGCAGTGGCACCTTGCTGGTGTGGAAAAGTTATTAAAAAAAGGTACAAAAGGAAAAAAGATTAAAGGTACTTGACCCTTGCAATGTGTATGGACAATGAAGCTCAGATACAAAGCAAAATGCAAGATTCAGAGTTGGACATTCAGAGACAGGACAGCAGAAAGTACAAATGAAAACAGTCAGAGGAAGAATGGATAGGAGAGAAAGAAAGTAAAAGAAAGCCATGTTCATGAAATGTGTGATGATAGCAGTCGCTGACACAGCAGTAGCAGCAGCAGTATGGAGATCACGCCTGATTGCCAACACTTAATAGCGAGGATTACCTCTAGCCTGGCCTGAGCTGGCCTATTTGTTCATACTTGGACACACACACACGTATACACTCCACACCCAGGCTTGTGAAACTGTCACAGAGGCCATGAGAGCAGCAACTTGACAAGGCTGAGTGGTTACAGAGTTTTCCCATGGTAAGATTCCAGTGGTCTTATCTGCATGACCAGACCAGACGTTTACTAAGAACATGTCAAGAACGATCAATGATTACTGCATCATTCATTCGTGTTCAGTAACCACTTTATCCTGATCAGTGGATCTGTAGCTTATCCCAGGAAACCTGGGTGTGAGGCAGGATTACACACTGGATTGGATGTCAGTCCATGGCAGTCCATTATGCACATACATTCACACCTAGGGGCAATTTCTCATAGCCAGTCCACCTACAAGCATGTTTCTAGAAGGTGAGAGGAAATCACAAAACCTAGAGGAAACCCATGTAGACACATAGATAACATGTGAAACTCCATACAGACAGCAAAACAAGCTCAGGATTGAATCAGGGATCCTGGAGCTGTGAGGCAGCAATGCTAACCACTACACCACCATTCCAAACCTTTTAATTATTATTTTTTATCTAATTTCTACAAAGGTAAAAGTAGGTAAAAGTAACGGTTGGTAGAAAAATCGATTTTAACAGTACATTGCTACTAAGAGGTAAATTGGATTTGGTCACTGTTACTGTGTATAAGTACTAACAATACTAATAAGTGTATTGTGGCCTAACTTATAGCAATGTCTGTATGTTCTATATTTTGTCTATATTTTGGTCTCCTTAATGAGTTTATGCCTTTAAATATTCACATTACACGAAGCTTATAAATCATGGACAACTGATTCTAAACAGATCAGGACTTAGGCAGTGGTCTGATGGCGTGAGATTTACATTTATGGCATTTGGTAGACGCCCTTATCCAGAGCAACTTACATTTATATATTTATACATTTATATTTACATGATGCCTAACAGCTACTGAGACTTGCAACTCAAATGCACACACCTACCCACACTGATATTTAAATACTGGTAAACACAACATGCCCAAAACTGCATTTCATCCAAAATCATCCTTTTTTGTTCCAAAGTCCCACATGGTGTCTGCCTCTCTCTTTCTGTGAAACATCTAGGATCCCTCTTCCTCCCTGTCATGGTTCTTTGTTTTTAAAAATGTGCAACAAAAACAACATTATTGTCTTTAATTAAGCTTCAGTCACAATGTTCATCTGTTCTCCCGCTCTCCCTCTTTCTAATGGTTTCTCTCTCCTTCTTTCTGATGCTCTCTCTCTCTCTCTGCTCTGTGAGGACACTTCCTCGTGTCACAAGCTTTCTTTGTGTCTGTGGCCAGCAGCAAGTACGTGGGAAGCAGCACAAACTGGCCTTCAAAACCAAGGCCAAAACTCCTCTCTTACTAATGAGAGCAGTGTGTGTGTGTGTGTGTATATGTGTGTGTCTGTATTTGTATGTGCTATAGGACTTAAAAATGGAAAAATATCATTTTACTACACACTAAGTCTACTTATGTGTTTTGCAAAATGACATGACTGCGATTAAAGTTTAAATATGGCCAGCAATCTGCCCAAAACATATTTCTCTATAGCCCTGTGTTTTCACGTAATACAGGTTCAGCGTAAGAGTCAGAGAGTCTTCCATAAATAGGGTTATGAGAAACAGTTTTACCGTGGCACATTTAATGTACTGTAAGTCTACAATGTTCAACATTTAGAGTTACTCTTTTTCTGTGGCTGAATAGTGTTCTATTGCACAAATAGTGCACTACAAAGCTACTACAACACCAATATGTTACCCTATGTAGTGAGCATATAGACTGAATAGCAAGCCTTCTAAGATTTGCCCTACCGGTTTGCTGGAGGAAATTAAATAATGAAAATTATACTTCTTTGTGTTGGATTGTTGAGGATTATAGTGAGATAGGAACAGCAGGAAGTGTACGGCTGGCAATATATTTGCTTTTATTACAGATACCTGTACCTAAGGTTCTCCTGCACATTATATATCCTCATTAATTACCACTAAGAAAGGTTAAATTAATCTAATTAATCTAATTATCAGATAAGACCTTTGCTGAGTACTTAAATAAAGTATGTAGGCGGTTTATCCACTATGGATTGTATGCTACTTCTACTGTTCATTCATATTGTTCATATATAATTACAGGCTAATTAGCTTGTCTTCAATTAATGCCAGAACAGTTTGGGACATCAAGGTCCTCCACTTCTATTCCTTATCATCCACTGTAACCCACTGCAACATTTTTCCCAGTCGCTTAGCAACACTACAAGCGACTGGGGCACCTCCATCTCTGTTGCTAAGCAACAGTGCGGAGATCCACCTCCCAAAGCGTTAAGCTGATTGGTAGAGAGCCGGCCTGACCGATGCGCCGCTGTGGAGTGTCTCACACTCTTAGAGAAAGGTGTGATCTGTGTGGGGAAGAGCAATTTCGATGAAGAAATCACCTAGATTCTGAGGAAATGCACTTTCTATTAATATGAAGGTACAGTTGTGCCAAAATTGTGTTACAATTTTACCGATGATAAAGGGTCTTTTAATGTATGATTTTTAAAAAGGTTCTGACTGGCATTAAAATCTTCATGCAGTTGATATAACCAGATGATTCTGGCCCAAAGGAATGTCTGCCTACAAGCTCAGCCGAGTCCCACAAACCCCTCCTCCCCCACCCGCCGTATGGATTAGTCTGTCATGACGTGCGCTCAGGCCATATTGAGCTGTCAAAACCAATCACATGGATGGAATGACATAGAAACCAGGAGAGATGGTACAGACAGAGTGGGGGTGTTTGATGAAATTCACCATCTGCTGTCGGGGCTTGCATTTGCCCCCACATGCTTCACACTACCCCTACAGGTCAAGGCTGCAGCATCATCAACCTCCATCATTTGCTGCATGGAACCTGACAAGGAGATACTCAAATATATATATACACACAGTCTATTCCTCTCATCAGCTATTTTACAGCTGGTTAAAGCATTCTACACACATCAGCAACCACACAGTTTATCTATCGGGTCCAAAAGAGTCTTTTATTGAACTTCTGCCATCTTCCTTGTATCCATACAAGGGTCACTTGGGACTTGTAGCTGGAGGGGCTACAAAGGCAGCTCTCTTAATTAGCACTATAATGCTGAAAACCAAACGTCAGTTAATATTTTAACAGAAAAAAAAAACCTAAGATATCATGGCCACCAGCCATAATGGAAATCACCATTTTTCTAATTAATGGTCACAGAGCGACATGAGGTTATAACCTAATGGCTGCCAAGAGAGGGACAGTGACAGGAATATACATTTCTGTGTTCTTCTGAAGCATGAAATTGAGAAGATGAGTATTCTTCATTACAGTTGCTTGTGGATTTTGTGGAACATCAATTAACGAGTATTTGGTGATGGTATGTTGCTAACTGTTGAGTTTTTTCTAAGCATAAATACCCATTTATGTGTTTTTGTCATGTTTGGTCATTTAGCACAGCCAGTCCACCTAGAAAGAAACTCAAGCAGGCATGGAGAGAACATGCTAAACCCAAGCTCAGGATAGAGCCAAGGACCCTGAAGCTCTGAGGCACCAACACTTCCTGCTGTGCTACCATGCCACTCCAATTAGTGATGTGTGGATTAAATTATAATTTGTACATGTTTGTTTAGTTATCTGGCAACATGGTGGCCCAGCAGGTAATTTGGGGGCCTCACAGCTTCAGGGTCTAGGGCAACATGTCTATGATGTATTCATGCCTTGCACCAGAGGTGCAGGCTCCAGATCCACCCTTCCCAGGGTACTTATTAGAGATGAAAGAATGATTTTTCCCTACAGGGAGGTCTACTTGGAACTTTTTTATAAAAAAAGAAACCCTCTGTTGCAGGGTTTCACATGAAACTTTTGGGGATTCCCCTAGAGGGGCAAAACCAAAATCCTTTAGGTCGATAGTTTGAACTTTTTTTTAAAGAGTACATGTATTGGTTCCTGCATACTGATGAAAATTTTGAAATTCCAGGAACTGTATGGTTCACCTCGAGGAAAATGATGGCTCAGTAGTTCTGAGCTAATATCTGGAAGATTGCTTGGACTCTATTCTGACTCTATTCTGTCTCAATCATTAGTCAGTCTGGATAAAATGCATCTACCATACAAATCAGTGTAAGTGAAATACTTTAAGTACTTTGTACCATTGCTTCAGGTGTTTGTTCTAAATAAGAATGTCTGCCAAATTAATAAATGTAACTGGAGGCATCATTCCTGTCAAGCAACACTCCAGCTCTTTGCTTGATCCTGTTTTTATTGGGAAGTGATAGTAACAGTAGTGGCAGTGTGTGTGTGTGTGTGTGTGTGTGGAGGGTGTGTATAGAGCTCTGATCTCTACATAAAAACTCTCTGTCATTTAGAAACAGGTGTTCTCGAATGACCTGAGTTGGGGTGGTATGGAAAGAGCTGAGTCAGGTGCCCTGTGCCAACGGGAGGTGCCAAAAATCTACACCATGCAATAGAATTAAAGAGCTGCTTTACCTCCCCTCCTGCTGTCTGTAATGAAGGAACATAATCAAGAAGATGCTTAGTAAGACTTTTTCTTTTCCTTCTAGAAATGTGCAGACGTAGGAGGTTAACCTCTAGGGTCTCTGACCAACCTTGACAGAACGTTCTGTTCTCTCTCTTCATTCTGTTCTTCCTGTCAGTTCCTCTCTCTCCAAAGTCAATGAGACATCACTGCTGTGCCTCATGCATGAGGAACAAGAGCTGCTTTTCAAAACCTCTGTCAGAACCAGCCAATTGCTTGACTCAATTGATTTCTCTTTAGAGAACAACAAGCTAGTCTTTTCAATCAGAAGGAGCTTGAAGAGGGCAATAATAGCGCATGTCTGTACTAGAAAGGACTCATTCAAGGACGCTCTTGCTGAGAGAGACATTGGGAAAGTATAACTCACATGATAGGGTTGAACAAACTTTATAGCTTTATCACTGTGTACTATGGGATGGAGTATCTCCACTTGTTTTGGAGCTGAAACACTCTTTTATACCAGTTTATACCAGTTTATTCTTAGAACATGCAGTAGGGTGTGTTTGCATAGTCAGCAGACAGGAAAATGTCTGAATAGTTCTGGGTATTGCAGTGATATGTTATTATTATTTGGGCTCCAAGAATGAATTTTTAAAATGCTTATGTATTCAAAGGCAGAACATCTACACTAGATTGTTTATGAAACTATGTTCTACCCCAAACATGAGAAGTCCTTAACTGTTTGGCCACTTGGCCCTTTTTGGCTGATGTAAAGAACAGTGTCAGAGTAACTGCATATCATTTATATTCATTTTATTTTCACAGATTTTACTTTAGGGTGACCACAATTCCTGCACTGCATTTAAAAGAATCCAGGAAGTAACTGCAGTGTACTTCAGTAATAATAGTGGATGTAGATTCTAGAAAAACAGGACGTTTTGGCCAAAAGTCTGTCATCAGCTGGGCAAGCAAAGTGCTTCTGAGGCTCTAGGAGGTGAAACCAGCTGATGGAGGACATTTTTTTTTCTGTGCAAAGTTTGTGTACTAAACTTAATTTGTATGACATATTTTATATATACTGTATATATAGAGACTGTTAAAAAATGAGACTGTTAAAAAAAAGCTTTGTAGGGTATTTCCAACTGGAAGAGAGATGTTTGCCTCATGGTTGAGACCCAGGCAACTTTTTGATGTAGAGAGATGGGCGATGATGAGAAAAGCAAATGCTATTATAACAAGATTTTTTTTTTGTAACCAAAATACACCACAGACCAACAAAATCTTTTTGGGATTTTTCTCTGCTTAAAGTACATATAGTTACAGTACATATTTATTAATCATACTGTAATTTTTTTAATACAGTCTTTTTTGCACATTCGGTTGCACATATTCCTTGGTACACTTTTCACATTTCACTTTTTTAAATATTGTTCATATGTATAATGTAAGTATTCATCACTCTTTCTGTGTATACCCATCTATCTCACTCTACATACTCGACTCGCCATTTTTCTATTGCACCTTTCGTACTGTTCATATCTACACTGTACATATTCACCACTGGAGCTGTATATAGACAGATCTTATATAAAGGTACATATACATTTTTGCCTTTCTGTTGCACATGCCCTACTGCTATTGTTCGATCTGTCTGTTGCAGTGTAACAGTTATTATTAAGCTTTGAAGAAAATCCAAATGCAACTATTTAAAGAATTTGACAAGCCTATTACAGATTCTCTCAAAGATTGTGCAGGTCCAGAACACTTGACATTCCTCTTAGCTTGTATTTGCTAACAAGCTTGTGTGAAGAGTAACACCAACATGCCTACTCAAGTCTGATGCTCACATCTGGAGGAGCAGTAACCCCCCCTGGCCACACAAACCCACAATCTAAAATACAACCTGACCCAGACTGCCAGTTGATGAGCTGGCACGCAGGTTGTTTTAACAGCTCCGTCTGTCTGTGAAGCGAAGCCATTTTGCCCCCCTGGTGAATGAATTAGATTTATGACGTTCATTATGGTCGACTGTGATTCAGTTCACGCAGACTGGCTGTAAAGCACCGGGTGAAGAGATGGGCCAACGCCATGTGGGGTGTTTTGGACAGACTTGACTCTGTTAATATTCATTCTTACCACAAAAGACTAAAGATCTTGATATTTTGGATCATGAATTAGGGATCTTTATCTTTACTGTCTTTATACACACACAAACAAGTCCATCTATTCAGAACGTGACCATAACACAGAGCTTGTGTTATTCCACACGTCCTGGTACTTTCTATACACGTCTCAAAAACACAACGCTGGTCAAACACCTAATTTTCCATACAGCAAACACAAGTCATGATTATTATCAACAACAGCTATCAGGCTAGGGAAAGCTATACTCCTCATCTGAAGAAGAGAAAAAAGATGAGTGGAAGGAGGGATACAGGGAAAGGAAGAGCAGTAAAATGAAAGCAAATGAGAAGCAGATTAAAGGCAGTTAAAGGCAGGAAGCGTTTGTTTCCTTCCTCACCACCACAGACCCCCACTGTGAGGATGAAGGCCTGGAGTGTGCGTGTGTGTTTATTTCTGCCACACTGTGGTTAACTGCTATTTTGCCTATAGACCACGCTCAGACTTGGCATTAACATCCGTCTCTATGTTATATACATTCTCTATATTAAAACATGCATAGTGGCCATTTGTGTCAGTGAATTGGTCTACTCATTCTCACAACTATTCTTTATTTATGGTACTATCTGTAATAATATGAGAATTTTAGCATTTGAGAAATAACAATTTAAGCAAATAATGTTTTTTTTAATGTCTATAATTACGCCTGAAATATTTTTAGGAATAATATAGAAAATAATATAAAGAAATATTTTGAATTTGACAGGATATATTCAGCCATCAGATGGTTAAATTGGTTGATGGTTGATTCTTAATTTAAATGGTATTCTGTCTGTTGGGCATGTCGTAGAAACACCAAAGGTATAGGCTAACTACAATACAGGCACATTTTTATTAGCATATATTATTTGATATTGGACAATTTGACATTTCAGTTCATTGCCCTGTTCAGTGTGGTCAAGTTCATCAGGGATGTGTTTGTGAAGGACTGATTTTTTTAATCCTCACTCACATGCCAACGTGATTAAATTTATGTAAGCAACTTTTTGTTGGTTTATCTCGGTTTTTACTTTCTCCTCTTTTTGCTTGGGTGATTGTTGAAAGCACCTGAAATGTGATTAGCTGAGCGAAAAGCTGCACAGTGCCACGCGACAAGATGACAGTATGAGGAAAGTGTTACTGACCGATCTCTGCTGTGAGTGCCTGACCGAGTGTCTGACTATTTAATTAGGAAATAACATTCGACAGCTAAATATACCCACATCGTTTGAGTTCACATTTGGTATTAGCTCGTATTTTGGATCTGAACTGACATTAGATTCCTCTTGGCAGATCTGGCAAAGGCGCTACTGAAGAAATGAATTCCGCTTGTGATCAATCACCTGAGACATATGTTAAGATTGAACAGGGCCTATATTTTCTGGCACTGTGGAACTGGAAGTGATAAAACTGACAACCTAATGCTCTGAACTGTTTAAAGCAAAGCACTGGGTTAAAAGTTTTCTGAAGGACTAAGTACTGCAGGTTTAACACATTTATTTTAAAACTCTTAAATGGCCGAGGGGAAAATGGGATTAAAGAAGTTAACTTTAACACAAGGATTAAATGTCTGCATAAATCGTTTTACGACTGAGTAAAAAAAAAAGTCACCAAACCTAGTCCCATAAACCTCCACAATAACAGTGCTGTGAGTTTCCTTTCTTCCATTAAATGTAATCGTAGAGTCATTTGTGAAGACCTGTGTACAGGTCAGCTGTTTGATCGAAATCTACTTTTGCTAAACTTAGATCTTGTCTCTCATATTCTGCTGCCAAAGACCTTTCTTCAAAACTTTGCATCCAGCGGCTGGGATTATTGTAAATTCCCTTTCTTTCACACAGTTGAACTGAAGCCGTCTATGTTATATAACACTCTGACCTCACCTTCATTTGTCTTCTCTGTCTCTGCTTTGTTTCTGTTTCTCTCTCTCAGTTTCTCTCCGTCTTGTTCTTCCAGACTGTTTGATCCCAAGCCGAAATAGCTTTCTCTCTCTCTCTCTCTCTCTCTCTCTCTCTCTCTCTCTGTGTCTGATGTTGTTCCCAGCGTCCAGTGCAATTATTTATCAGGTCACATGATCAAATCAAAGTATTACATGAGCCTTAATAGCTGGTCCAATAAAATGACCAGACCAGCAGAGATCTTCTGGAGATAAGTGAGAGCAAAGCTGAGTTCACTGAAATGTCAAATCCAGGTTACGTCAAGTGGCTTCTTACTCACTTAGTTCCCAAATAGCTTTCTGGAAAAGTGAAGGACAACAGTGAATCTTGACACCATGCTAAACCCAAGATGAGATCTATTCTATTCCCAATCCCACCTGCTCCTGCACTAATTTCTGTTTGCACCTGCCCGCAAAATTTCCTAATAATATTAGTCAGTTTTTCTTAAATATAAATGAATAAGCCAAACATTGTTATTAAGGGAATGAGCACAAAAAGCATGTAGGAAACTAGTTTAGGCTATAACAAGTCAAGACGCCAGTTTCAATGCACCCTCCTTCCCAGCCTGCTAGACTCCCTCAAAACTGGTTCTATCAGTATTCAATCAGTAACCCGGCTAGTGACCCTGCAACTAAAACCTTCCAAATGCCAATGGACCTAAACCACATTTTTGTAGGCTTGCATTTCTGACATGGAATTACAATAAATATCTGCTCTGGTCCATTCTTCATTTCACTAATCAGTGACCAATAGCTTTGTGCAAAGCAGTGGTTCTCAAACTATTTGCAGCCAGGGACTCCTTTAACTGTAAAATAAATTCCATAGACTCCCTCAGCACAGATTTGTTGTTATTTTATGAACATAACACTTACTCTTCAAATATTAGGCCCATTATTTAAATGGGTACAATAATGTGCCATTAATTAAATGTGCTATTTGCACATCTGCATTTTATCCACTGTATTTATCTACTGCATCGTATTGCATGCATCATGCTGTTTACCTCTACCTGTATAATCTCAGCTTACTGCACCATAATTCTTATTTATTTCATTTAACGTAATTGTCATTTGAGTTATTGGTATGCATCATACTGTTTACCTTTACCTGTACACTGTTATCTTAACTTATTGCACCATAACCTTATTACCTCATTTAATTTATTTGCTATTTGCACTACTTGTTGGATGCTAACTGCATTCCGTTGTCTCTGTACTCATATTCTGACAATGACAATAAAGTTGAACCTAACCTAACCTAATATTCTGGTCATTTATTGGTGCCATAGACCTTTTTATTCCTGGCTTTTCTACTGCCACAGCACATGAAGTCCATGTTGATATTATCTGTAGCCTACTTGTTTCTGAGTTAGTGAAGTCTGAATTAAACTACTTCAAGTGACCAGTCTAAAAGTCTAATATCTATTAAAAGCTAATAACTAGGTTCGATAATGATGGTTTGTGAGTTCCATCACCGTAACACCGTTGGCTATGATTCATTGGCCCAACCACTGGTGTAAATGACTATAACCCTGACCCTAACTTGAGCTAGATCTCAAAGTTACTGTCAACCAAACACACAAAGTTTATATTTACTTTTTCAGCAGAAACGTTCCAACTCAGTACCATCATTCTCCACAGGCCATGAGCGCTATGATGCTCTGCATTCCTCCACCCCTGACTGTTTAATGAGCATTTCCTTCCATATTTCTTCTTCTTACTTCTCAGCATCCTCCATCTGCAGTCTTGGTCTGCAGGGGAGGTCAGACAAGCCCCTCGCACAGGATAAGCTCTAAAGCCTGTCACCTCATTAAAAACACTGGGCCTGTCTGCATTTCCCTAACGCACTTCCTCAGCCTCATATACACACACATTCAGTAGACAGGATATATAGCCTTAGCCTCAGGCAGCATAAAATGAGATGACAGAAAAAAAACAAATGAGAGACCAAACGAAAAAAGGCAGACTATTAAGGTCATAAGTGGTTTTTAGTGTTTTCTTAACCACCAGCTTTCTCATCAGCTAGTTTCCCTAAAGGATCACGGCTCCGTTTCATAACAATGACTGGCGCGGCCAACCCACAATCTCTCTCTTCCTCTCTCTCTCCAGCTTCGAGTAAAGGCTTTGTTCTTGTTCATACGCATCATGTAGTTATTTCAAACACAACAATTTTTCAGCCTTTTTTGTCACCGAGTCTCAAAATTCTACCAATTTCAACCACAGCTCAATGGTTCAAACGTAGGCTGCACTTTTTAATCAATGAATATAGTTATCGTGGCCAAGAAAACCTTCTGAAGGGAAAGCCAAAGTTATTAACGGTAATGCCTGCCTTCCAAAAATGAACTGTAATGCATGAGTGATCCTATGGATCACCAACCACATAATATTCCATTCATATCCACACCCACATAAACACACCCTCACACACATAAAGAGCATCAAATTCAGAGTTTCTGCAGGGGTGGAGCCAGATATGTGCCACAGGGAAGCAACTGAAAGCCTTGAAATAAGCCTTGACTCATATCCATCTCATAGTGATGTCACCACTGGAGTGTTGTAAGTGTTTTGACCAAATCTCTTAAAATTAATACATGGTATAAATGGGCTAGCAGCTCTCTATCTTCAAGGAAAACATTTTAAAACATTTAAAAAAGACTGAGATTTTGGCATCCACATAATCTTTGCTGTTAATAAATAGCTTGAAGTGTTTTTTTCTTCTTTTTTTTGTGGACCCACAGACAACAGCACCATCAATAGTTGTAAATAAAAAGAAAATTCATAGAATGGTATGTAGTAGAGGCTGGAACTGACTTCTTTCCAGCCCAGACGGTAGATTTATTCCGCATATCAGTGACTAATTGAGTCAAATGATTATACTTGGTGAAATTCCCCCTAGATTTTGTGTGCATTATGAGTAATTTATTGAAGCCTACTTAACTGTCACACCCATAAAACCACCATCAGCAGTGATTGAGAAGCCACACACGAAATACAGTAGTGGATATAATAAACATGAACCAGGTGGATCACGTTCTCAGTGACTCTTATTCTCAGAATCTACGAATAAACAGACTCAGCAATTATTGTCAAAGTACAAATTGCATAAAGGGACAAGCGACAGAAGCACAAGTTTTGTGTGGTTTGAATGAAAGAGCTGGCTAATGGCAAGCTTTAATGTTTACATGTTTGGTATTTGGAAGAGACATGGCAATGATTACACACTTAAACCATTCATGAATGATACTGCCTATGTGTCTTTAAGTGAGTATGGTCCTATGTGCATTTTTTAACAGTTTTATGCCAGTGATGAGACTCCAAGCTATAAGGCTCAACTCTAATGGTTTTATGGTTTTAACGGTGAGTTGCTGACAGAAAGAAAAAGAAAAAAATTAGTCGCAAATAGTTTGGTGTGCCTTGGCCCTCCACTGGAACCTGGATATGCCACAGAGACTGTAGACTGATCTTTCTAAAATGCCTAATTCTGGAAAACTCAAATCCCCTGCTTTCTAGCAAGTCACATACACACACTGCATCGCACACACATACACACAGACCTACCTCGTGTGTTGGTTGCCATATCTGCCACCTTTTGAAAGGCATCCAGAAAAGCCACTGCTGCAAGCACGGTGGTTCTAAGAAAAGAGACAATATGAAATAATGACATTATCTTTCCTCAGCCTGTAATAATAAGGCTCGTTCTGTAATGACAGGTATAGATGGCACTCACCGGAGCTGGGCATGCAGCTTGGTAGCCTTGGCACTGAAGTCCTCCCAGACCGGATATGAACACTGCAACAGAACAAAGGTCCACATTAGGCTAAGCAGATCTGTGTTTACAAGAATCCTGATAACATTGTAATGCTTGAATGGGGACTCTATCGTTGATCTATCATATCTCGTAACACATTTCGAGTGGAACAGGGGTCAGGGGGTTACAGCTGTGACATTTGTGTTCATGCGAATGCGTAGCATTTCAAACACAAAGCTCCATTAGTTGTAGATCAGAGAGGCAAGTGTAGTCATGCGTTCTGTGATTTACACATCCTGTGTGCGGTGTGTGTGTTGGGGGGTGATTTGGCCTGCAGGAAGAAGAGTCCCACGATAAGGATCTGCCTTGTTACCACGGAAACAGAGAGGGCACAGTGCTCCCTGTGACGTGTTATAAAGGACAGCAGCACCTCAGCATGTCCCAGCCATTACAAAACACAGCATTAAATCCAGATCACATTCAGAGGAACACACTACTGATTAGCATCTTGAATTAATTACTGTCCACAATTCCATGTAAAATCACAATTTATTGCAGTATGGAATATACTATCCAGCCTAATCTCTTGCTGTGTGTACCTGTGAGGGAAGGAGATGAGGAGGTGTGTTTGATCAGGTCGTTCTTTGTTAGTGACGCAGTGAGTGTGCTGACAGGTGAAATTAGCCTCACTTGAGAGCACAGCTGGAGGTCAGAATTCACTAACACCACCACAAACCCCCCAAACTGTGTCCTCCTCCACCTCGCCTCACCAGCCCAACACAACTGTACCCCCTCCTGCGTCGGCCCGACATCATACCCCTGTGCCTTTAACACTTTATGGGGGCAGACAGGGGGAAAGAGAGGGGTAGGAGAACAAAGAGGGCAAGAAATAGCAATGATTTCCATCTAAAAAGAAAGGATTTGATATATGATGAGAGAATGCCAGACAAAGGGGAAAAATAAAAATGGGTGAAAGAAGAATAAAATGGTCAAATGGTACGACTCATTTTGGAATAAATACATAGGTTCTGACACATAAGGACAGGACAGAAACACCAAAATGAAGCAGCATTTTATGAATGTAAATAAGATAATTAGAAGGTGGGGAACAATAAGAGACGGAAAAGGCCAGCCAAAAGAGGTTGAGGGGGCAAATAAAAAAGATCAAGTAATTGGAATTAATCTGATATACAATCTAGGGATCAGAGATCATCTAACACTAAAAAAAGTGACAAAACTAAGGGGAAAAAAGGAAGCCAAAAATGGCACATGGAGGGTCAAGAGACCAACCTTCAAATAGTGATATAATAAAAAAGAAGGGAATGAAAAAAGATGTCACCAAAGAAAAAAGTGACTAATTAAGAGAATGATAAAGGGTGGTGGACAAAGAAATCAAGCAGTAGAAGTGACTTAATCCCTATATGGACTGGAATAGTTTTACATGTGGAGGTGGGGTAATATAATTATCACCAGAGTATGTCTGGGTTTTTTGTTCTGTCTGAAATTTACCCACTATAAAAGAACCTGTAGAAATAACCCCAACTGATATATATCCCAGCTGAATTAACATGAATTAATATTTTTGGTAAAGAATCTGCTATATCCTTTGGGAAACAGGTTTCACACTTTTTCTTCAGTGTAAAGACTCTCCACATCTTTCATCTCCTGGTGAAACCAAATCAAAACCAACCAAGCTATTGGCCGAATTTAAAACTCAGGACAATAAAATATAGACCACACTCAAAAGGATTTGTCAGAAGAATCACTTCTGAGGGTTTTAGGTCAGTTACTGAGTTCCTAGCAATGTTCCAAAGATATAGCCTACAAGGTTTCACTATAATGTGCAGGCGAATGAGGAGTGTGTTTTAATGAGGGCAAACCAAGCAACACTGTGGATGTCCATTGCGGGTTTCAATACGCAGGAAGGCTGCTACAAACTAGGATAATCCATAATCACAATGAGAATAATAAACGAGGGTCAAAACCAGGAAAAACAGAAACGCAAGTATTAAAACAAGCAATTATAATAAAGGTCAAAACAGTTAGTTTGCATATATATTAAATGTGCATACACTGTAATGGCACAATATGATTTATCTCTGCGATTTAGACAGATATTGCTTATCAAATCCAAATCTATCATAATAACTTCAATTGTCCTCCAGCAGCATGACTTAAATCTTATCCTGTCCAGATAGTACTTTAAATAAAAAATGTAGAGGACAGAGATGTGGATGGACAATTGGAGACAAACAGCGAAAAGGAACAAAACATCAGGAAAATACCAGAGTGAAACATCACATTAAGAAAGGTGATAAAAATACTCCAAGAAAGATAGCTAGAGAGAGAGAGAGAGAGAGAGGGAGAACAAGAGGAGGAGAGCGAGATGCAGGAACAAAACAGTCAATAGAAATTATTTTGATACAATCACCGAAATTAAAAAAAAAAAAAAAAAGGAAATGGAAAAAACAACAGACAAAAATGGACAAAATAGGGAAGGGGAAAATGAAAAGAATATAAAGAAAGACAATAAACAAACAACAGGATATAGACAGACATGGCCAGAGAAGGCAAGTAATGTGAAAGCTCTGCATTAAAAATAAAACATCTGACACTCTGCACTGTAATGTAAGATAAAAATAAAAAGCAGAATAGCAAAAGATAAGAATAAAGAGGCGGTAAACCAGAGCAGGACTGAACAGAGAGCAGAGTCAATGGCGATGGCACTAAACTGGAGTCATCTCGTTTGATCTGCCGTCTCACTGACGCGTTTGATGTCAGACATTTCACTGTGAATCCAGAGAGTGATATTCCCAGTGGAACCCTAAACACACACCCAGATTGTTTGAAGTGCTCTGTTCTGGTGTTCAGGCCTGAGGTCCATCATACTGAAGAGGGCTTGTGAGGAAGAGATAAGAGGATAGAGAGACATGGCCGACTCCCGCTATGTCCAGATCCTCGTTCATACCTCATTAGCATATTCACTAAGCTAATCTCAGAACTGAGCAATCCCTCAAGCCAAGCTCATTTTCACTCTTGCTATATCCCATCATCCTCTTTGTGTTCTCCCTGTTTCTTTCCTGATTCGCCAAACAGGCCACAAATTATTGGATAAGTACAAGAATGCGTCACATGCTCTCTGCGGAAGGAGATGGTCGGATGCACATGGATGTAAAGGAAGTGGGCTATTTTAACTTTAGCTTAACCAGGCAGAAAAACGTATTACAAGTGCATTTTTATCAGGACAAAGACAGCCAGAAGGGTAACAAATGATAAAAACACAGGCAAAGGATAAGACAAAGGCATCTCTTTTTAGTTGCTTGGCATAAAGATTTTATATGTGCAAAGAGAAAAGTTAAAATGACACTATATTAAATGGCAAAATCTAAAGACACACAACAATCCATACTGTTTTTCTAGATGCTCACAGACAGTTTGCTTCATATTCAATGCCTGGATTGATCAAGTGCAGGACAGCACCGTAAATACAGGACAGTTTCATGACAATAGTTCTTCACAGTTCTATTTCTTGCCTTTAATAGGTCCCAAAATGTTTCCAGACCAAACTAAATATTAATGACGTACAAAAAGGAGCACATAAAAAATAAATAAATGTAAAGGAGCTTTTCTTGACCGAAATACAGTCCAAGACCCAAGCACTATCTCCATCTTAACGGATACTTCCTTAAGAAACTGAACTAAATCAAATCAAATGCATCTGGCAGAAAATGCCTTCAGGAAATGGTCTTGCAGGGTGTGTTGCTGCCAATTTTTGTAGAAAAACAAGGCAGGAGAGATTTTAGTATACTAAAGAGTATAAACATGGCATAACAAAAAGTCATATAGCAGACGTCCTAAGCTGAGATGCCTTTGTCATGAGCTGGTGGTGCATTTCAATAAAAGCTCTAGGAGAACAATAGAATTATAAATGATGAGTGACAAAATCAGATTGATTCATCACGCTGTATCAAATGACCTGGTAATGACCACCAAAATACATAGCAAACACTACTGGAATCATTTGTACAGGAAAGGCAGCTTGAAAGAATTTTTCATACCTCAGTTACCATGTTAAGAGGCAAAAAAGGGGATCCTCGTAGGATATTTGGATGGTTAATCATTCTAGTGTCCTAAGAAAGTTCTTTTTGGATCTTCTGTGAAATGACAACCCTCTGTTGTTGAGTTCTATATAGAATAATAAGGGTTTACCAAGAGAGACAAACCAAAGAATACTTTAATGTGCTAGATGGAATCATATTTCTTTCTCTTTTGGGTGTACATATACAATATATGGGTTTGATTTCTGCATACTGATGAAACGTTTTACCTTCCAGGAATTGTATGGTTCACTATTAGGATAGTGATTAAGGCTCTGAGCTAGTAATCAGATTATTCAAAATCAAATCTCAGGTGCACCAGAAAGCCAATAAGGAACATTGTTTAAGAGTATGCATAAACACACTTCCTTGAGGAAGTGATCCTTTAAACTTCCTTTCAATGATTTCCAATTTTCTTAAGGGTGGCTATTGGGAACCATTTCACAAAGTGAAGAGCATTTAAGAGTGGGAGTTCGAATGTATAAGGAATAAAGAATTGTTTTATTTTTTGCGACTTTTCCTTTCAGAAAGGATGCCAAGTAGACCCCCTTTAGGAAGCTAGGACACCTTAATTATCCAAAGAACACATGAAAAACCCTTTAAAAAATGTTTTTTTGTTTAATTCCCCATCCGTACATTATGCTATATGTTATACACCATATTTTAATAATGTCTGGTGTTATTTCAAGCTTATACAGTTGCTACCCAGGACTTTTGTACAGTGCGGTATATCGTCCTCCATTTTACAGAATATTACATCTAAATAAAACAAGCACTTTTTTTTTTCTATGAATGAATGTATCTCATGTTTTTGCTGTATAAATCACTGCACACCCGTCTCTAGCTTCATTTGCCCATATATGTCTATAACCTCTGAAAGGACTCTACAATCGCTTATCTTCTCAAACAAAGAGCCTCTCTCCACTTATTTCTTCACTAATGAAAAGCTATTGAGCAGCCATTGCCTGGGAGTTTAAAAGACAAATTCTGTGCTCAAATGACTCATTTTCATTTCTGCTACAAAAATGAATAGCTCACTACGCAGCTTAATTTCTCTCTGCTTTCCTATTGATTTCAGGGCAATCCAGGGAAACATGAGTGAAACCACATTAGCCTGATTCCATTGCTCCAGATAGTGAACCAGTTCAGACACTCAAACAGTATCACAAGTGAAAGAAAAAAAATGGGCCTTGTTGCTAAAATCCTTGTTTCCCAGTTCACAAGAAAAAGCCCATGCTTAAATGATAAATCAGTGTTTGTAATTCCATAAACAGAAGCTACAGTCTTTACTCACATGACATGGAACAGTATATCAGTGATGTTGATAACAGGGCTCCCACTGTGCATTAGGTTTCTTAAACACTGTGTTTGGCAAATCAACACTCACTTTATATTAGCAGACAGCAGTAAGTTGTTGTCAGATGGAAAGAAGACTTCGCTGCATAATTTATGAACAAGGAATCATACCGATTTCGCCACACTAATGAAAACCAATGATAATGTAGATGCCTTGTGGCGCTGGGTCTGCAATTTGACTCACATCTAAACGCTTGCACCCAGTTTTCATGTTCATTTAGAAGTTGCTATGTGACGATAGGCTGACTCCCAATAAATGTGCCTGAGTGCGATAGCTGGCTTCTGCCACAAGCCACCACAAGGCCGACACGACACGATTACACAGAGCATTGGCCTGGAGAAATGTTGTGATGGGACAGTCGTGTATGCAAACGGTCGCACAAAAAGTGAAACGCTTCCCTATTCATCCAAAATCTCACACCCATTCTCCATCGTCAAAAAGATTTCAACTCCATTTCACCACTCCTTTCTTCTCAGCCTCGACCGCACTTCTTGTGAGATGGAGTTATACGTCGGTAAGGCAGTGCTTGCCAGAGCAGCAGTAAGGAATCTTTTTGACTCATTGTTATAACTACTGTGTTGATTTGATGACCTCTTAACATATTTGGAAGAAACTCTACTTGTACAAAATGATCTTTTGTATGGTGGGGGTCATGTTCAACCACTGTGATGCTACTGGTAAAAAGTTGCTGTTTGCAGCCTTGTGCATTTTGGCTGGGGAATGATGTAAACCGGATATGGGTCAGGACGTATATGTAAACAGAGGTGACAAAAAACTCACATCTGTGTCAAAATAATCTTAATTTTGCATCCTGGCCCACAGTATAAATGCAGTGAGCTTGATAAAGATGTCTGCTGAACCTGACACTGAAGACATCACACAGCAGAAGATATATCAAGGAACGCTTTTCCTCTCCGTCGCTCCCCTTCTCCTCCTATAACACAAATGAATGTGGAAAATAGAAGAACACATGTCTTGTCTAAGGCAGAGGCACTGGTAGGTTGGTGGATTTCAGGAGACATCTTATGAGCTGAACTACTACTTTAAAGCCAAGCTGATTGGCTTTGTGCTTTTCTGGGCTGAGGACAAAAACAGGCAGCTTGTCTTAGGCTCTACATCTTACTCACCTCCATGAACGAATGAGTCTCATGTCTTTAATCCTAAACTGCCAACTTCTTTCGTTTGGTTCTATTTGAATGAGTCCATCCTTAGTGTTAGTCACTGGTCAGTGAATAAGCATAGATAGACTGACAGACCTCCCATTAATAAATGACCCAATGAATACATGTATCCTAGTGCCTCACAACAAAACGTAATTTCTTTCTAGAAATGGAGTCATAAGCATTGTCAAAGTCGTTGGGTAAAGCTGGGTCACAGTGGCATTGGGGGCAGGAATTTATGAACTACAAAGATGACAACAAAGACAGCTGATCATTCATAGGCCATCTGGAGCCCCTTATTCACAGCCGAAGCTATGGCTGAGAAATACATGGAAACACTTACAAAATTAAGACGAACATAGTATACTGTTCGAGTTATGTAGACTAAAGCTGCCATATAACTGCTAGAAAAATGAGCTATAAGCCTGCATTTAAACACAATGTCTCAAGTGAAAATGAAGGCTTTAGGCATACATGATGCAAGCAGAACTGAGAAAGCTAATTAAATCAACGCTAACCAACAGCTATTTGAAACGTAGCCAGATTTGCTGCCATTTTTTACCTCAGTATTCAAGCTGCAAAAATGACCAAACACTGCCTAGCATTCTATCACAATCTTCAAAGTTATCACAACATCGTACTTGAAGAGTCAATGCATTTTTTCACATTTTTATAAAAAAAAAATAAAATAACTTGTCAGAAACTGCCCATAAATTTTCCCCCAACAGGGACAGACTTTAGGACTAATGCTGCCCAAATGCTCACTACCTAGGCAACTTCCTCTCTAATAGAACACAAGAGTAGTTGAACTGTCAGCAATAGCAATTTTGTACATTGAATATGACGATAAATCTTGAATCCTTGAATCCGAAATCATGTAAACAATTAGTAGCGTATGACTTGTTGCAGCTCTAAATCGCTGAAAAATTTAATACATACAAAGATGCAGCATTTAAAAGGCAATGAAGGAGAAATGTCCTCAAGGAACTCCGTGGCTATTTCTTTTCAAAATTTTATTTGTGCGAAAGCCACAAAGGCCCGAGGAACATCACCACACCTCGATGTCACTGACAGAAAACTGTATTTTCACGGAATACTACAACCCTTGGAATGAACTCAAAAGCACATCCATTGATCAGCCATATTTCATCTACTGCTACACAGAATGATCACTCTTTATGAGGTTTCCCAAGAGTCAGCAGACGGAAGAGACAAAATGAGTCTGACAGGTCCAACAACGCCTTAACCAAGCTGGCTTGCTTCCAAAACAACTCTTCCATCCAAGACGAGACAATTCATCTTTAATAAGCCTTCAGAAGGGCCGAGGAAACACATGCTCGAATGATACAGCAGCCCTACACACTAAATAAATAAGTGGAAGTCCATGAGTAGTCTCACTTGGATTGTCAGGTTGGGAAAAAGCTGGGTGGAACTGAGAAGGGGAACACATGCTCTTGTTCACACGTTCTCCAGACCTGCAAATAGCACTGCTTGTGTGGATACTGTGCACTCAGTAAGCTCAGGTTACATTAGAGCCAATTAGAGCCATGGTTTCATGCGCCATTGGTGTTGATTCTCAGCTGATTTATATATGATGTCCTTCTTAGTGAATTTGGCAAAAAGGATGGAAAGGATGAAGGTTGAAAGGATGACGAAGTTGCATTGCAGATGAGTCCTGTGCGGACTGAGGACCAACCTTCCAGTCAGCACATAAATAGCTGAGCTGCCTTTGTGTGTGTGCATGTGTGCGTTGAGTGATTCTTCTCTGTATGCTGGTATGCACATCTCAGCAGGAGGCTTGTGAACGTAAACAGGAGTGATATATAGCAGGTCCAGCTGGCAAACACATGAGCGCTTGCATCATTCACCTCTAGCCCGGGTGGCCAGAATACGCCCCCTTGCTCCTCAAATATTAGATTAAAGATGAGGACATGAGGTTCTTCCCTCCTTTATGCATTTTAAGGTCCCTCCTTTCAAAGACAGCGTCTCAAGGCAAACACATTCAAATACAGACACAAGGTCATCCACATAAATCAACACATCTGGTCTAATGGAGTTCATGTTCTCAATGGCACTGCATAATGGAATCTTACAATATGCCCATTTTATTTGTAGTCAATACTTGCTCATCTCCAGTCATTGAATTGCATTCTCTCAAAGGAAATTTGACATACAATGGATTTAGACCACAGCTCAATATTTTGATGGGGTTCCTACTGTATTCGTCCACCAGAACAAAGGCCATCCAGACAGCATGCTGGCTGTCAGACGCATATAAGGAGTGCACAGTCATGCCCTCAGGGTGCCATCCCCCAGCAACAAAGGAACGCGGGCACTAAGCTACACACTCCAAGAGCAAACCAGACAAACTATGCATGCATACAGAGCATGGATTTCATTCATACAACAAAGGAAACACTAGTGCTGAAGTCTGCACATCCACAGAAACCAGATGGCTGATTACTCAATGTTCTGAGAAATCACAGCGAAACTGCAGCATCCAGAAAGGCATTTAATAACTTCCCTGTGGTTGTCAAGCAATCCCAGCATTCATATAAAGAACAAGCACCAGCACAATGAACAAGCGGCATTCTGTGGGTTCATCTGATTTTATGATCATAAAAAATTCCCCACATGGGTTTCAAAGAGCTTTGAAATGTCACCAAGCTTACCAGAGAGAATATGTTCTCTGATTACTGATTAAATCTAAAAAAGAGAGCATGCTGAATGAAGAATATCAGATTAGAAGCTCAGGGTCCATGTCTGAAATATCTTAAACATCTATTAATCGTTTATAGAATCTATCATTCTGCTACGATCTAAGATCTCCAATTCAACCACCACTCATCTCCAATATGCAGAAGGCCAAACCAATACCAATACATGCTTCAGTAATCTGGCACAAAGGTCGTCATAATAAAAGCACGACTGTGGCGTTTCAAGATGTGCCCAGTGGAACACTGACCTCATTTTGGCCTCATTTGGTGCTTCAATGCAAACACTGACCCCAGTGACCTAATACAACAAACCTATTCCAAAATCCTCAGAATGTAGTGAGTCATGTTTAGACCCATATTTTTGCAATCCAATGGTGCATAGGTGGCACGCAACAAACCAGCGTGTTGAAGAAGATCACAGTCAAAACGTAAACCCAATGGGAACAGGGAAACTAGGGATGAAATAGAAAGATGGAGCATTCCTATTTTGAGCAGTTAATCTGGTGGAGAGGACATAGATACTCAGAACCATGGTATATCTGGTTCACGACAGCCTTTAAGTCTATATCCCTTTTCAGCTCCTTGTCTTGGTCGCCCATAAAATGGAAGGGCAGACCATATCCAGGAGAAACCCACAGACCTAAGCTTTCTAGCTTTGCAACTGCCATGTATCTGTTCCATTGTGTGTCTTTAAAATTGACACTGGACATTAAATCCATCAGGAGAGACGTAGTACCTTTTCTGTAGTGCGCAAGAAAGCAAGAGCACCAACCATGACTGGATGGCACAGAATGGTGAGGTTGTGGATGCTTATTCAGCAGCAGATGCGTCTGTTTCATTGGTTTCGGGGAATTTATTGTTTCCTCTTTTTTTTTTTTTTTTTGCCATTCTAGTACACAGGAATGTTGTTCCTTTATGGTATTTTGCAGTAGGCACCATCTTTCCTGCAAGAGAGCTCACCTCCAACCCATATCAACCAAAATCAAGGATGCAGCTCACCATATAGCAAATGATTTTATCAAAACTCCAACATGCGCCAGAGCACCTGCGCTTCTATCTAGGATGCAATGCATGCATGTGCGTGATATATGCGGTGCTGGGATCTGATGCAGATCTGCAGGAGATGCACGGGAAAAAAAACAACCCACGAATGCACTGGATACTGAATGCATGTTAATCACCGACTAGCTATAGGCTGTAACCCACCTTCATGTCATTGACAATCGCCTGGAAGAGTCCACCGAGCGCGCCGCACTCCTTCTCCACTGTCTCCACATTTATGTTTTCCATGATTAGAGAGGGAAAGAGAAAAGAAAGACAGAGCCCGACACGAAAACGATGCCCCTGGTATTCCCTTCGGCTTGGGATAACAGTGCGGTTTCCCCCCAAACGAAGGACAGGAAGGGAAAATGCGCAAAGAGAGAGAAGGGATTTAAAAAAAAAAAAAAAAGACAGAAAGAATAAGATTGAATGAGTGCTGAGCGTCGACTGCCTCCCCGATTTAAAGAGAAAAGAGAGACTCAATCCCTCTCTTCCCTGCGCGAGGAGGTGAAGCTCGCAGATTGCAGTGCAGGAATCACGGTCATCTTCTCCAACCGGAGAGCCGGACTGATGGAGTGACGGAGCGACGCCGGAGCGGAGAGCGCGGACAGAGCGCGTGAGGCGGACGCTGCGGCGGGAGCGCGCGCTACTGCTGCCGCTGCACCGAGCCAGGCGGTAATCCGAGCCATGGGAATGGAAAGAGGAGGTCACGTGGAAGAGGGGAGGGGGAGTAGGGGGAGAGCGACATGCACGCGCATTCACGCACTGACATGCATGGACAGTCCCGCACAGACAAACACACAGGCGTACACGTGTAATTCTATCTTTGTGGGACATGTACATTGACTTGCGTAATAACACACAAATGCACCTATCCCTCATCCCAGACACTAAATTATTTATTGTAAACAAATAAATAAATCATGCGCGCGCATTCACGCACTGACGCGCGCACACAAACAAACACACACACACACACACGCACGCACGCACGCACACGCACAAGAGTACACGTCATTGTATCTTTGTGGGGCATTTGCACTGAGCTGGGTAAGAATATGCATCTGCATCTACACCTAATCTCAGCGACTAAAAGATTTTTTTTGTTTTTTTTAGAAATCAATATCTAAATAAACATGCACGCTCATTCACGCAGTGACGCGCGCACGCACTATCCAGCACGCGCGCACACACACACACACACACACACACACACACACACACTTGTAATTCTATCTTTGTGGGACATTTCCACTGACTTGTGTAATATATACGTCTAAGTCTGATCTCAGCGACTAAAACACTTTGATAAATAAATAAATAATCATGCACACGCATTGACACGTACACACAAACACACACACGCATGCTCAGTACAGCTCCGACATGCACGCACGCACGCCCGCACACACACACACACACACACACACACACACACACACTTGTAATTGTGTCTTTGTGGGGCATTTCCATTCAGTTCTATTACATCTACACTTAGCTTTAATGAGTAATTGTGGCAAAGAAAGAAAGAAAGAAAGAAAGAAGCTTTTCTTTGGTTTAACATGCAGCAAGTTTATAACATGATCATCTTAAAGTCTGATGAGGATCTGTAATTCATGAAGCAGGCGAGTTCAGGGATGGAGGTTATTTTTTACCTATCCTGAGTGAAGGATCTCTGCATAATCAGGACAGCTTTAATAAAAATAGCATATAGGCTACGGGAACTTTATCTCACAGAGACAGACTGACTGCTGACTACCTAACCACAGGGAATGAGCGAAAATCTATTTTATATGATAGACCTGTTTTATTTGTGTATACTGTATATAGTGTGCTAGTTTACATCAAAGGGTTTATACATTATTTAGCTCTTAACACTTTTAAACACTGACCTAAAGAGAACTAATAATGTAATGAAATGTAATTTCACAGTTTCCTCGTCAATAAAATTGAAGTTGCAGTGAAAGGGTAAAGACAGGGAGACATTGGAGCTCTGGAAATGGATTACAGTGACAGGGATCAAGGAAACACAGGATAGCTAGGGTATGACGCATTATCTTTTAGTCATATTTGAGCTCTCTCACTTGCTCTCTCAGGGGGGTCCACCTGCCAGGGCATGCATTACTCAGCCTGATGGAAAGTGCTGGCATCAGCATCACAGCATCAGTCCTGCTCGTCTCCACAGAGCCCATCCAGCATGCCTAGACCTGCCACTCAAACCACCAGCCCCATCCATCCCGTCCTTGAATCTTTCATCTCGTCACTTTCAAAAGAAGGATGACGTGGATAGTTATATGTTCCTTGTCTGACTTTAAAATTTAAATTTACTCTCACCCCAAATGCCCTTAGTCAATCAGCAAAGACATACTCGGTGTCTGAAGTCTGTGTTTTCTCTTATTACTATCTTACTAATTCAGCTTTGCACAAATGGCAAGCGTAAATTACAAGACACTTACACCAAAAAGCGCTAGTTAGCTCAGTAACACAATTTGTGCAAAAGAAAGTTGGCTAATGGTTAGAGAGACGGACTTGTAACCTGAAGGTGAACCTGAAGGTCGTGGGTTTGAGTCTCATGTCCGGCAGGGACTGTAGGTGGGGTTAGTGAATGACCAGCGCTCTCTTCCACCCTCAATACCATGACTGAGACCCTTGAGCAAAGCACCGAACCCCCAACTGCTCCCTGGGCTGCCCACTGCTCCGGGTGTGTGTTCACTACTGTGTGTGTGCACTTGGATGGGTTAAATGCAGAGCACAAATTCCGAGTGTGAGTCACCATAGTTGGCTGCAAGTCACTTCACTAACTAAAATAAGTCCACATACATCAAATTAAACATATGGCCCAAACTGGAAGATGCTGAGGTGACATGGTGGTTATTTTTAAATAAAGTATAGCTGTGACTTCATTTATTAATTTAAGTTTCTTGCATATATTAAGGAAATGAGTGAAGTTTCTCGAGATCTATTTAGCAGCCACAAAGTATTTATCTCATGGCAACTGTTGTATTTTAAAATGAGTGAGACACAGAAATCATTTGAATTAGACAACTGTGGCCACAAGAACCTAAGCATGGATATACTGTTGTGCCATGGATCATTAGCCCATGTCACCTTAGAGACCATTTTTAAATTGAATAGACTTTTATGCCTGTTCCCAGGAAATAATTACCTTGAGGCCACGTATTAGATATGATATTACTGCAGTATATTAATTTGTGGGTACAAGTTAGACAATTAGTGGCCACGACATTTAGTTACTTAGTTACTGGCCTTTTCTTCTCTGTTCTGTTCTTTTTTGTTTTCTTTTCTTTTGTCTTCTCTTCTTATATGTTACGTTACCTTATTTAGTCAGCGTACTAAGTAAAAATAGGTTACAAAGAAAACATTTGGCTCTGAGGTACATTTATCCTGCATCTCATCCCATCCACTTTTTTTTTCTCTTTCTTAGAGGAATTCTATTGTTTCCATGTTGTTCTGATACCTCCTGCCACATCACTGTGTCTTCTCTTTACCTTTTGTCCATGCACCAGATGGACAAGAAGGACAGAAGGTCCTGGACAGGACAAGGCAGTTTAAACTGATAACATATGGTCCACATTCTAATGCAGTTTCCTTGGAAAAGAGACAACAGAAAATCACACCAGGGCCCAGTGGGTCCAGAGAGAGAGAGAGAGAGAGAGAGAGAGAGAGAGAGAGAAATATAAGGACATAGGGAAAGAACATGAGTAATGGGGAAAGAATAGAAGATTTTGCAATCAAAGTGAAAGGTTTCACAGTATTAGAATAGTAGGGCATTACAGTGTTGGAACTGATTATGATTATGAGAACGAAAGAATGAAGAAAAAAACATGACAAGCTGCTGTTTGTTTTTGGCTTAAGGCTGTAATAAATAAAAGTTGTTAAGACTGGCAAATTGTTGTGGTATAAGTGGAAAATAATCTTCAGGGAGGCACTACACCACCATGTTAGTGGTTATTTTCCTGTTCCTACCGCCCCCCACATTTGGTGTAAGTTACTTCCTCTTCAAAAGCTCAGTGAGCCCAAGCAACAGATCAAGGGTCGTCGCTGACATTCAACCTCACAACTGTGTCATATCTAAAGCCATGTTACACCGCTGTACTCTCTGTGCCTATGTGTGTATGTGTGTGTTGGGTGGGGGGGGGTGGTAGTTTGGTTGGTTGGTTGGTTGGGTCTTACTAGGACTGGTTTCCGTTACTGACCTTGGGAAGTGGCATCCCATCAGTCAGAGACAGTTTATAGAGAAATTTTACAGCAGCGACCATTAAAGCAGTCAGTGCTGGGAAACATTTTTCACAAATCTCATAATCAGATCTTTACAGAAAATATCAATATGTTGTTTTTTTTTTTAAAGAACATTAAAAGCTGGAAGTAAGCAGAAGAAAGCAAACGCCCTCTGTCAGTCTCACCTGTGTATATCTATATGCTCTTGCTTTGTTTCAGACTGTTAACACACAAGCTTCAGTCAAAACTAAATTCCAAATATATTGTGTAATTGTATCAGATTAACTCCAAAGGTCAGGCAGAGACTATTGCCAAACTGCAATCCTGGGCCCATGCCGTTACTGTGGGAGAATGAAATAACAAAATGATTAAATATGTCAAATATTGATGGAACATATTTCGAACTACTGAAGCCAAAGCAAACCTCTGCATCATTTCGGGATCTTTTCCACAGCTGAGTTGTCTCCGACATGTCACCGAGAGCACATTCTCAGTTGTCTGGCTATGAAAAATAGCAATCACATCCGCACCAAGCTCACCATCGCCGCAGGGGCTGTGTAGTGCTAATATTAGCTTTCACTCCAGGGAACGGGGTCTTTATGTGTAACCACAAGCCACTAACTAGCTCTTGAGTGCAACTGCGGGGCACTTCAGTGTTCCGTTTTATTTCTATTCCTACTCGTGTGTTGGGATTCGTTTTTTTCCCGAATTAGGAGCCATTAAAAAAAACGGTACTATTACAGAGCCTGCGAGTGGGTTGTTTCAAAATAGAATATGTGGTGCATATGGTAAGGTTATAGTAACACATAAAACATGCTGTGAATGACAGCTTTAGAGAGAAAGAGGAGGCGATCGCCTCCATTTTAGTGATAGGCATTTTTTGGCCTCTAGGCATGTAAGTGGCCAATATAAGCCACTTACATATATATATATATATATATATATATATACAGTGCTGTGCAAAAGTCTTAGGTACCCTAATTTTGTTTTATTTTTAGAGCAAACTGTGTTATAGATTTTTCTTTTATGACTTCTACATTATTTAGATTTCCAGACATTAGTTTTCCAGCACAAAATTAAATGTTACAGAAAAATGTTTGTATGTCAGTAAAGAAAGCAGCATATTACATAAGAGACACTTTTCAGACAAAAAAAACAGAATGAAGGCTGCTGGGTTTTGCTGCAAAAATAAGAAGCAAGTGTGACAGTCAAAGTCTCCAGATGAACTGTGGCTGCTTCTGCAAGATGTAGTAGATCTCAGTAACAGCATCAGCTAATTTCCAGCTAATTTCCTTATAAAACTGCACAAAGGTTCGTCACACCAAATATTGACTTTGTTTCGTTTATTACTGTTTACTTCTCTTTATAGTATTTTTTTTTAATGTAGAAATATTTAATATAATTATTTTTGAAGGCATCTTTGCTCTACAGAATTTCATTGCATGTGCCTAAGACTTTTGCAGACCAGAGCCCCTCATGCATATAACTAAAATAAATTTTTAAAAAAATCAATCTATAAAGAGTCACAAAGGCAGATGAAATTTAACTACTACGGAATAGATATGTTTATGCACCTGTTTAAAGAAGTGCTCAGCGATTTTTAACCTAATCTCTCTTTAGCACATGTAATTATCTGTAATGAACACAGACAATCATTTTGACATTATCTCTTGTACTCAGAAAAGAACAGAAACCTTTTTTTTACCGAAACTTAATTATAATGAAAGCTTGAGGTTGCTGTATATCACCAGTTTTAGGGACTAATCTATATAATTAACATCTGATCTTCAGTAGCATCTAAGATTTATTTGCAACGAAATGTTGACTTGACATTTTTATTTTAAACTTCTTTCATCAACATGTTGGTCTACACTGCAAAAAAGACATCTTAGGAATATAGTCCAATCTATATTTTATATTCCCTATTATAAGACTACAATAAACTAAATATAATATTATTAAACCTATTTTTTTTTACTGATTTTTTTTAAATTTTCCAATAGAATAAGAAGATTTACAGCTTGAGAGTTACACCTTATTAGTATAATACTAATAATACTAATAATAATAACAAACAAATGAATAAAGTGTCCAGAAACATGTTGAATAATCTTATATTTCACTTATGATAGTCTTATAACAGGAAATGCTAGATAAATTTTACTATATTCAAGATATTTTCACTTGCTGTCATGTTTTTCCAGTGTATTTTAACATTAGTTAACAGTTTCCTACCTTACCCACAATGGTGTTTGACCTGCTGAGCCATCACTTCATCTGTACCTAAAGAGAGTGATGCAGCGGCGCTTTAGTCCTCTAGTCTGTCCTGCTCTCTCACCTTCTCATCTGTACACTCTTTTAAAACAGATTGGGTTCCAAGGATTCAACGTTCTTGCTAATGCCATCATCAGTGTCATGTCATTGTTAAATATGTTATGTTTGAGGTTGTTACATATGTGTCCTCGTAATAAAAACACCATTTTAACTGCGCTGGCAATGTCCCCGCTGTGATGTCAGAGCAGCACACAACTGCTAACTTCTCACAGAAATAACAAAAATAGAGCACCATCCAACAAATTAGCACCAGATTCGCTACGCATGTCACAAATACTTCAGTATCAATGTGTTATTTAATGTGTTTCAGGGTGGAGTTTTCCTTTAAGAGAAATGTTCCTGTTGTAGTAAATAAACAATCAAGTATTGATTTAAATACTGTTCATTATATTTAATGAAGTATTCTTGGCTCTCCTAAAATGAAAGATGGATGAGAGAACCTGCTTTTATAACCACATTTCAGCTCTACACCAGCTTACCCATCTAGCTCTTCAAACTGGGTCAGAGTGAGTCATTCCACACTTTCCCTCTCGGTGTCTCTTCTCCCCTGCAGCAGCCTGTGCTAGACACCACAAGACTGCCTACGCTTCTCACACTCATGACTGGATTCTCCCACAGGCTTCTGAATAGCGAGAAAGGCTGTTGGCAGAAGAAGAGCATGGCTGAAATCCAGCCAAGAAAAAAGCCAACGATGCCTTCTGCTACCGCGCTGCTGTAGACTAGTGAAAAAGCATCACGCATGCTACGTGCTACATGCTACAACAGCCTTTATCATAAAGGACTGATTATTATTGTCTTATTTTTTCACTTTACTGCGAAAGTATTAAATACAATGCTGATCAATGTTGCTTTAATACAGCCTGTGTGCTGGTATTGTGTTGTGGTAATACACTGTGATATGGAGGATCATGGCCTTTCACCACCATAAACAAAGCTACATCATGAGGACTGTCCTTGCTTTCCGACTCCTTTTTCTTATTTTCCTGCCAACAAAACGTACTGACTGCTTTATGCCATTGTCTAATAATATTTAAAAATCTAGCTTTTTCTATAATGCATCTGCCTTCCAATACTATGGAGCATCAATTTACAGCATACAGCTATTTGACCTTCCATAGTATAGTATAATAAATAAATAAATAAATAAATAAATAAATAAATAAATGTGCTTCAGGCAAAGCGTCATGAGCACCTTGAGATTTACTGATGTTTTATTATCCATTTTTTATTTAATTGATCAATTAAATTTAATTAAATTGTGCAAAGTTATCCTATAATTCCTGAGTAATCAGCAAAGACGCGCTTTTTTTAACTTTCAGTTAAAGTCTATGTAGCTGAAAATTTAAAAAAAATTCTAGCTTACCCAATATTGTTTTTGTAAACACATGACCAAATCTTCATGTCTTCGCATCAAACTGCATGTGTAATTTTGTTTAATAATTAATTATTTCATGCAATATCAGGAATAGACCATGTTTCATTTAAATTCAAGGAGGAATGATTGTAAAACCTGCAGAATTTCCAGCTTTCTGGCACAATTCTACCTGGCAGGCAGAATGATAGCAAAAAGAAAAAAAGTGATTCAGGTCCATAGTGAGGCAGTATTCAGCATATGATGAATAATGAGGTTTAGTTCATTGTTATGGGGTGCAGTACATCAGACAATGTGGTAATTAGCAGTGTACCACACGGCTGAATCTGTGTGACAGTGCTGGATGCATTTTGAGGCAGATCTCTATAGAAAAGAGCTTGTGTGAGACTACTATTACTACTGTTAGTAATAGCATTATAATAGTGTTTTATAATGTAATAGCATCATAATGTTTTTTTCAGTGCAGATCACTACTTCAGTCAAATGATTACTTGTAAGGAATTGTGTTTTTTTTTCATCTTTTACATTAAATATAATGTAATAATATAACAAATTTATTCCATGATGACGATGCAAGTTCTGCATGCCAATGAGCCACGTTTTACAGTTATGTACGTGTTGGAGCTAATAACAGGGTTTATATGGGAACATTACCATTAAACCGGCCTAATTTTCCAACTCAAGGAAGTTAATTTATGACCCATAGACCCCATTTACTTTTTTTGTTTTATCGATCTTGTCGAATCAGGATTAACCAGTAAATCTCCCATACCACGTCCAAAGGTAGACACATTTTAGCCATGTTATACATGTTATGCATCTGTCCTTCTAAGCCACATTTCACAAACAAAACCCTCTCCCCAAACATGTGAATGCTGAAGTTCAAGTGCTCATTTTTAGTAAGCACTTTATCCTAGTCAGGGTCGTAGTGGATCTGGAGCTAATCCTGGAAACACTGGGCACAATACATTCTTTACCATGCACACATACACACACACACACCCTGCACCATTCACACACATATTCATATATTCATTCATACCTGATGCAATTCAGAGTAGCTAGTCCAATTACCAGCATGTGTTTGGGAGGTGGGAGGAAAGCAGAGAACCCGGAGTAAACCTATGCAGACACTGGAACATGCAAAACTCCACACAGACAGAGAATGCTGAAGGTGTTGCCTTTAAAAACTTAAATTTAATAAATTAATGCTAATTTGAAAAATGCTAAATTTAATACACCTCAAAAATCTGTTTATATATATATATACATATATATATATATATATATATATATATATATATATATATATATCAACCATTTTATTTATAAAATAACTAAAAATGAAGAACACTGGAATTGGGTGATTTCAATTTGAGTGTACAATGCAGCTTTCATGTGATTGAAATTGTATTAAGCTAAAATCCAGATACAAGACACAAGAAATAGCCAGGTGTAAATGGGGTCATAACGTTTGAACAGCTCTGAGAAACAAAGCTAAATTTAGACTCTCTTTCTATTACCTATAAACTGCACTTCTACTTTCATAAGTGCATGAACTCAAAGTTTTTTGTGAGCTGAACTTCTTATCATAGTGCCTCAGAGACGTCTTAAATTATTCACAAAGCTGCCGTAGAGTGAGTAAGCACTTTAATGCAGGGGAACAGTATTTTGGGTGACTTAGCAAAAAAGAAGTGTTTCATAACTTAAAGCTTTGTGGCTGGATGACACTAACGTATAGTCATCTTTCCTTAAAATGGCATCAATCCTTGTGCAACCTGCTCGTAAACTTATAGGAAGCACCTGCCCTCCAGCACTACACAGTTCATGTGTAGCATTTGACCTTTGACCCTTTGTGAAATTCCAGAACCCTCGTCAGGGTCATTTCGTAAGTGGAAACAGAGCACAGGAAACCAGTGTGTGTGCTGAAGCACTGGGATGTTGGGGTAGAGGTCATTAGCCTTGAAGCTATCAGTGATTTAACACATCCTCCTCACAGTGGGATTGCAGAGGCCACGTAGCATGCACTTCATATGATTGATGTTTTCTACTACATGTGCTGTACATTCACAGGGTAAAGCAGGGATATATATATATATATATGTATATATACAGAGTTTTTGTGATTTTGCCTTTATACACCACCACAATGGATTTAAAATAAAACAATCAAGATGTGATAGGAATTACAGCCATTTTCAACAAAGTACCTCCATTTTCGGGGGCTCAAAGGTATTTGGACAAAGTGACATAATTGTAAATATAACCATAATTTTAATACTTGGATGATAATCCTTTGCGGTCAATGACTGCCTGAAGTCTGGAGCCCATGTTCACAAAACTCAAATTCTGAGTTTCCTCCCTTCAGTTGCTGCTTGTTTGTGGGTCTTTCTGCCTTCAGTCTTGTCTTCAGTAAGTGAAAAGCAGCTCTATTGGGTTGAGATCAGGCGACTGACTCGGCCATTGAAGAATATTCCATTTCTTTGCCTTCAAAAAG
>CM040999.1:8917481-8956632 GCA_022985145.1 Pangasius djambal
CACTTACTGAAGACAAGACTGAAGGCAGAAAGACCCACAAACAAGCAGCAACTGAAGGTGGCTGCAGTGAAGGCCTGGCAAAGCATCTCCAGGGAGGAAACTCAGAATTTGAGTTTTGAGAACATGGGCTCCAGACTTCAGGCAGTCATTGACTGCAAAGGATTTTCATCCAAGTATTAAAATTATGGTTATATTTACATTTATGTCACTTTGTCCAAATACCTCTGAGCCCCTGAAAATGGAAGTACTTTGTTGAAAATGGCTGTAATTCCTAAATGGTAAACTCTTAAAATAAAGCTGAAAGTCTACACTTAGATCACATCTTGATTGTTTTATTTCAAATCCATTGTGGTGGTGTGTAAAGGCAAAATCACAAAAACTCTGTCATTGTCCAGATACTTCCAGACCTGACTGTATACACACACACACACACACACACACACACATATATATATATATATATATATATATATATATATATATATATATATATATATATATATATATATATATATATATATATAATTAACATTAGTTAATTGAACTGCATAAATAACTATTTGCCATAAATTCAATGGTAAGTTGAAGTGGAAGTAAAGTATTATAAAATGTAATGATAATGCATACAATTTATTAGCAATATGCTTTGGATGAATAAATAACAGTTTACTAAGAGCAATTAAAGCAGTAGGTTGTCATTTTTGCTCAGAGTTGTCAAGCCTTCCTCTGACCCCACCTCCTCTGTTAAAACTATGCACAACATGCCTCATGTATCGCCTTTAAGGCAAAGGAGCAGCGCCGAGCAACAATACTTTGGCTTGGGGCGAAGCTAATTTCCTGGGCCAGACAAATTTACAATTACATTTCATGTAGAAGCCTGTTACAAATAAATCAAGAGACCCACTGCATGGCAAGATCGTAAAATCACAATATTTCAAATGTACCTGGGAAATTATGTGATTAGAATAGGCTTAGAAATATGTTAAAGATTACAAATGGCACCTTTAAAAGAGCTCATTAAAGTTTTTAAAAAATGAAAAAGCAGAGTACATTTATTTATTTATTTATTTACTTTTATTGAACCTATATTTAACTGTGAATTCTCTTTAGATTAGAGAAATATCTCTCTTGCTAAAGATTCCTGGCCAAAATGGATGCTGCAGTCTTAAATATGAATCAGTCTTAACTTGTGGTATAGAACATATCGTACCAGCCAGTGAAACATTATTAAGGTAATAAAAAATATAACTTTGTAAGTTGCATTTCACATAATTTAATACTTGGGTGATTTGTGTTTTGTATTTTATGACCGCATGCAGTAAATGAGTCACTTGGATTAAATGTCTTTCTCACTCTCGTGTACAGCAGGAATAAATGGATTAAACTAGGAACAGTAGTCATAGTGGGTTAGACAGGAAGGACTGGCTACATTTCAGAATGACTAATGCACATAATAAGGAGGAAGCACAGGTTTGCTCCACACAGGGGGTCTCCTGTCTCACACTCACACACACGCGCACACACACACACACACACACACACACACACACACACACACACCTGTCACTAAGACGAAATGTCACCTTCACCCTGCATACACTTCCTGCATGAGTCAGCAACACTTTTTAATATTCTCTCACTCTACTTATTAATCTCTTTTTTTGTGCGTCTAATTTGTGCGTCTTTAAATCTGCATTTCTGAATTGTGGCTGTTCGCGGGAGTTGAAAAGATGATGGAGTAGCTCTGCATGCCAATCTGCATAGATAATTCTGTGTGATAGAAGGCCAGCAGATGGGTCTGCTCCTGTCCCCCCGGCGAATGACCTATCTGAGCATCATGGTGTTTTCTACTCTTCTTTTCCACACTAGGTCTCTTTTCATCCTTCCTTCTCTCATTGTGGCAATACTTTTGCAGCAAGTAGCTATTGCACCAGTACCTGTCCTCTCAGTCCTTTAGCTAGTTGGTAGAAACGGGCGAGATTAATAGGAAAAGACCCATGATTTTGGCCTAGACTCTATGAAAATCACCCCTCCTCTTCCTCTCTCTCTCTCTCTCTCTCTCTCTCTATCCTCTTCTGTCACTGAATGTAGGTCTCTACACGCCTACAGCCATCAGCAGCAATCAGTTCTGCCCCAGTTATTGAGGCATCATAAAAACACACACTCAAAACATGTGAATATACACAACATACACAAACAGCAATGATGCATAATCATAAAAAAAAACATTTTTCCAAGACAGAATATACTGTATATACACCCATATAATAATATATATAGTATAAATCCTTGTAAGAAGTACATATATGCTTACTGGGAACATAAGCCGATTAATGTTGAGATTTGATGACATATGTTGAGTTCTATCATTAATAATATAATGAAAATAGCAAGACAGATCTGTTTGCACACCATGGGCCAGTGGGCATGTCTTTGAGTGGCAGATGGCTGTGACTGAGCCCATGTATAGATTCAAAGCCACACACTTCAAATGTTTCTGAAATATCCAATCAGTTTGCCATCTATGTAATATTAGAAGTGAAGATTACATGAATGTTTGTGAATATGATTCAATAATCCTCTCAAAACTCCTGTCAGGGGGTCTCATGTTAGCAATCTAGCTAGTGTTAGCAATGAAGATTATTGCAACTAGACATAGCAGAGATCCTTTAGCCAGGATCGGTTTTGAGACGATACCAGCAAATATCATGGATTGGATTTCAGAGAAGCAAAACAATGAATTAGATTTGATCCTGTAATAAATGGAAAAGACTGGAATTGGATTTTTTTTTTTTAACTGTAAACATTCTGTGTTTACATATAAAGAGACATTGTATTTTTAGGATTGTTTTTAATTAGATTTTTTTTTTGTACTTTATTATTTTCATTTGCAATGTAAGTAAATTTTATGGGAAAGCTGCTTTTTTGTGTAAGCCATGTTTTTAGCTATGTATATTTTTAGTGCTTCAGTTTTAAAAAATCATTTTAAAGCATAGTACTTTTTAAAGAAAAATATTTGGTTGGTTATCGGTACTGGCTAATGCTCAAGGTGTCAGCAACAGTATCAATATCAGAGAAGAAAAAACGGTATTGTGCCATCTCTATTATACACATTTATGGATATGATTTGACACAGAAAGGATGTCACGTTAGCTCGGTGATAGCTAGGTAGAGAGCATTTTCAGTGAATTTTATAAATATTTATGAATATGAATATGTATGTCAAAATGTATGCAGTGCTCCTGTGCTGCAGTCAGACTACAATCTTTAAATGCAATTTTCTCCCTTCTTAGAACTACGTAATAGAAAATATCAAAATTGGGACTGTGTAAAGGTTTTTCCCAGGCCATCACACATATAATATGACACTGTATACATCACATGTGCATGATTAAACTGAGTCGCACATGAAATCATAGTTGGATTTCAGTTAGTTGCCATTCATTATGCTTTAAAGCTCATAGCTGAGGGTTTCATTAGAGTGAGGTTAAGAGACTTTGTTTGTTAGAGGAACTTGGGAACACCACAGGCCAAGACGCAGAATAAAACTATGAAGTCTACCTGACCTTTGTAGCTTTGCAGTCCAAATCCAATATATTTTAGTCATCTAGAATGTGTTTGAAAGTTGAAAGATGATGCAACCTTCTCTTAGTCTGCTGAAAAGCCTCAGGCTGAAGTTGGGTCACACACTTGTGGTACATTCTGATCTGCACTCCGATGACAAAGCCATTCTACAAGAGAGCTGTTGTCTCAGTGTCAATAGACCTGTAAGCAAAACAAATAGCATTCAAGCTGTAGTCTAAGGCCTGTCCATTTCTTACGTAAGTTTGCACTCCGCTGAATGAACACACTAAGGAATACTTTGAAGTAGATAGATAGATAGATAGATAGATATGTACATGCAAAAAAAGATGTTCAAAACAGACTTCTGGAGTTAAAATAATAAACATTACAAAATGTATTATTCCATCATGCATTTCTCCATTGCTTTCTTTTGATCATTTCAGATTCATTTTGAGGATAAATTTAATAAACCATCTTGAGTGGCTCAGTGTGTATCAGTAATTATTGTGTAGCTACTAGCAAGAAGAGGGTAGATTAAAGATTGCTGTTAGTCCCTGATGCTGTGATATGGATCATTACATGCTTTTTAAAAAATAGGAAGAAGATGACAGAAAGGTGGACAACTGAAGAAATCAGCAGGATTTTCATAAATATAAAAATATTCTAATCATTTGTTAAAAGTTCTGTGATGTTTGCTGATGTTAGCATATTAATTTATACAGGTGTTTGGCTGGGTCGGTAATGTTAGCTAAATGGCTCGTTTTCAGCAGGTAACGAAACCAAAATTCGTTATTTCGAGATTTCTGAACTTTTTGGTTTCTAGACTTTGTGTGGTAAAACAAACAGAAACAATTTAAAATGAGTCACTGTTTTCTTTTAAAAAAAATTATATGAAATAAATTTATTAATTTCCTATATTAGTGTGTGCCATGAACCACTCACATTGCAAGTAATGACACACGACATACATGGACCAATTCACTGCAGTTTCACTCTTTGGGATTATTCAGCCTTCAGATCCTTTATGTGTGGCTATATCTTTCATTCCTTTGATGACATGGAGGGTTTCAGACAGCCCTCGAAGTAAGTGTGTGTGTGTGTGTGTGTGTGTGTCTGGAGATGTAAGACCCTCTTACCATCTCCCTCTGGGATAGATTAGGAGGTGAAGACAGACATATCGCTCTCTCCATCTTGCTTTCTCCTCCCTCTGCCCCTTCTTACACATACAAGATGTTGACAGGTCTCATATACTCATGTATGTCTTTAGACCAATCAAAATTCTTTATAATAAATAAATCATGAACTGAGATTCTCCCAAGAGTCAAGTGTGCATAATACACATTTAATTAGCATGATACACATACGTGCTGCTGCTGAGAAAATCATTAAGCATGGCACTCATCTGATAGATCACAAGGTGTAAGTGAACTGCTTCTCCAGAGCAACTAACAAGCATATGGTTAAACGTATTCTCATACAGATGTTACTCTGGTCATGATACTGACATGTGATCGTAATACAAGAGTGTAATGGGCTCAGGGTATAGCCTCTGAATATGAGCTTGGGTCCAGTTATGTTCCCATCTTCTTACCGTACTTCTAAAAGTGTGTGTGCATGTGTGTATATATAGTGTTATATACTATGTGCCTGAACTCTCGCCATTCTAGTAATCAGTACATATTCCTAGCTGCTGAGCTACTACTGCCTATAATGCAGTACCCCTTGTGTATTTACTAATGGCTCAACCACACACACACTTTGGCATTCAAAGAATTATAGGTGATGGGTTAACTATCCTCCTGAGATTTGAAAGAGAAATGCAGACAATCTGACTCAGTAACAGGCAAAATGAAGAGCAGATGATAAGTGACGCTAAAACCAACCAAAATTGGGTGATTTACACTAAAAACAAGTTTTTCTTTTTCCGCATTTACAGTTAAAAGAGCAGGTGCTAATGCTTAACATGATGAGGAATTATTTAAGCACGGACAGTCACATTAAAGCTTTTTTTCTTTCTTTTACTGTGTTTTTCATTTTAGTGTGGTTATAGTGTTAGTGTACACTAGTCATACCAGTAGAAAAATTAACACCGTTCCCTGGATCGTAGTTGAAATACAAAGCAGGAGCAGCATAGGGGAGCATACCACTTAACATCAAAGGCATTATAGTATGGATGAAATAATAAATGGATGGATGGATGGATGGATGGATGGATGGATGGATGAAAGAATGGATGGATGGATGAACAGACAGATGGATGGATGAAAAAGGATAGATCGATGGATGGATGGATAAAAGAATGGATGGAAAAAGAGACAGATTGATCAGAGAACTGATGGATGGCTAGATGAATGAATAGATGGAAGAAAGGATGCAAAAGACAAAGTAGACTCTGTGGTGTCTCTTATATTTGTGTCCTTCATGTCTTCTGGGAAGAAAGCAAGAAAGAGTAGTTAACAGTCCCTGTGCTGTAAATACAATACAGACAGAGAAAGAGAGAGTAAAAGTAAGTGACTGACAGAAAGAGAAGTCATCCATCCATCTTCTGTACCACTTATCCTGCACAGGGTCCTGGGGAGACTGGAGCCTATCCCAGGGGACTCAGGGCACAAGGGGGGGACACCCTGGACAGGTTGCCAACCCATCGCACAATAGAAGACATTAAGGACACAAATATGAGAGACACCACGGGGTCTACTTTGTCTTTTTTTTCCTGACAATTTACATGGTGGTGAGATGAAAAATGAGTGCAGTGAACTTCCCACCAGTCCATGCAATTCAAGAACGCCTCTCAAGAGTTGAACAAAAGGATTGAGAGAAAGGAGGAGAAATGGTTCACTTGTTCCCCACCTCTTTACTCTCTCACCCTGTCCCCTCAGCCTCTTTCTCCTCTCCTGTCCACTCTGTGAGTGCAGCGTCTCTGTGCTAATGAGCCTAGGACCAATAGGCCACTCTCAATGCATCTCAATGTGAACACCATTCTTTCTTTCTCTTTCATTTTTGTCTTCTCTCACCTTACCTCCCACCTCTGCTCACCCCTTCTCCTCTCATATCCCATTAGTACCCATCTCCCCCAGTTCCCTATCCAGTGTCCTCCAGTTTACCCGCATCCTATCCCTTCCACATCCTCTATCCCAACCCATATCCTCCATCCCTTCTCATCCTCCCCATTCGCTCCCATGTCCTCCAACACATTCCATCCCATCCTGTCCTATATCCTCCATCACATCCGTTCTCCTCTCCCATGTCTTTCAACCTAAATAACCCTATCCCCTCCTTCCCATCTCCTATTCTCATTTTATTCACACTTTAATAACCACTGGATGGTGGACCAGTAGAAGATAAGTAAGTAGCTGTATTCATGCCACAGGTTAATAGGCAACTTGACACATAAACATCATGATATTGTGAAAGTTTCCTTAAATAGTACCTACAAATGTCAACCCAGGCTTGCTAAATGATACCATTCTGTTTCTGGCTGTCATGGTCCAAATTAAAGGTCTCATTAAAGACAATCTACTGTTCCACAGTGGAACCTTGGATAACCTTGGCCTGTATGTGCTTTATATAGCTACCCCAGGAAGCTGTCTGCTGGAGTAGAGTGTGTGTTGAATTGCATCAAGACTAAGGATATTCTTCAATGTCTTATCACATTTTTTTTCAAAGTCACAGCAATGTTTTTAGTGCATGCAAATTGATGAGGTAAAGCATCACTCATTAAGACATTTAGAAATTTTTTTTAGCTTTAGAACAGAATGATTCTGCTGTAACCTCCAAATTAGAAACAGGTCTCTTATTAACATGACTGCTTATTTTTGCTTTCAGTCTGAGAATGCCACTTGAGTTCTCTTGGGTTCCCTTTCACTCTGAGTTATAGCTTTACAGATTACTCCTTTGCTCTTTAAGAGAGAGAGAGAGCTATTTTACAGTTGAATTGCTGACATTAGAGAGAGAGATAAGAGAAAGGTTGTAGGTTGGTTATTGCCAGAATAAGGCATCACTGCTCACTTTAGCGAAATGAACTAGAGAATGGAGCTCACTCAAGTCCACTTGAGCTTATCAAGCCACACTTGCGTATAAACCCTTCACATGGTGAAATCTTGACATTATACAGAACTATATATAGCTCTGAAAACTACAGTGTTGAACTGAAATATGTTTCTCTATTTGTGCTTACCATATGCACAAAAAGGTTTAAGCATTTGGTTTCACCCTAAAGTGCAAAGAGTAGAAAAGAAAGTCCATTTTCACTGTCTGGCTGTGGACGGGGAAGGGGGAGAGCATGTTTTTGAAAACATCGACATTACAGTGCAAATCTGCGGGTGCCAATTGTGTTTTTGGATGTTATGAACACGCTAGGACTCCGTTTACCATGGCTGCTGACCAGGTTGTTTCTTTGTGGTCAGTAATTTCTTATTTTGTAGCGTGTTTGCACTTTTGCTGTTTGAATATTACACCCTCATGTGAAGGCGCCAGACTCGGGTGAACGATCAGCTGGTGGGACAATTTTTAGATATCATTGTGGCTGAAGTGTACATTTCTGCTTTTCACCTTCTCTACCACTCAATACACATGCTCAACATTATTTTTGAGGTATCTGGCCTTACAGCTTGTGCCATTATCGCCACCTATTGGGCTGGCATGTCTGTGTTTTTTGTGTTATATAAAGATATTTTCAAAAATGTAGGGCTAAATATTTATTTTCAAAAACATCCCTATATGTGTGGACCTAAGAAGACGTACTGGGAGAAGAGAAGAAATACACTCACACACCCCTGCAAGGAGACACTAATAAATAACTGGAAATAGTGGGAGGAGATAGAAACAAGACATTCTGACTAAAAAGAACCAAGGAGCTCTCCAATCATCTAGAAGTAATCTTAGCATTAGTAAGCGATGAGTAATAATTAACTCAAGCTTCTAGACTTAGTCATTACCAATGCAAGCTTCTAATGTCTAGCACAACACTGTGTCATAGCTTCTCAACTCCTTCCAGCTTTGAAAGTGTTTTTATCTTTGTTGATGTGTCACTGTTTTTGTTGGATAGAGGACTGGCTAAACAGTTAAATCAAGCATTAATCATATGTAAGGATTGTTTTACGATGTTGAACTGAACTAAAAAGCTCAAGTTTCAGACCTTCCTGACACTTCTACAGAGGTTTTACTCGCATTCTTTTTCAAAACTCAGCTAAAGTATAAATTGAATATTTGTTTTGACTGTGGTCTTCTCATGTTTTGGTACTTCAGAGTAGTTTTGGCTGTACCATACTTGGTGTGCTCAGATTTCTGCTTCTCTGCTGAACCCAATGGGTTTCCTTCGCTCTTACTGTGATCTTGGCATGGCGATTCAGTGAGCAGAGTGGCTGCAGTGTTACAGCATTTGGTTGGGCTCTTCAGTTGCGGTTTCTGCAAGCTTCTGCATTCTCTGCGGTCATATTTCCTCACAGTGGGGATGCATCCAGCTGGCGCGAGTGTATCTCGTACAAATACACACACTCCCCTTCTTGCTGTCGTTGTTTCAGGGAATGTGACAAACCACAGACGGCCACAGACGATAAAGCAACTGCTAAGGCAAGAAGGACGGTTAAGGCTAAGCAGCTCTGAGCTGAAGCCAGGATTTCCTCTAAACATTATTCCAGCCTCTTCTACTCTCTTATGCATCACCCTTCATTGATCTGTTTCCTTTTTCATTTCATGTCTATCTGTAGTATATGGATTCAAAGGCTACAGCTACAAATGATTAAAACAACCTTAACACACAAGTGCAATCAGCGAAGAACTAGACCAACAAAGCCTGAGGACAAAATCCCCTTTTACACACACATATCCCAAAGACTAACCAGGCCAAGGAGGCTGCGCAGTCTCCATGACAACTTGCTGGAATGTTGGGGCCATCATCAGCATGCTTGGCTACATCTCTCTCTTTCACTCATGTTTCTCTCCTTTCACTTAATCCCTCCATCAAGACATTCAAGAGTCTTCATTTAAAAATGACTACACATTAGGCACAGGTGCATTTTTTTATTGTATGGATTGCAAGCTAAAATAGACTTAGAAAAGTAGCAAGGAATGGAATGAGTGTGAAGCATCAGTGGATAGATGGTGCATTTTGCACAACGCAGATCAGGATCAAAGACAAGAAATGAGTTATCCGTGCATTTTGCAATTTTCTGAATACCACGAAGATGCTCAGCATCTTCAATTCTAGACCAAAACTTAAATAGATGTATGATGAAGCAACTGGGTTTTATCACCATTTCTCATTTATGCTTTCGGGAAACAGGCCTGGTACACTAGTCTTTAAGAACGACCTTTCAGGATACAGGGATCATGGCTATGCAGGAAGGGACCTTGGATGAGTTAAGGTTTGGGTAAACTGGTCTCTTTGGCCCCAAGATTAGGTCAGAGTTTGTCAGTTCTCCAGTAGGGGTTGAGACCATGGACCAGGACTGGCCAGTATCCTGAAACATGGTCATAAACCGGACTTTGTGGAAAAGGCATCGAGAGAAAGCACGAATCTTGGCATTGTTTCTCACTATTGCTTTATCCTGACCACCCAAACAAGTTTATCGTGCCTTGCTACAGCTTTTTCTTGGGGTGGCACATCCTGTCTGATCCCTCCCTCTTTCCCACGCTCATTTAGCTGGCCTCTATTCTAAGTAGAGAGCCATGGTTAAAGAAATAGTGCTGAACTTTAACCCCATAACCCATAGTTTCCTAGAAGTGCTAAAGTTTACAAATACAGGGGAAGGCGTTGTAAGGAGGCACATCCACCATTGAGCTTTGCTTCCGTTTTAGTTACTTTCACACACCCCAAATTAAAAGCATGGAGTTTTTGGCCTGCATTGTTTTTCCTTGAGGCACAGTAGAAGCATAACAGACTAAATTCAGCTATAAAAAGTAGAGCACAATACAGTGCAAGAACTCTTGTGCTTTAGACATTGCAGCACCAGGTTATGTAATGGACAGTGAGGGATGACCGAATGAAAGGTGCTCGTGTAATAGTGGGAAAGACTAAACCCCACTCCCAGCTATTCTTTTTCTCACTTTTCAGAAAGGCTCCACTTGACCCCTCATGCTGCCTCTTACTGGCCAGAAATAGACTAGCAAGGAACACTTCATGCCCCAGGCTGCTCGGAGATCTCACACACTCCATTCTTCAGAAGGCAGCACACAAGGAGGCCTTAGATGCGAATTCTCTTTGTGGATGTGTTGTGCAGGACCAGTAGATGTCTTTGGAGGAAAACTAAAGTTTTGGAGTAGCCAAGACTCCAGTCTTGAGTTGAAAAGTGGATTTGGTGCCTTCCATGCATTCATCTTGTGTGATACAGCAGCGTAGGAAGGATGCTCATGTGGTATGTGGGGATTTAGCTATTACAGATCCAGTGGTGGGCTTGGTAAAGACAGATGAGAAAAAAAAGCAGCAGAGAGCTTACATAAACCTCGACACATCACATCCTCCCTGATGATTCACACCAACTCAACCTCTATACAACATTTCAGCCCGAATGTACCTGCACCTCTTAGCATTCTCTTCCTGTAAAATGCCACTTCTAGTCTAGAGTGTTGGAAGCAATGCATGCTGGGGAGGACACCCCCACCCACATGTGGAAGAAGAGTTAAAAAGCCAGGTAGACACTAAATCACTTCCAGGTTTGGCGAGCCTTCTTGAAGTAACCAAAATATCCTATCCAGATATCCCACATCTTGCTATGCCAACCCACTCAGTCCATCTAGGCACATTTTCTAAATGCTACAGCTGATCCCTGCACTGATATCCATGTTTCCATGAAATCAAAGAGATAAGGAAAAAAGGAACAACTGAAAGATCAGTAGATATTTTGTAGTTTTTTGCATTTTACCAGTGGAATTAGCCCATAAGCCTAAACTAGTTCTTGCGTGGAATTGGGTCAGGCATTTTCTTAGTATCAGCAAAACTTGATTCATGTTTTTGGCATTGAGAAAGTTTGGAATGTTTTTTTTTTTTTTTTTTTTTTTGGAACAGCTCCCAGGATGCAACCCAAGAATTCACACCATGCATTCTGGAATTAAACCATTAAACGCAATAACTATAGCAGAAAATGCTTGCGGTTCATGTCTATAATGGGAGTAACCAGGCCTGTGCTGCAGTTAGCAACCATTTTGGCCCATTCTCTTACAGAAAGACATTCACATTCTTTCTCTGAACTGTAATGACTGTGCAAGTAATGAAGCATGTAAAGAAAAGCTCACCAATTCTTGAACTAAAGTTAACTCCAACCATTATGAAAGTTTTGTAAAGAAGAAAATACTCCTTTCATCACCTACACTGCCCGATATGGCTGCTTTGTTAAAGTTAACCACTAGTCTACAATGGAAATATGTAGAAAACTTTTCTGGCACATCTAGCTACTTGTTTAGTCAGTCCTTATAATTGTCCCAAAAATAAAGAGCAGTCAGTGGTGTATTATTGTAGAATGAGAAGGCTGCACCACCTAGTGGACATTAGGAAAAGTTCAACCAAACTAGATCCAAAAAACTTCTAGCCATTTTTAAAATGACAAAAGAAACTGCCCAATATTTTGTAAGGCAAAGAATCACCATTAGTTTTGTAGTTTTAAATGATCATTCATAAAATGCATAGAAACCAAACTAAAGCAATATGAATGCTTAAACACCTTTATTGTGCCCAATCAAAAAAACTGAACTTCACAGCTGTAAGTACTCAAACTCAGCAGACCACAATGAGGTAGAATAAAAGACAAAGCAGCTGGGCTCAAGAGCCTCAGCAAGGAATCAATGTGGAGAAATGACAATCCAGGTTCCAAACACAATCTTTGATCTTTTGATATTCCAGAGGCTGGAAATAAAGTGACATCTGCATTTGGTCTACTAAGGCTCCAATGGTACATTCAAGTGAAGTTTAGAGTTTTACATTCAACAAGCAGCTGTTTGTAATCGGAGGTCATGCCCATAGCAATACCTGCTGATGTTCAAAAATAAGTGATTAAAAACCTACCCCTTTCCAAAGTGCAAATTAAAAAGTGCAACAATAAAACTATGTGCAATCTATGGCCATTCACATTTCTGATTGAGTTGATCCGAAAACTTGATGCAACCCAGTAAAAGCAATGCCTCTGGATGGCTTGCACTAAAAATTATCTGGGTTGGTGATAACATTACACCCAAATCCCTTGTTCCACTGAACATAAAGCCGGACAAGGGAGAAAACTCTCCAGAAAAGTTGTGGAGAAAGGGAAAAAAAAAACTGAGCAAAATTAAAAAGCCAATAGGTAGATTTCTGTTCAATTTTCTTTGTCCTGACTTAAAACCGTTTTATGTAAAAATTAGTAAAAAATAACTGCGTAAAATGTCTGGAAGATGAAAGTTGGGCTTCATGTATCTGTGGTTCTAAAGTAAAAAACCCCAGCTAACTGCAATGGGAAAAGCAGCTAGGAAGGAGAAACCAATTTAAAGGCACTGTATGGCTTCGGTTAGTTAAAGAAACTTGCATGACTGTTCATGAAGAAAGAAAATGGGGGGAGGAGAGAGAGAAAAAAAAAAAAGCAAAAAAGCAAAAGCAACTGAAATTTCCAATTAAGAGAGAAAAAACCCTTCTGAACCATGGCCTTATTCTTCTCACCCCAAAAATCCAGGGGGACTTTCAAAATGTGTGGGGGCCCCTGCAACCCATATCACTGTGCAAAGTGCCAAAGTGAACAAGCCAAAAAAAAAAAAGTGCCAAAGTGAACTTTCTACAGCGCTTGCGCAAACCCACACTGTTGGGGATGCCTGCCGCAGGCCTGGCGCTGGAGCTGGCCCGGAGGCGTGGTGGCAGCGGTCCAGGCAGGAGCACGATGTTGCCATGTTAAAGCAAGGTCTTTAGCTGGAGTCCCTATTCTTCTGGTTGCGCATTAGAGGGCGGTGGTTGCTCAGGATATCCATGGAATGCTGCCAGTGCCAGCACGAGCGACAGTAGTACTTGAAGCAGGCCTGTGTATAAGTAGATAATCAGTGGTAGAGAATTCAGTCTAATGTTCAAGTTCAAACTTCACACTGTAATACTTTACAGACTACAAGCTAGGGTTTTTTTTTGGTTTTTTTTCTACAGCAAAAGCAACAAAAACTTAAACATACAGCATTTAGAAACTGCTCACACCCTGTGTGATCAGAGTTATGTTTATGCCAAGATGATTGCTGCAATCTGAACAGTGGTTATTTGTTCAGGTACTGGCCTATCCCACCACAAATAAACCACCATTAAAGTTTTTTCAACTAATGTGCACATGTAATAGGGCTCTATCCATCTGAGAAACACTGATTTATTTACCTGGTCTCTGCAGAAGAAGGGTCCAGGTTGACGGCTGCACACCTGACACATGGAATCCTCCAGATATGGGTCGATCTGAACCTAAGATGGACAGATCCTCCAGTTGCTCAACAAACTGGACTTTTCATATTTTAAAAACCACAGCCTTGTTTACAAACTGAAGTATTTACAGTCTAAGATGAATTCACAGACCATGATTAATGCAGTAAAATTAAACTGTTGTATTGAGTACCTTTTTTGTAAATTTGGGGGTCTTGATTTCAACAAATGCAGCACTAACAGCCTTCAGGTAACTGCGTTGGTTGTTAAAGGTTACACGACCAGACCCTGAGAAGGGAAAGAAGCACAAGCCCTTTAAATCTGAGGGGTACAAGGCACGATCCAGATTTCAGTCCTTTGGTCATTGTTTAGTGGCAGCCTGTTCATACCACACTGCATGCTGTTTACAGCTGTGAACAAACAAGTCCAGCGTGGATTCAGAGTTAGTTTTGGTGCTTGTTGCCTACTGTTTTTTTTTACCTTTGTGCCGGACACTAAACAATGACCAAAGGACTGAAACCTGGACTGTTTCCACATGCCCTACTGGCACAACAGTCCACATTATCAAGAAAATGAATGGCCAAATGTACAGTGCCTGTCGATGAAACATGGGAACAACTTAAAACATGATGGTGGGACTGTGAAACATCTGATTCACCTCATGACCAAGGATTTTTAAATAAATTTCAGCGTATAAAACAAAGTGCGGTGACTTCAATAAATTTCTATGGCACTTTCTCTTCCAGATAGAAGAGACTCCATGTCAGAGCAGAACTGAGACATCAGTGAAAAATAATATACAAGACCCAAATTGCATTGCTTTTCAGTATTGACAATGATGATGAAAAGCAACACAGCTTGGGTATTGTATTTCACTTTTACTCATGATTATTTTTCCATCTTAAACAGAATTGTACAGTAGAATGTGTGGAGCACTTTAATAGGTGGATCACATTCATGTCTGACACTTCGGATATTTAATTCTTAAAAAGCAATCCCTTACAGGTTACTTTAGCAAAGAGCTCAAGTATGAGAGCAAGGTTTTGCTTTGTGAAGTTCATTAGTGAAATACTGAAAATTTAAGGAAATACAATTTGGGTATTTTTCATGTTCTTTCAACAGCACAGTGCTCTGGTGCAGAATCTTCTTCATACACTGAAAGACATAACTTGGCCTTATGGTTCAAGAACCTCACCAATCGGGTACTTGTGCTTGTCCGTGTCAATCCCAGCATACATGACTCCTCCAAACAGGTCGTTCATAATGCTGGCCAGGGCCTCAGCATTGAGCATGCCATGCAGAGCTCCTACAAACACTGTGTTACTGGGGTCCAGCCTCTGAGAAGGGCAGCGAACATAGTTGCTGTCCGAGATCACCCATGGGATCACCTGCACCTAGAAGACACAGGATAAAGTTGTGTTATCCACTAGAAGACACCAATGGCCAAAAGTTTGTGGACATCAGACTATCACACCCATGTGTGGACCTTTCCCCAAACTGCTGCAAAGTTGGAAGCACACAATTGTATCGATGTCTTTGTATGCTGCAGCATTACAAATACCCTTCACTGGAACCAAGGAGCCAAAACCTGTTCCAACATGACAATGCCCCTGCGCACAATGCGAGGTCCATGAAGACCTGGGTTGTCAAGGTTAGTGTGGAAACTCAATCAACCTGCACAAAGCCCCAACCTCAACCCCACTGAACACCTCTGGGATGACCTGCAATGCCAACTCCTTGTCCAGCATCAGCACCTGACTTGCACATGCTCTTGTAGCTGAATGAACAAATCCCCACAGTCATGCTCCAAAATCTAGTAGAAAGCCTTCCCAGAAGAGTGGCAGTTAGTACAACAGCAAAGGGGGTGTGAAGCCATCTGGAACGTGATGTTCAAAAAGCATGATCAGGTGTCCAAATTTTTGGATATATAGTGTACATGTATGACTAGCTATACAATCTAATTAGAACAATGCAACACTTGCAAAGACTTGTACTTAATTTTCTTCACAGCTTGACCATGCTCCTGTTGCTTTATCTTATTCAGAGGAGACAATTGAGAGTTCTATATGGTTCACCAATTCTAGGGCCTGTGTGGCAACATGCTGCATGAGAAGAGCCATACAGTAAGTGAACAGACAGCATGCAAGAGAGGAAGAGGAAAAATCAGCTAAAAGCTTAGGTTTGTCAAATTGAGAACTTAAATGTAAAAAATCATTTGTGGCAGGGAATCTTCCTTCCAATTTAGCATGACTAAAGAACAGCTAAACACAGGCAGAGCATGTTGATTAAAAAAACAAAAAAAAAAACAAAAAAAAAAACAGCATCTTAATTTGTGGGAATTATGGATAGCCAAAGAAATAACCATTTACAAAGTGAACCAATGTGGCAATGCTTACATCCTTACAGCGCATCCTCCTGCTGGACATTTTGAAGTAGTACTCGCTGTAGCCCTCAGGATGAAGCAGATCCTGAGTGCAGGCCTGCAGCAGAGCACGCACAGACTTCTCCGACTCAAACACCAGGTACACATAACCTACAACAGACAAGTCTCAGTCACTGCACAGACATAGAACACCTTGCAAACTGAAGAAAAAAAAAAAATCCACTCATACAACAATCACTGGAAAGGAGACTAGTAACTTAGGATAAAGGGATGAAAGTAAACCTTACATACACACTCTTAGAAGGGGGGGGGGGGGACCACACCACATGCAGGGTTGACAAGAGCAGATGACATGCTGTGTTTGCAAAAGCCCATGGACTTCACATGAATTTCTACCTCCCAGTCATTCTTCCAAAACCCAGGTCCTCTCACCCAACTGCCGGTGCAAACCACCTCCAAAGTGCTGGAACAAACTGAATAACCTACCCACTGCATTACCTTTGGGCATATTACCTTTAGGAGGGCAGCGAGGATGCTTGCCATCCTTACCAGGCCACTCCACACACAGTGGGCCATAACAGTTAAATGTGTTAATCAAGCCAGCTGAAGGCAGAAAGAACAGAAAGAGTCGCATCAACAACGCTGCACAAAATACAAAGTTAGATACAGGTTTCACAGATTAAAAACCTCACCCTCGGTAATGTCCCAAGGAACTCCTCCGAGGAAGACCTTGCAGGAGTAAACAGGGTTTTTGTAGTTTCTGGATGGAAGCTGGCCGCTCCATGTGAAGGTGGCTTCATTAATTGCTGGTACATAAAGGCGAGATCAGACTCCATTGCATTAATTAAAAAGGCTAGACAAATAGATAAATCCAATTTACAACAGGAAACTGAAGAACATTACACTGATTATATCTACAGGGATCTGCTGGTTGAGTCTAGTCAGAGAAATTAGTGCATGAGGGGCAGACCAGCTCACGATCAGCAGAGAAATTACACACTGACCAGCTTAGAACTTCATATAACCTGGTAGTGCATGCTGGTCAACAACTTGTAAGAATGGATAGTATCAATGAGCAATTAAAAAGTGGTTAGGGAAAAATTCAATACAGGAAGTAGATAAGAGGCATTGGCTGGAAATTCTCTCCATTAATGAAAAATGTAGAGTTGTGGCAGTAGCAAAAGTGCCTTTACATCAAATTCAAAAGCTACCACATGGACAAGTGGGGGGGTGGGGGATGGGGGTGCACTAACCAATCACACAAGACTTCCTTGCTTGTTTGTAGTTCATGTCAGTAGGAGAAACATGTTTGCAAGATAGTGGGGTAACATGTGACCCCCAGTCAGTTTCATATATTTAATCAGCATAAATCAAACCAGTCAGAAAGTGCAAGCCTTTATAACAAGATTTAAAACCACTTGGCATACCTGCAGCTTGTCTGTGAAGGCGAGCCTCCCTCTCGATGCTGAATGGGCCATCTGGAGTCTCAAGCAGGTCCCAGTTGGGCCAGACCGAGGCTCCAGGCCAGCGGCTGGACACGCTGCTGCCTGGGGGAGCACTGGGTGGAGGGGTCAAGGGAGAACTGTCATGCTCCAGACGCGAGCCAAGACTAAGTTTTAATGGGTCTTTCTGCATGCTAGGCATGAAGGGCACAGAGGGGGAGATCCTCAAAGAGGACTGCACAGAAGAAAAGCAAGGATTACACAAATAGCAATCTAATTAAACATTAATCCCAAATATGGCATTATGGTAAACACTGTATTCCAAGAGTGGAAGCCATGCTACCAACTCACCAGCAGATCAGAAAGATGATCAGAGCCAGAGCTGAAGCCACTGGTCTCAGAGTCCACAGGGCTGCTGGAATGGGAACCCAACAGTGAACGGGAGTTCATACGTGCCAAGGCTGGAAACTTCTCTAGGAAGTCTGAAGCTCCTGTACTGGGCTCGTTCGTGATCAAGCCCTGAGGCTTATTCAGGAGTTGGCCCAGAGGGCTTCCCAACATCCCGAGCACTGCAAAACAGCATTCATATTAGTGTAAATACTGATCATTAAAAGCCACTGGGGTGAAAGATACCACAGGGGGCAGGGGGGGGACTTTCAAGAAACGGATATAGGAGTTAAAAACACAAGAGCATGCAGAGAAACACAGAGCTCCTCACTTAGTGCTTTACCACTACTAGGAATAGGCAGGGCATGAGGCAGGCAGGGAATCTGACACAGCCTCTACACCAAGCTCTGACTCGCTTTATAAGCCTTGTTTTGCACCACTGTTTAAAATCAGCCTCGGTAATCACTACTGTGAAAATAGCTTAGTAACTCAGACATGAACCAAAAAAACATTTATTTTAAATATGTGCTGAAAGAATTCATTTTATTTAAAAAAAAAAATAATAAATCACAAGCACACCCATTGTTGGCAAGCCCTTGTTTACAGGAGTGTCACTGTCTAGTTTCAATTTTAACAAATGTAACTACCAAACACTGAACATGATGAAAATAAATACCACAGCAGTGTTGCTCTTAATATTCAAATACTGGGGAAAAAAATGCCCCAAGAATATATCCTGAAAATATCCAAGAAAGAGAGGTTAGAAAACATATTACTCACTTGAGGGGTTGCTGTTTGGGGCTGATGACTCTGAGTCATGGCTGCTCCATGGCCTCTCCCAACCGGATAAGCTGAGGGACTGCAGGCCCAGGCCCAGCTCAGTGACATCGGGCAGAGCGCGAGATGACTCCTGCCCATTGCTGGGAAAAAGCATCTTGCTCCGGACAGCGCACAGATCAGAGTCCGCACGCTCTGTTAATACGACCGAGAAAGAAAAAACAAACTATGTGTATGCTCTGCATCAGCTGCTGGGTATTAAAAAGACACAGCTCAAAAGCAGCCTCTACACTCTACTGATAAACACTGATTCCCTCTAAGCTCTGTCACAGAATAAATCTGCAAGCTGGCAAGCCGGACTGCACGAGGCCGCTGCAGATGCCATGCAGCGACATGTGACCGAGGTGCCGATGCCCTCACACTCGGCTGCGAATGATCAGCCCACAGCCCCCAAGACACCACCGAATTCCTCTCAAATTCTCCTGTAGGCTAACAATCTGTGCGGCCTTCCCCAGGGCTGCTGTCCTTGGACTGAGGCAGTGGAAATGAGGCGGGAGCTGCAGGCTGGGGAGAAAAGGAGATGGGAGAAATGCCTGGCAAATCACAGAATGGTGGCAGCCAGAGGCTGCGTGATCAGAGGCTGAAGGATGGAAGCGCTGCATCGCTCCCTCTGAGCTGGAAGCCATCCAGCAGCTCCAGGCCTGATTCAGCAGCATCAGCGCATGTCTCGGGTGCTTGACGTTGCATGACCAATGCAGCACTAGATGGGGCAATTTGCATACTTGAATACCAAGTGAATGGGGGGGTAAAATAATACAAAAAAAATGCAACTAGTCACACAGAGTGAGAAGGTATTCAGTCAGGGTTGCTATTCATTTTAGAAAAATTCTTTTCCAGGACCTCTATACACTCTATATATTACTGTTTTCTTATAATAACTAATCTGCCAATTCTCGAAGACAATAGAAACTTGCCTTATTAACAAACACAAAGAACCAGAAACAAGTTCAAAACCATCTGAGGATAAGTTTCACTAGAACACACATGCGACAAACAAGGCAAACAATGGCCAAATTGCTCCTCACCTGACATTATGTGCAATTCATGTATATCAACAGCCCAGATTGACTTCTTAACATTTCTAAGACTCATCTCTCATGGCTCTAAAACACAAATCTATTATGACCTCTAATACACATGGAAACCCAGTGCTCCAGTTATATTCAGCCAAATCTGCACCAAATAAAGTAACAGTAGTTGTGTACCATCTTCTCACTTACTTTTTCCCCCCTTTAGCATGCATCTTTTAAACAGGATAGCACATTTGGTGCACGTTTAATTAGCTTTTAGAGTAAAGCTATAAAGTGGGCCTATTTAGGTTCAATTATGCATCTTAACTTTTTAAACCTACACTATATTCACATTCCCAGGTGAAAGATGCATACTACAGGTGCAAAGGCTGCATGGAGCAACACCAGCAACAAGTAAAAGTAGTTTGGTTGCTTTATTTCTTAGAGTTAATAACATCATTAGCAAAGCAGGCTTTATCAGTACAAACACAGCACTAAAGGAGTTTCTCTATACATCCTGCCACCAAAGTTTCATTCCAAACTACAGATAACCCTTTCCACACACATTTATGGTGTGTTTAAAAGCCAGCTCTGGTTTTGAGCACGTTACCCATCAAGGAATCCCGCTTGGTCTTGGCACTGGGAGTGGTGCACACCCCGGTGAGGTCCAGAGAGTTACCCAGCATGGTGTTCATCCTGCGAAAGATGTCTGCATTACTGCATGTGGACAGGGCTGGTGTCTCCGAATCCCAACGGTTAAGGGCTCTGGGATTATCTCTCTGAGAGAAAGACAGAGAAATAACATTAGACTCTCAGAAATAAAAAAAAGGTACCAGACTCTACTTTTCCTTGGTGCTTGGGTGATCCCACCAAGAGGGCATCTTTTGTATACATCATTTTCAGGAAAACATGAAGTGTACTTTTAAAATAGTTCAAGGTAAATAACTGGACTTCAGGGACCACTGCTGGACTTGGGATTTGGGGAAAAGACAAATAATAGGAGCTCCAAGTCCCTTGATGGATCCACCACAGGAAACAGGAAATGCAAGTATAGTTGGGTAATTTTTTTCTTATAATGCACGTTAACCTCTGAAAGAATTAGGCGTCTGACAAGGCTATGGCGTTTGAAACCTTTTTTTTTTATTATTATTATCACTACAAATCAAAAGAAAAAAAAATGATAAGAACGAATCAATATGGTGGTCAAAGGCTATGAATAACGACATGACTGACGACACACATTTGAACTGGGAGCTAACTCCAAGCAAAAATAAATAAAAGAAGCGTCCTTTTGGTGTTGTCTTTTATCGAAACAAACCATTTCTTTTTCAAGAAAGAAAACTCACCAGAGAAAACGCCATGGCAGAACTACGAAAGAGAATTTATCTAAAACACCAACAGACTTTCCGTCACTGTAAGGTGTACTTAAGCCCTCTGAAGGCAAATCAGCCCTCATTAGGAACATCTGCTCTCTATCTGTGTGGACGTTAACTCGCCCTGACCTCGCGCTGCTCTGATTGGCCTAGCAGATTGACCAATCAGAAGCCGATGCGTAATTGCCCCCCCCCCCACATAGGATGCACGTGCTCGGCTAACGATAAATGGTTGAAATTAGCGGCGTTTCTATTGGACTGTTATAAATGACGTTTTTAATTGCGTTTGCGAATTTGGCAGTGTTTTAAACTTCAAAATAGTCAAAATAACCTGGCAGATCTTTCTAGCTAAGCATAAATGTGCTATATAGTGATTGAAAAGACAATAGCTTCTCCAGCATATCTACTGCAATAAGAAGTCATTTGGGAGTCACTCAGGGTATTTTCATTATTAATGCAACTTCCTGCTTTCCTTTATCAGCTATGCAAGGAGGGGAAACCAGGGGATGTTTGAAAAGGTGTGGTAACATTCATTGCATGGGGTTCCAAAGTTTAGAGAGTGTAGTGAGCTCCTTTTCCTTCTGTTCCCTCACCTCATAATTCCTATAAGTTGAGTTATGTCTATTCTATTCCATTGCTGTAGAGAGAGAGAGAGAGAGACATGTATACATATGTCTGTGCTCCAGTTGATCCCAGAGGTGTTCCGTTCTTCCACTCCAACCTTGGCAAACTATGTCTTCATGGAGCTCGCTTTGTGCACAGGAGCACGGTCATGCTCAAATAGGTTTGGACCCCTTAGTTACAGTGAAGGGAAATTGTAATGTTACAGCATACAAAGACATCTAATACAATTGCATGCTTCCAACTTTGCAGAAACAGTTTTGGGGAAGAACCACATATAGGTATGATGGTCAGATGTCCACAAACTTTAGGCCATATAGTGTACATATGGGAACCCAATGCAATTTAGGCTGCTGTATATTTTTTTTTTTGTAGTTTTATACTTTTGGTGAATTATGAACTATGAATTGATAACATAAGTGAAGCATAGTAATATTGATTTACTGTTATTACAGAATACCTGAAATTATCCTCCACTTGATTTTCAGAGATTTGTCTCCAACTGCCCATCCTAACCAAGAGCTTGAGAGTTCAAGTCCCACAAGTTGGTCAGGTGTTGAATAGAGCAAGCCTGCAGCCAGAAATGTATTAATTCTATTGTCCTGTCCTTAGTTGTTGGACATTGGCTGTCTGCATTCCTGAGATCTGAGCTTACAACTTCTTTGGTAACTGTAATGGTGTTGGTGACCTTTGTTAGACATTAGAGGAAGAGACTCAGACCTGAGTGCTGTTATTCTTTCCAGGACAGGGGTCACAACATAATTGTAGGGGAGCCAATAATTTTGAAACCAGCATTTCATAAAACATTTGAAAAAGAAAACACATTTAAATAAAACTATCCAATGACCCTGTATGTCCCTAAAACAAATTGAACAGTACTGTTCCCACCTAGCTGGCACCTGTGAGAAACGAACTGTCAGTGTATTTGCCACATCAAAACATTCTTAGTACAAATACTTAAATTCTGATGCACTTGCATCTTATCAACTTAATGTTTTATCCATCAAACACCAGTACCTTTTGTCCTTTCTAATGGCAGGAGCTCTCAAAAAATTTGGAGCCAGGGACCCACTAGACTTTTAAGACATCTCTGCAGACCCCTCCTCAATACAGATGTTTTATGAACAATCCAACTATTTGAATATTAGGTACATGTTATTTAAGTGTGTATTGTAATATTTGGATATTTTATTTGAGCAATAAATCTTAATTTTCCACTGAGAACAATTTTTTTTTTTTAAATCACTTACCTTCAAGTTGATATAGACCTAATCAAATCAAACCTCAGCAGCTCCTATAATCAAGTCAAAGAAGCTAATAATTGCAAATCACTTAATTCTGGGTTGTGATTTCCACTACTGTAACCCAAAAATATAGTATGCACTTCATTTCTGCTACCTCAAAGTAACTAAAACCGTCCTTTCCCTATTTCATCTCTAGAGGGCAGTTTTGTCCACCAAATTCACTACAGCAGGGATCAGCCGTGTTCCTGGAGATAGAGCTTCAGTTGCAGTCCCTCCAGAACTGGAGCCTGGCTGTCTGCTTCAGGGGTTGGATGTTGGCTCTTGGACCCCCCTCCCTTTATGCACTGTTTGAAGTTCACTCTTCCACAACACTCCTGATCACACACATGAAAGTGCTTGATAATTAACTGATGACATGATTAGATGGTGTTGAGAGTGACAAAACATTGAAAATTGGTTTTGAGAATTCCTGATCTAAAAGGAACTACATAGCTTGCACATAATGGAAAGAAAAACCAGTATACTGTAGAACCCCACTCCTTTATGCAGAAATAGGCAAGAACATCAGTGTAATGCATTAACATGTTTTAATACTGTATCATACAATTTTACAGACTTTTTTTTTTTTACAAATAAATTTCTAATGTCAGTATTGACCATATGTACTATAATCCATTAAAACCCCTTCATGCATCATTTTATCTTCATGCACCATCATCCAGCATACATCCTTCTACAGCAATCGAACGTTAACAGTTAAATCTGCCACCCACAGTGTTAGACGTCTGTCAGCATGACAAATCTAACAAAGGAAAAACACAGTTCCACAACTGTTCTACAGGATATTAAATCAGTAAATATTAAACAAAACAAACAAAAAAAAATAATAACTTAGATTACTTTTACTTTCAATTGCACACTTTTCTCCCCATATAGACTACTTTATACTTGGATTGTCTGTATTTGGCAAGGTCAAGCTGTCTTATATGGAAACGTTTACAAGCTTAGACAAGATGGCACATTAAAATAATAGTTCACAGTCACACCTTGCACAAGCTGTCTGGGCACACACCCAACCCCTCTAAACTGAGCTGGCCACTATTTAATATCCAACACAAAGACCAAGGTAACAAACAAAACATTCGATTACACCAAGACAAGGAGGATTACATATGACAAGGGGGCAGAAACCTATTTAGTTCATGACCCCCACCCCAAAAAAAATAATAATAATAAAAGTCAGCTGATTGGCTCAGACCCTGAATTGGGAGGAGAGAAGGAGGGGGGGAAAAAAAAAAAAAAAGAAAGAAAAAGCAAGCAGCCTTACAACTTCATTGCTTATTATAAACTCATTCAAAACATTTCATAACAGAAATAAGGCAAGTGCTAGTATGGTTGTACCATCTGAGCCTCCTGGTCAGCAGAAAGATGGAGAGATGTTTCCACAACCCAAAGAGCCAGGCTGAATCAAGTATGGGCTGGAAAAGAGTCACTCCATTAGAAGCAAGTACCATCCTTCAAATCTATACAATAAATAATTTTTTTTAAAAGAGACTAAAGAATCTCTTCACTTAAAAAAAAAAAAAAAAAAAAAAAAACCCACACAACCCACACCCCCCACACATTATTGGATACACACCATCTTTAACAGAACTGCCTTGATTTCCATCCAGGTTGAGAGGACTCAGACGTTGCGGGATACCAACGCATCTTCAAGGAAAAGAAAATTAAAACATTCAAGACAATTGCTTGCCAATATGCTCTGCATGCACAGTAAGAGGATAACAAGCTTTGCCAATTTGATCAAAAAAAAAAAAAAAAAAATTTAGGCACAACACACACAAGGAAAACCAAACTAGTTGCAAATATTAAGCTATAAAACACACTTTCTACCAATTATTACAGTCAAATTATAAAACCAGTGGAAAAAGCAAGAATTTCAACTCATTCAACTATTCACACGGGACAGAATGCCTGTTCATCACAGAGCATCAAGAATACATACATTCACACCCAAGACAATTTAGAGTAACCAGTCCACCTAACTAGTACGTTTTTGGGAGGGCGGATTAAACAGGAAACCTGAACTCAGGACTGAATCAGGGACCCTCTGGCTCATCATTCACCCAGCATTTCAACTGTTCATTAAAACCTATAAAGCACTCTTCAAACCATGAAACCGATTAATACTTTCTCAAGTTATGCCTCATCAGCTGTATGAACCCTGTAAATGTATGGATTATCAGACTGAGGAAGTCTTCTTAGCTTGAAACTTGTTTGTTTAAAAAAAAAAAAAAAAAAAAGTGGTATATACAAATGCTGTACAAGTAAACATCAGTTAAAGGGCCAGCTGTAAGAATAACTGGTCACTCTGACTCACTCCGTTTGGCAACTCTATCAACAGCGTATAATCAGCTCTTGTATGAACTGTCTGAAAGAGGAGAGCCAAGGGCATGGGAATTCTGCACACTGTTTTGAGGCACTCTTAAATGGCATCCTCAGTAATACTTTATATTTTAATAGGAAGCCCTGCTGTTATCACTTCCCCTCACAGAGCAGTTACAGTTGCACCATCCTACGATATAACGCCAATAGAATATAATAAGCAAGCTGTTTCACCTCACAAATCCCATTTAAGGCACCGGTATCCGTAATTCCTAAAAAGTGCCACAACTGACAGTAATTCGAAAGTTTAATTTAGTGCACAGAAACCATTTAATGCATGCCAAAAATACTACCCAACACCATTTAATTTATGCACTACAGGTAAATAGAGTTTTTTTTTTTAAACCACTAGATAAATATTTTATTATAACCATTAGATAAACAATTGATTGCTGAAAGTAATTTTTGTATTGGAAGCTGGAAAAAAAAATATGCAAATGAGGCTTTGTACAATTAAATACATATTTGAGTACTTAAAATATATACATATACTGTTGGAATTATTTTTTTTTTTCCCCACTGAAGACACTCGAGTGTGAAAGATTGTTGGAATATTTTGTATTGTTTACCATGTACTGTTATCATTGACATACGACTCGGGTTATAGATGCAATTTTGCCAATGAAAATCTGAAAATCTATGACAAATTGTTGCTTCTACAACTCACTTATTATATACTATAATTCAAACTGAACCAAGATGTGCAGACCAGCACAATGCATTTTCTACTAGCACTTGGAAGTTTGAAAGGTCACCTGTGCGTGGAGGGCCGCGGCGGCTGCTGCAGCAGGGTAGGTGAAGGCAGTGTGGGGCAGCCCGGGGCTCAGCTCTGCTGTGTACAGAGGGTATGGAGACCAGGCCTCTGGAGATGCAGGAATCAGCGCTGCCCCTGTCAGGTCATCTGAGGAAGCACAGCAAGCCACACCACATGCCCGTATAAAACCGGAATCCATGCCCAATCCGAGCTCGAGTCAGATTAATCCCAAAATCAGAGTAAATAAGAATTTATACTTTCAGCTTTCAAAATTGTTCAAGTCAACACTTTGAACACCTTTTTTATTCAGAACATCAGAAAAATTAAACATGGTGTGAAGTGGAAATATTGAATGTGTAAAAAAAGTCACTGAAGTGGCAGTCAGTGCTCTAATGATGCATGCATGTGCTGGAGGTGAATTAGTTTGTTCCTCTGCTATAGGCGACAGTGTTTGCATGTGCTGTGAGAAAGCGATCACGTGGCCGTACACTTACATGGGTCCCGTGCTATGAAGTGTGCCCCTAGAGCTGGGTGGATATTTGTGGGATTCGGCGTGCCCATCAGCTTACTCTTTGCCATCTTCGTGTTGGCTTTAGCAAACTCTAAACGGAGGGTCTGCGGGTTCTCAGGGTCAAATCGAACACCCTGGAGACACAAGGTGGGGGACAATAATAGGAGTGGGCTGTGCCTGACAATCTGGCAGAATGTGCAATAGAGTGCAATAAGCTGGTGTCCACATGCAGGGGAAAGATTCTTTGACTTGACAGAAAAGCTAGACTACTAGAATAGATGCTGTACACTAGGGCTGGAAAATAGGTTGTTAGTCCAGAGCAAAATATGTTTGACACTTAGGTTCGGTAAAACACGTCAAGTTTGCCAAAAATGGTACAGCAAACAAATCTCAGGCAGAACAAGTAATCGGTGTGGCCCATTTTAAAAGTGAACAAGGCAAAGCTTTCCATAGTGAGAACTCTGAAGGGCCTTGCTCTTTAAGGGTGGCCAAAGCCAGTGTCCTAATGTCACCTAAGCACAGACATTCATGCAAACAAGGGAAAAGAAATACTGAGCAGATGGACCACAGCTATGTTTTTAAAAAAAACAAAACAAAAAAAACCCACATCATGGTATTGTCATTAGTTTCAGTTTCCAGTTAGTTCACTTTGCCTGAGCCTAGCTGGTCATGTCACTTGTAAAGTAAAGTAGACCATTAGTGGAGGGGGAATCAGGTGTAATCATACAGCTTTTAGCACTTATTCATCAAAAGTTGTGTGATCAAATCTGATTATAAAACAGGAGTAGTCAATTCCACAAAAAGCTTACTAATCACAAATTTCTTCTGTAACTATGATAAAACTTCTTTGGTTGGAGCATGTGTAAATTTGTGCACTACATTTTAACCTGAAAAATGCTCAATTTGCAGTTGAATCCCTAAAAACCCAATATTTAGCACAATATCAAATGGAGTAGCAGCCTATAATAGTAAAAATAGCAAGCAACGAATTACACATGCAGAAATCTCGTATAGAAATGTATCTAATGGGGTTTAGGGTCAAAATGTAATTGGTAAATGTGAATCAGAGCTTCAGACGTGAATCTTCAGCAGCTCATCAATTCTGCAATTGAATAATAGCCCCATTTGCATCCAAGACACACCAAGGAAGTGGGGTCTTAAGCAGATGGGCCGTTCAAAGACTCATGGAATCACCACTTTTGTTATGTTACATAATTTCATAGCACATTTTATTTGGTTTAGTAGTCTGCTTTTCAGTCGTTTGATTATTTCTTTAGCTGTTTTGTATATACGAAGTAAGAATTTGCTCATTTGTTCAGGAAATAAATTGTGACATTTCAAAATAAAAATGTAATTAAATCTGACCCATTCTAAAAAGTTCCACAATGAATAAAAACCTACTTATAAGACATTTCACACCAGCTGGTGAGGTTAGAAAACTACCAAATTTCAGGCTTAAACAGCTTTATACAAAACCTGTACTCTTCTGTAACTGCCAGATTCTCTTTAATACCATTACTGTCCATAGAAAAAAGGATTGCAAAGAAACTTACTGAACCATTACTTCCTCAGCTGAATGCACACTGTCAGTTGATCATTTTATTTCAAGTTCTCATTATATGCGCACACCCTTCACCCCATTTTGGGCCTTAAAGAACATCAGCCTTGGACATTAGCTCCTCAAGCTCAGCTTAACTAAAACTTTCAACTTGGATAACTTGAATACTTTACTTTTATTGGAACACATCAGCTTAAATTAGGGGGCATTGTGTAAATATGTACGCATACGACATGTAAACAAGGGACTAATGAGCAGTAGCTTGATTCCACATATCTGAAGCTGATTCATCAACTGTGCTCAAATCACCACTCGTCATTGGCTCAGTAAACAAAGTGTACGCATGTTAAACTTTAGCCACGCAGTGTCAGTTTGCTTTGCACTGTAGCTTACGTTAATGTGGCCGAATTAGCGGAGCGGAATTAAATTTCCTGCTTCTGCACACAATCTATTACTACTAACTAATGTTTGTATGATTCATACTTTAACATGACATAGTAATGACCACTAATTTTTCCAATAACATTCAAAGCAGCAGCAGCATTTATATAATAAAAAAAAAAAAAAAAAAAAAAAAAAAAAAAAAAAAAAAAAAAAAAAAAAAAAAAAAAAAAAAAAAAAAAAGTCAAACAAGTCAATGGCTTTCTGTAAACGATCTTATTAAACAAGCGTTCCACAATTTAGTTTGGAAAGATCCTACAAATGGCCACTGTGAGAATGCTCCCTCCAGAGTCCACTGCACAGGCTTTAAATGTTGTTTGGACCACACCGATTGCATAACTTGTGTGTTCAGCCCTTTTGTATTCCATCAAATTAAAACTAGTCATAGCAAATGCAAGTATATACACTAAATATGTAAATATTTAAAGCCCACCAGTAAATCTACCTTTGAGGCATCACAATTAAAACATTAAACTTAATTTTAAACCTAACACTAGAAAACTGGTGCAATGTATAGTAAACCACAATGTGTGCATGTTCCTACTGCACATCATCAGACAGATCAATAATTCAACGCATTGCTTACGGATGACCAAGTGCTTACATTTAAGGCGTTTTTTGCTGCTTCAGCGCCAGACCGACTGTCAAAGGTTACAAACCCAACAGGCTGGAAAAGAAGGAAGGAGAGTCAATTCAGTTTTGTGCTTTACCATGAGGGTAGAGAGAACACCAGCATTACACAGAGGATGAAAAAGTTGGTGTTCAAATCTACCATAATAAAATTCCAAAGTTCATTTTAGATGCCAGTATAAAAGTTAAACAAAAACTCTAACTGATGACTGAACACACTACTGCGCATACATACTGCCATATCACCAGCTCACCTGCTTTGATGTTAACTTGATCAGAGAACCTTCATAACCCTGAAAAGGGGCAAAAGATCCAATTAGAAGTCTTGAAGTTACAGCCTCTTTGAGAAGTTTCTTCAGCATCTCCCCATACGAAGGCCAAGCCAATCTGTACAATTTCCTTGACCCAAGTGATTATGATTAAACATATTCCCTTCCAATTAAGCATCAGGTTTATTCACTCCATGTAAATCAGGAGCAAAACTCAAGTTAGAGCCCATGCTGTAGTAAATTAAATTTACGTTTCATGACAAAACTGGACAGGGTTGAAAAACAGAATAGAGTTAAGTGACTCATGCAATCCAATTTTAATGTGCCCAAAGCCATTTTAGTACAATTATAAACATTCTAGTCAGAGACGACAGCTGCAGAAAGTAATGCTGCAATTGGTTAGGGGAAGAAAATGTACGAGATCAACTTCCCTAGTATCCATCCTTACCTTAAATGGTCTAAATAGGAGGTAGAGTTCACGAGGTTTGATGTCTGTTGGCAGGCCACTTACAAAGAGTGTTCGGACCTAGAGAGAAGGTGGAGGAAACGGCCTGAACATGAAATGTATAGCACCGATTTTAAAGAGCAGAACAAACCAAGCCGCAAACAATACGAGTCGTAGTATTTGGACAAACTCAAGTTGGAGAATTGCCCACTTTAGACCTCATGCTTAACCTTGATTAAAGAAACCCTTGATTTGTAAATTAAGAAGGTAAAAATAAATAAAAATACAAGCATCAAAATAGGAATTATAATAGCATAATACCCAAAAATACTAAACTACACTAGACAATTTTATGATTCCTTTAAAACAATGATTAGCCATAATGCATAACTTGTGAAAAAGATAATTCCAATTGACTGAAGAGTCTTCAAAGAGGTCTCCCCTAGACACCTTCTATAGCTAAGCCACTAATCTGTATCTAGCATGTGCTCAAAAAAAAAAAAAAAAAAAAAAGCCAGTTCCACTTCAGAAACAATCAATCTACTGTAAAATGGATAGTAAGATGAGGGAAAAAAAAAAAAATCTACTCTAAAACTTGACTTCCAGCCGCCTTCATAAGTCTGATCTGAACTGAACAGTGCAAACTTCAAGCTCAGTGGGAGGCTCTGCTCTACAATGGACTGCTAGTGGACAACAAAAACACAGCATGATGGTTTCCTTCCTCTGGTCCGCAGCTATGAGGTCAACAGAACAGAGCCATTCCCCACCTAAAAAACAGATGATAAAACTCTCCCAGTCTTCTGCTCTGAAGCACTGATGCACTTTGAGAAGTAAAAACCAAGCACCATTTTACAAAGTCTTGATGTACAGCAAGACTGCATATTTTTCCCCCATTCTTGGAAGCTACCGTACCAGGTGTAGGAGGCTCCATGGGCTAAGCTTATAAATCTTTAGCTCTCCTTTAAAAAAAAAAAAAAACCAAAAAAAATAAAAAAAAAGTTTAAATCTGAGCCACAGTATGGACTCAACACTGCACAGGCATAAACTATGGAATTATAAAAGTACAATAACAAAAAGAGGGCTAGAAAAGCAACAGGCATGTTTAGAAAGTTCATCAGAATTTATATGCATTACTTCTACATTGCAGACTAGTATAACACCAGGGTTATTGTTAATGAAGTTTAAAAAAAAAAAAAAAAAAAAAAAAAAAAAAAAAAAAAAAAAAAAACCCCAAGTAAGGTTGTGACTGCTGGAGTTGGGGAGTAAGGTTGATTCTACATAACCAGGGACAGTTTGAACCGAGTTCATTACTGAAATTAGAGCCGACTGCAGCTGCTGTTCTGTATTGGAAACATGTAATTAGCCACTTCAATTAAATGCACAAAAAAGGCATGGACATCCCATCCAAGACCAATATTAAACTTACACAGAAAGAAGGGGAAAAAAGTGAACATGGAGGCTAAAGCAGCTACGCAAATATAGTCTAGATAATAAAATTGCCAAACTCGGTAGACACATTCGTTACTTGGATATGGTTTTACGCGCACAAGGACTTGTTCCTGAATGAAGGAGAAGTGTCGAATTAACACCCAAGTGTTTGTGTGCCACAAATGAAGAAAGGTTTAGAGGGTTTTGCCAACAGCTACAACCCTAAGCAGTTGTTACCAGCCCATTTTTCGTTACAAAGAAAACAAATGCGCTCGTTTGGCACAAAAACCGCAAAACTCCTACTTTGACAGTACCAAGAACTCACCTCCTCTTCAACAACGTTGTTGTTGGGCTCGGAGTCGGATTTGACACTCATTCTCGTGGTTGGAGAACTTTTTAAAAAAAAAACACTCAGAGCAGACAAACTTTTTTTTTCCCCCTTTTCCGATGTTGAAGTGCATCCAATGTGCCAAAGTGCGCGCTGGTGGTGCGGCGGTGCCAAACCCGAAACTCAGCAGGTGAAAGAAAAGGAACTGAAGGAACTGAAGGTGAGCTGGTGGAGGGAGGAAAGGTGGAAAAAGTGCACCGTGGGGATGAGAAAGTGGAAGAAGTGGCGTCTCTACTGCTGCTCACATTTATATCGTTTTAGAGGTGCACAGAACGGGAGCACATGGAGAACCCTGTGCCATGTTGCCCTCTGCGCGCAAATTAGCTCAGCAGTGAAGATGTAAAGGTCTTCAAAGGCAGCAATCACAGACAGAGAAGCTACAGCTGGTGTACATGCACCTAAGCCCAGCCCCTGCAGGGTTGCCAGATTGGAGTAATTCCTTTTCAGTCCTAAACACTGTTTAACCTTTTAATATACTCGTAAATCAATGATTTAAGGTTAGTTTTGGAAATATATCCGACATAAATCGCCTCCAATCCACGCCAGTGTTATATAGACTATTATCCTGTTTAGGTTTTGTTCCATCACCCCCTATACAACATATGACACCTTTTCTGTCTTCTCAAGCATTTCTGTCTAAAAATTTCTACACAAAGGTCCAATCAAAAAACAAACAAACAAACAAACAAAAAAAAATCACATAACTTCATAATTAAACTGTATATTTACTAGAATTGTTATAGTTCTATAATTTCTATAATTCTGGTCATCAGAGATGTAAAAATGTTGAGCAATATTTTAGACCTAACATATTATTATATTAGTGCATAGGTTTTCACATGGCAGCAGTAATCTTTTTAGGTTTTTACCCCCTTTTACCTTTACTTTCAGAAAAATAAATCAAGTCAAACTTTTGCATTTGCATGCCATTTTGAGTAATAAACCTACATCTAAAACGCTTTATGTTTATACACTTATGAATTGCTAGAAACCAGTTCTAAGCTGTGTGTGTGTGTGTGTGTGTGTGTGTGTGTGTGTGTGTGTGCGTGCGTGTGTGTGTGTGTGTGTGTGTGTGTGTGTGTGCATGTGTTTTATGGTTCTTAAGTGTGTTTTCCAAATAAAGGAACATTTTGAATCCACTAGTGCAGAAGTCCTCAAAGTTTCTTGCAGCCAGGGACCCCTTTAGCTGGAAATAAATAAATAAATTGAAGGATCCCTTCTACACACTTTATTTTATGAATGATTCTAATATTAGGCTTATTATTCAAATGTGTACAGTAATATGAAGTAATTGGCTGGCTAATTATTGGACATGTGGTGGTTTTATTCCTGAACATTCCATTGACAGAACATGTTAGATCTAAGTTAAAACGCTTGTTCAGTCAAGATTTAGACAAAATCCATTTAATTCAAGTGATCAGTCTAATAATCTCAAGATCTCAATGATAAATCCAACTTTGGCAGTGTTGAGTTGTGATTTTCATTACTGTAACAATATAAAAAATGACTGATCCCGCTGTGTGAGTGGAGACATACCAGCACACTTAATACCCACTGTCTTGCCCACTGGACGCTGTGAGACAAATTACTTCCTGTTACTGGGTTAAAAGAAAAATGATGAATTTTTATTCAGCCTGGACCCACTAATCATAATGTCTAATACTGAATGCAGTACACTATAAACAATCACAATTTGGCAGTTCACACATATCCCACTTGTGAATATGGAACAGTTTCGGTTTGAATGAGTCAGGGCTAATTGTGCTTTAAAGGCCACACTGTTTCCTGGCATTGTCTGGAAACACAATCAGAGCAAAGGTCTTTCTGAAAGGCTAGAACGTTTGCCTTTTTAGGGACTGACTTAATTCATCTTAGTACTTTATGTCTAAATAAAGGCAAATCCACTTTATCACACATTTGGAGATACTATTTATGAACACATGCTCAGTGAAGGGAACTCAGTCGCTTGGAAATGTTTTGAGAATGAAATAATCTGATAACTTGTGCATACGTAATTAAAAAAAAATACATTTTTAAGATGTTAATACAACAAGTGAAACATATATAGTACTCTTCTACATGCTCTACATATTTTAGATGTTTGTGCAGTTTCAGGTGGTTTAAAAATAAAGCACAGCACCCAAAGCTAGAGATAATCATGCAGTCTGAGATAGTATTATCAGTGTAAAGCTCTTGAAAAATGACATGTGCAATGATTAGGTGGGTGGAACTGACTGGCAGAGAAAGCAGCGCTGATATTTCTGGCAGTTATACTAGATATTATACAAGGAAATATGATCAGACACTATCCCAAAAAAAACAAAAAAACACTATAGAAATCAGTTTTGTTCATGACATCTCTGACATTCTTACATTGCGTTATGGTTACTGCATCTGAAATTCATTAGTCTGTCCTGGAAGATACAAAGCATACGACAAGCCAATGAGGAGAAGTTCTACTGAGGTGAACCGAAGCGCCACTGTGGCCACAGGTATTGTTTCTCCATCAAACTTTCATTTCCCATCGACTGCTCATTACCGGCACTAAATCACCAACACACAAACGGCATGAGGTGAGACCCGAACCCCTCCAATGAGGCCTTCGTGCTCTGTACGAGAAGAGCAGACCCTTTGTTCCAAAAGCCACCTCGTCCTGCACTCCTCCACCCTACGCCTCACTGAACCCATCCCATCATATCAGCGTCACAAAGCTCCACAGCACTTAGCTTGTGTTCCCAGTGTCCCCTGCGCCTCAGTGCACATCCACCATCGACTGAAACTCCGGATCTTCCGACATCTTCATACAAAAAACAGATCTCTATAGTCGCTTTGTTAAAGACATCTTTGGAATCTCATGTTTTGAATACTATTTTATAGCATTTACGCATTCTCTTGTCATTTTAGTGCTTCATTTAATTTTGGTGATAAAATGAATTTATTACATAATGTTGTGCTTATCGCTGATCAGTATTTCATTATCATTAGGCTAGGAAACCACGGTGTGAAAAAAGTAGGTAATGTTACACAACAGCGCTTGAAGAAGTGGATTTTAAAGTGCTGTTATTGTGCTCTTGATGGATTCAGCAAGTAGCCAATACACACACAAGCTCACACACTCACGTCTCACACACTCACCAATCTCTTCTCTGTAACATCAGCACGACGGCCAACTGCGATCTGTGTTTCTTTTAGCTTTGGCTACAGTCAATCTGTCACTCATGACTGAGGACACACAAACACTTTGAACAAAGCGCTAGAGTTCATTGCTTCACTCTCAGGGCCACTTCCCAGTAAAAATAAACCCACTGCCAAAATTAGCCATGTTTATTGTTGATGTGGAAGTCAATAAAAATAAACACAAACTGAAATTTAAAAAAAAAAAAAGCTGTGCTTGAAATAATAGCTGATTTGGGGGAATTTTTACAGCTTTAGGTTTGTCCATATTGCATGTGTTTTCATAAGAATACAGATGCAACACTGACAAGTTGTGGGCCCAGGTTCATGCATTCTGTTTAAGCTTAATATCTTAATATCTCTTAACATTTCACTAAGAATCTCACACCGTATAAGCCACATGTTAGAACATTCCTTCTCATTCATTCATTCATCTTCACTAACTGCTTTATCCTGGTCAGTGTTGCGGCGGATCCAGAGCCTAATCCCGGGAACACTAGGCACGAGGCGGTGATGCACCATGAATTGGATGCTAGTATATCGCAGAGCATCAGTCTCTCACACATTCACACACTCATTCACACCTCGGGGCAATTTAGAGTCACCAGTCCACCTCCTGGCATGTTTTTGGAAGGTGGGAGGAAACCGGAGAAACCTGGAGGAAGCCAACGTGGTGAGAACATGCAAAACACTGCACAGACTGTAACCCTAGATCTGGATCAAACTGGTGGCCCTGGAGCTGTGAGGTGGCGATGCTACCCGCTGTGCCACCCATAACAGACCCTGTTTCCCAAAACACGGATTAATAATGGTTTTAAGCTCCAGCCTTCACTGGTTCAGGTTTAGGTTTGAGATGGTTTTATACAGAATTGATTTTTATTTTTACGTATTGTATTTAGATGTGATAAACATAAAAAATATAAAAGGGCTAAAATACCATAAGCTGAGACGAGCAAATCGAAAACTAAATTACATGTAATTGTGGTAAAGATTTACACAAGCTTGTCATGAGTCAGTACATGATTAAAAAACCTGTTATATATATATCTAATCATAGTGAATGGCACAAAAAGCATGATGGTTAAACATCGCTCTCTGCTTGGTCCCCAGATTGTACCGGCTGGAGACCTGACTACTTCCCTAGATCTATTATTGTGCAAGTACTTCGAGCTTCTCATACCAGCTCTGTGCATCCTCTATAGTTTGAAAAGCAGTCAGGAAGAACTAATCTTATCAAATATTGAACAGAAGTTTGGAGACTCAGTGATGCGTGTAGCTGCTAAAGACTGAATGAAGGTGCTGTGTTAGAGCTTAACTGGGACAGGAGACTTTCAGGCAGATGACGAAAGCAGCAACAGATAAGCAGAGCATCCATGTCTAATACCACAAGCTTTATTTTTTAACATCCTTATGTAGTTATTTACTTAAAGTGAATATTCCATTGACCTAAGCCATACACAGCAATTAAAAGTAAAATTGAATTTTAATATACCAAATATATCTTTATTTCAAATATATTTGAAATATAACAAATATATTAGAAATATATACGAAATGTTAGAAATATAAGCAATATTTCTAGTAATAGATTCACAAAGCCCTTCCTACTAATATCACTTCTGGGTTGAATAGTTACGAAATCCAGTTATTTCTTTGTCCATTTTTCCTTTTCTGAGTAATGTTTCATTTCTAGCCATCATATCATAATATGACAATATAAATATGAGTTTTATATTCCTGCTTATATTCAATAGTGAAGCTGACTCAAGCACACCATTTCATAAAGCAATGATTATAATAATAATAATAATAATAATAAGAAGAAGAAGAAGAAGAAGAAGAAGAAGAAAAAGAAGAAGAAGAAGAAGAATTTTAATATTTTTCCATTTTTGAACAATTTAAGTTTTAGAAAAACGTTCAAAAAATGTTGACCATTATGACCATCATTCAACCTCAACATGCAAGCTTCTCTGGTAGGTGTTGTAAGTAGCAATCCAGTAATGATGAATTTTTGTGAGCCGTCACTCTAATTAAGCCTGTTTTCTTTTTTCCAGAAGGAGACTATAACTTTCAGGAGGAGGGGATTGATAAAGAGTGGCGGAACATTCCATAGTGTACATGGGCTAGAGGACTGGAGGTTCAGGGCATTGACCTGTAGTCCATCATCTCTACAAAGCCTTGCTTTAGTCACAGAAGAAGATGAATATTTGATCGAGATCCTCCCCCTTGAGTGGGCCTGTCGGACCGCGTTTCTCTCCACAGCTGCACACCGTGCTCTCAGCGCTCTTAAGGGGACACAGAGGTTTGCATAATTCACATCCCAAATGCTGTGTTTCTACATTTTATGACTAAATCTGGAGTTTAGTCAGTCCAAAGGTCTGAGTCCACAAAGGAGAATAATTAGAGGGAAAATAGTGAAAATTATTACATTTTTTCAGTAATATAAATAAAAGTAATAGCACTGATAATGCATAATACACATTGAGGACTAACTGAATAAAAGAAGACAAAAAAAAAAAACACACTGTGTATATAGAGGTGTATATCAGCCACCATGAAATATAAATGCTGTTACAATTTTACAAAATCTAACAAACTGTGTCCTAAAAGAATATACAGAAACATAGTTTAAATGCTTTAAAAGATAACATTGAATAATTATAGGCCAGGGGAAAAAAATGTATTTGCTGTTGATAAATTAGTATAGCTATTATTAAAACAAAAAAGACACTCAGCATTAATAAACCATAAATGTTAACAAAGTAATAAATCCTAGTATGAATAGATATTTTTAATTAATCAAATTAGCCAAATAGAACACCTGGATTAACCAATGATCTACTCCATGAGTCTCTTATGTCTCTTATTATTAACTAATGAATGAACATGTTTGGGGTGATGAAGGGCAAACATCACAAGTGAGGCTGAAAGGTGGGTGCCAATATTTACACCCTGAGACCTGCGTCCAGTAGTTTATCAGCATTTAGTAACATGCTGTAACTGAATTTATGCGAAGATTATCTGGACCGTTTTTTGTAGTCAATGGTTGGATAAACATTAGCTAATGCAGGTGTATTCAGCTGACCTTTAAATGTAATTTATTTAAAGTTATGAACATTACTCACAATTATACTTTTTTTTACTTTTTTTAAACATTATTTTAAACATCGCTTATTGTGTATAAGTTCTGAAGTTAATGTTTTGTTAATGTCAATTATTCCACTAATTCCACTAATAATTCCATTCAGTTTTTCTGTCTAATGTCAAAAGTATGTGAGGGAATGACTGTTTATAGCTGCTATAACACAAGTAATAAACACTTGTTTAGCAGACAGTCCACAAAATTAGATGTAACTATAAATCAACAAAAAGTAATCATAGGTAAATTGCTGTGGTATAAGAGGAATCAAACACTTTGGGATGTGCTATTATAGGAAAATAATCAACTTTGGGGTGGTAGCAGTAGCTCTGCTTTGAGTCAGGCAGCATTATCTCATCCCATCGTTGATTATTTTCCTGTAACAGCATGGGCTGTCTTGTTAGGCAAGAAAAAAATCTTTTAACTGTAAGTCTTTACACTTCAAGAATCATTTTTATGTGCACATACATTTGTACAGACAAACATCAGCATGTGTTAGCTGGAGGTCTTGTACCTATCACTACTTTCAGTCTAAAATTAGAACTGCTAAAATGCGGGTTCTGCTTGACATGGTTTCAAGTGGAAAATAACTGGTAGCTTGATCACTCTACTTACTTTAGAGTAGCGACTTCAGTACTGAATATGTCCACGAACAAAGGCGGATTATGAACCCACGAGGCTTTATAAGTGACTAACATACACTGCGGTCTCATTGCAAGCTCATTACATACACCTTGTTCTTTTGTCACTGAAAAAAAAA
>CM040999.1:8963286-8990890 GCA_022985145.1 Pangasius djambal
TTGGAGTAATATATCAAGTCAATGTTTGAATAAACTGACTGCTCGGATGCCTAGTGTTGTCCCTTATTATCAATGCAAAATGGTCACTAACTAAAGAGGATTTATGCTGATATTGCCCAAAAACCCTATTTTGTTCAGGCGTTTCCAAACTTTTGGAGGGCAGTGTATAATTTTAATGAATATTTATGAATATTTAAACAATAATTTGGAATAAGTGAACTATAACCAGCTTAACAGCACAATGTCATATAATTTGGTTGGTTGCTATTTCACATTAAAGGTGGGAAAAGACCTGACATGATTGGTCTTGTTTTCATTTTTTTAATATCATAAATATCATTAAAAAAAAATGTAACAGAGGTGTGTGAGACTTTTTATATCCACTGCAAGCAGTTAACTGTTAGCTAATATTTATTGCTAACAGATTCCTAATATACTGGAAAGTTAAAGCAGTGCAAGAACATTAAATACACTGAACAAAGAAAATATGGTTTGCACTATATTCAACCTGTACATTTAACACAATTAAATGTTTATTTTTTTCCTTCACTTGTACGCAGTAACTATAACCATGTACATAACACCAAGGTCTGGACCTGGGTAGTTTCCGAATGCTGTGTGTTTATTTCCTCTCATGTAGCCATCTCCAGATGTCACGTTCAATACGGAAACCGTGACTAATAATTTAGTGGCACAATGCAGTCTACTGTGCAGAAAACTGGCACTCAAAGACAAACCAATCGGCAGTGATGATCTGATCTGACCTCAAGCCAAATCAGCTTTCTGGCTGCATCAGTGTTAGCTGATTGCTTAGGCTACAGACACCTTATTTGGCTATAAATAAACACTTAATGTTAGTTCGATTTTATCTTGCGCTGTGTAACGCCACTCATTAATAGCATAGGACGAGCATGATAAAATGCATTAGAAACTATTGTATTGATGGCACAGAATCATGTAATGTAATTCATGAAATCAACAGGCAACTTAGTTTACAAGACAAGCTAATATTATTTAACTCAATAAAATTAACCACTATAACTGGCGTCAGAGCAGTTTATGGAAAAATGGACGAATAGCATAATGGAAATGGGAAATTAGCAATGTAGTGTGTGGTTTTGTGATATATTAAGTGTGACAGTCTGGTAATGTGGACCTCAATCAAATTTTTATCCTGGTTACGACCCTGACCATAATAAAGTCTACTGCTTCAGGAAAAGCCTGCCACGTCCATACTCTTCTTTCACGTGGGAATTTGGGAATTTGATTCTGATTTGTGCTTCCATTCAAACAACCTTAAATTGTCGGGAGAAATATCTGGATGCCCTCTGAATCATACCGCATGGGTTAAAGCTCCACCCAAATCCCACAGATTAGTCTTAGAGAGTCTTAGAGAATCAGTCAGGGATAATTGCACATGCTCGAGAAATGCAATGTAGACTTCGAAAACAGAAAAGTTCAAAGACACAGAGATTTTATAATGTGTGAAGTACAGTAATGAGTCAGGCAACACAAATTCCATTGCGGTGGATTCTTGGCTTGGACATAGTTTGGGAGAACATGGAGCCCCTGAATAATAGAGAGGATTTTACAGTCCAAAAAAAAAAAAGCATAATTTGTGGTTTTGCAGTTGGTGACAGCTGCCTTTAATCAGAGTGTCTGCTAAGACCTTAATTACTCATGCCAAATGGTTTATGTTGTAAAGGCAGCCATGTCGAATGAGGAGTGTAATGTAACCTCGTAGTGAACTTGATGTGCCAAATAAAAAAAGCTCTCATGCTGTAGTTTGTGCTAAGGAGAGGTTCTTAAAAATGCTAAGTGACATATAACAGTTATGTAGTGCTCTGAAGTGCATATGAGAAATGCCAGGGAGCCACATGAAATGCATTCTTTATTGTTTCTGCAGGCCTTTTCTGCAGTCGAGCAGCTTATTGCTTTCTTCGGACGCACTTAATTAATACATTTTATGACTCATGCTGGACATGAGTGAAGCATTTTGCAGCACCATCTGCTGTTTCAGCTGTAGCATGACATCCGATGGCCACTTCACCAAATCTAACTCTTTTCTTTGATGTTACGTCTCACACATTGCAAAAACTGACATCTTAGTAAGCAAAAATATCTTGACTATAGATCTTTATCTATAGATTTATCTAGTATTTCCTATTATAAGATTACAATCAACCAAATATAAGATTATTAATGCTCTTTCTAGACATTTTTTTTTTACTCATTTCACACTTTACATTTTCTTGTTCTACTGGCAGATAATTTTGCTTCTTTTTAGAAATCTTTAAAATTAGCAAAATTATCTGTAAGTAGAACAAGACTATTTCAAGCTTGAAATTAGTAAAAAAAAATGTCTAGAACTAGGTTTTAGTAATCTTATATTTGGTTTGTTGTAATATTGTAATAGGAAATACTAGATAAATTTGACTATATTCAAGATATTTTCACTTGCTAAGATGTCTTTTTTTTTCAGTGTAAGGGTCTTGGAAATGCACAGCAGCTCATATTATTCAACTGATCCATTTATTTCTGCCAATAATTTTGTTCAATTTACATTTACTCTTTTCACATTAGCTATGCCTTCATTTCATTCATCTTCCATGTGCTTTTTATCCTGTTCAGGGTTGCAGTGGATACACAGCCTATCCTGGGAACACTGGGTGCAAGGCGAGAGACGGACGCCTGTCCATCAAACGGCACCATGCACGCACATGCTCACACTTAGAGGCAATCTAGCACAGGCAATCCTGCATGTTCTTGGACAGTGGAAGTGGAGGAAACTGGAGAACCCAACAAGGAGAGCATGTGAAACGCCACACAGACAGTGACACATGATTTTATGGGTAAAATAAAGGAGAATGTCACAAATGACTCTATCTAAAAGCTGTTGAAGGATATTTGTGAGAACATATGAAAGAAGCTACAAAGGCAAAGAAAGGGACCACAAACTAGTATCCCTATTCTTATTGCTGTTTTACAATTCTTGCATCTTATAATAATGAAGAGGTATCTGTGAAACTGAGAAAGCAGAAAAATAGTGGAGACTTTCAAGAGAGATGCATTGATGTATTTGTTTTAATACATAACTTTTTTTTTTTTTTGCAAAGGTATTGCACATGTGTCTTTTTAAGGCTGCTTTTATTCTTTTTTTGTTTGTTTGTTTCTTTGTTTTCACTTTCATAGTTTTCTATAGGTTCCTGAATGTGGCACACAGAACCCGTGAAGTAGCATGCTTCAGTACTGAGTGCAGAGTAAAACTATTTGATCCAAGATTCTTCAGTTCTTCTGTTTATCATTTCTACTGCAGAAGTCGATGTTAACTCCACGCAACACTGGCAATGTTTTATCTCCAAATCACCAAAGAAGAAGAAAACAATAAATATGTATCTTGACCATTTTTTTTTTGTCCAACAAATGCGAAACCACAGTGACTGATCTGCACCGTCTTTCACCCAAGCCATCATAGGTTGTGACGTCTTTTACAAATTATTTTCTTTCTTTTTTTTTTTTGTTGAACTTTTCAAACTCACAGTCTACTCACTCACATTTGCACTTTTGTTCATTGAAACTGACTCACTCCTCACTCAAATCTTTTTATCTAACTAATAATAAAAATGTGACAGATTCCTGAAACACTATCAGAGATGTTTTGGTGATACTATTGATGAGGTATAATCTACTTTCCTCTACATGTCAGTGTTTTCCTTTTCTTTTCTTTTTTTTGTCTTCACCCCATTTTTTCCATGTTTTACATGTTACAAGTTTTAGGTAAGTACTCATTATTGTTCTCCTGAAGGTGTTTGTACAGTACAGTACAGTATCCCTGTTTCTTCAATAAAAAAAAACTTCTTTTTTAAAATTTATTTATTTATTTATTTATTTATTTAAGAAGATCCTGTCTTTGAATAATAGATGATATTTTCAGATGTGATATTCTCAGTATGGTCCATTTTCATAGTTTGTGTTACCACAGCAATCCTGTAATCATTATAAGAGTCTAAATGTAATAATAATACTGCAAGTTATATACTGTATATATCTGCTTATTGAAATATATATATATATATATTAGGGCAGAGTAGTAAGCTTTGAAACCTTTATAGAAAGCTCATTAAAAATAAATTGGTTTAGCTGAGCATATGCCAGGTTCACTGTTGGTTATTATTAGCATGATATTCAGAATGACTCCCGCATGACTCCCTATTGTTCATATATGATATTAGCAGACTATATAGTGCACTTGTTTAGTAATTTAGGATACAGCCATGTGAACTTCTCTGAGCCAGTGACCGGCTGCTGCTGTGTACTGTAATGGCCCGGGTAGCTGTAAACACTCCAATGTCGTTTAGTTAACATATTTTGCTGCAAGGTAAGACATTTCATTGTGAATAAATGTACAATGGTGTAGTTTTTGAAGAAATTAGCCAATAAGTCAGGGTCATAGCTGTTTTAGCTGTCATGCTGGCTAGCTAGTTTCTCTCTTCCTCTCATGATACATTCACATAGCTAGCTCTGGTTTAGCTACTAGCTAGGAACACGCTTACCTGCTCAGAGCTGCTTTCATTTAATTATATCTGCGTGTGTAGAAGAAAGAAAAAAAAGATACACACACGTTGTTACGCATATGCTAGCTTCATGCTAGCTTCATGCTAGGTCCGTGGTGTTATTGCCTAGCTCACATGTCATCCGTGTGCTTCCCTTTACTTCAGGATTTGCTAGCAAGGTGCTATGCTAATTCTCCTTTATTGCTAGCCTGTTAGCCAGCTAAGGTTAGCTACGAAGACAAGAATAATTCTCTACAGTTTTAGAGCTGTATTATCAGAAATGTTGCTCTTTTTCCAAACAGATTTAAAGTTATGGGCAATTTACCAGCTAGCCTGCAGACTAAAGAGTATACAGCAGAAAGTGCATATTATTCTTCCGTACTGTTTAGTACGCAACAGGAAGAAGACACGAAGAAATGCCATGTTATTTTTACACACTATTTAGTACGCTAGTATGCGACGGACAAGGGCATTGACTTTTCTGCTTTTCTAATAATAATAATAATAATAATAATAATAATAATAATAGTAATGTAGATATTGTAGTTTGTAGTAATAATTTTTAAAGTCAGTATAGTGTTAGCATGGACAGATATTATTATTATTATTATTATTATTATTAATAGTAGTAGTAGTAGTAGTAGTAGTCATAATAATAATAATAATAATAATAATAATAATGTAGATATTTTAGTTTGTAGTAATAATTTTAAAAGTCAATGTAGTGATATAGTGTTAGCATGGACAGATAATAATATAATAATAGTAGTAGTAGTAGTAATAATAATGTAGATAGTTTGTAGTAATAATTTAAACGTCAGTATAGTGTTAGTATGGACGTGTGTGTGTGTGTTAACTGAAATTAAACTTATGTTCACAACGTCGCTCTTTGGCACTCTTAAGCAAGTTATGTGAAAAAAAGATATGAATGTTAAGGATGATGCTGATCTGATACTGAATATAATAATCACAATAAAACACAACGGGATGTACTTTTACAGGAAAATAATCAAAGCGGGGTGGTGTGATGCTGTTACCACGCCAAAGCTGATTACTTTACACTAACGGTACTGAAGTGTTGTACTTGAGCAGTGTTATTCCTCTAACGATTGCAGATTTTTATCTACTGATGAAAGGCATGTCATGCTTTTTAGCTGTTTGTGGTTTGATGTAATGTTGTGTAATATTTGTCTTTGTTAAATGGCAACACTTAAGTCTGTGTTAGAACGGGCGCTTTAACATAAAACAATCTATTGTCAGAACTGCTGTTAAAAGAATCAATCAACACTTTCTGACCAATCAGATCTGAGAATTCAGCAGCACCTTAATGATAATTTTTTAATCAGACATGTCAAAGGGTCACAAGTAAATGCAGTAAACCTCCACGTGACTTTTTTTCTCAGGTGGACAGGCCTGAGGCCGGCGCTCCAGGCAGAAACCATGCAGCAGAAGAGGAACATCCAAATCATAGAATGGGAGGACTTGGACAAGCGCAAGTTCTACTCTTTCGGCGTCTTCATGACCATGACCATCCGTGCTACGGTCTACCCCGCCATGCTCATCCGCACCAGGCTGCAGGTTCAGAAGGGAAAATCTCTCTATAGCGGCACCTACGACGCCTTCCGGAAAATCCTGCGAGCCGAAGGGATCAGGGGACTTTACCGTGGTTTCATGGTGAACACCTTCACGCTCATATCAGGGCAGGCGTACATCACGACGTACGAGCTGGTAAGGAAGTACGTCTCCAGTTACTCCAAAGACAACACTGTGAAGTCGCTGGTGGCAGGAGGGTCGGCGTCGCTGGTTGCCCAGAGCATCACGGTCCCCATCGACGTGATCTCTCAGCAGCTCATGATGCAGGGTGAAGGGGAGCATCTGACACGCTTTAAAGTCAAACCAAAAGCGACATCTGGAGCAAAGCACAGAGTCACTTTCGGCCAGACGAGAGACATTATAGCTCAGATATTTGCAGCAGACGGGTTCCGTGGGTTCTACAGAGGATATGTGGCGTCTCTTCTCACATACATACCCAACAGCGCAGTCTGGTGGCCTTTTTACCACTTTTACGCTGGTAAGTTGTCGAACTCCTCTGGGGCCTTTCACGCGCGATATACTTAACCCTGGGTCATTCTATAACCACAGGAGAAAGGAATCCTGGGTTATCTTGTTTCACGTTTCACATTGCTCATACTTTACCCGGGGTTAACAGTAAAACCTGGCTATTCATAATCTGACGTTTCACACTGCACATATCCTGGGTTAATATTCTTATTTGTCAACAACCATGATTGGATAAATACCGGTTTTAATAACAGCTTGTCTCGTGCTTTCGCATCAGTGAGAAAAAGTGTACCACTTAAATCCTCCTTTCCACAGAGGAGCAAATTATATATATATATATATATATATATATATATATATATATATTTATTTATTGTTCCTTTTAAGCATGGAGAGACTTGTGTTTACTTGTACAGTAGCATCCGTTCTGACTCTGCCATCCAGTTTGTCTTGAACAGACTTTTCTGCCCAAAATAATTTATAGTCAATAATAATAATAATTTATCCACCATTATTTTTTTTTATTATTCCCTCAAACGCTGCAACTACTGTTTACACAACACGCGGGGTTTCTGTGACTGTACAAAGCACATGACATGAGGCACATGCTGTTCAATTTCCGATTGGATGCCTGTCGCTAAGCATCTAGCTGTAACATTCTAACACCGCATCCTTTCACACTGTACACGTTTGGCACCGCAGTGCAGGGTTAACACCACAATAAAGACGCTAACCCTGCTTCGGAGCGGTGTTTCTTAACCCTGGGTAAAAAGCGGTGCTAACCCCGCTCGTAATTGCAGGTGTGAAACGTTCCTCTCCCCGGAGTTAAGCGCGGTGTGAAAAGCCCTACTGAGTGGCTGGTTAATACTGATAATGAATGAGTTTACAGGAAGCTGACGTGATTATGTTTAAAATCATTATCACAGTTAAGTAAGATTTGCTTTTTGGTCATATTAATGCAGTGTGAATTTTAGATGTTAAACTAGATTCTAAATGATTAGATTTGCAACCACAGTTTGCAAATAAAAGGTAAAACACACAAATGGGAAGCGCCACATAGTCAATAAAAATCAATATCATTTAAAAACAAAAATGTTCAAGCTTTTGATTTGATTCACACCCAGAGTGGCCTCCACTGTTTGTACTCCTTTTATAAGAACTGTATCCTGTTCTTGATGTGTGATATAGTCACAAGTCTACACCTGTGCTCTAAAGCTCTAACCTTTTCAGCTTGTGCTTTCACTCATAACTATAAAGGGCATTGCACACCAGCTGACTTTGTATTTATGAAGACAGCTTAATGAAATGTAGCCAACATTCTTGTCACGCGCTACGGAGAGGAAAGGCAAGTTCCATTCCATCCTTCAGTTTTGTAATCATGAATGTCAGTAGTTATTTATTTAATAAACAGAACCTCTTATGTTGTACTTGTGTATGTGAAAATAATAATCCCTATGATGATTTCAGTTTGCCCTCAAACACTTAGAATTAGACATGCACCTGTCTGACCCCGAGGATCTGAAACAGACTGATCTTAGCCCGAAAAGCTTTATCTGGACTGTATTAGGCGTATTTTCTGATCACATCCATACTTGTCATGAACGTGTGTGATGAAGTTTAATGCAATGGTAAGTGTCTTGTCTCTCGTTTTTAAGCATATCGATAACCGAAAGAAAAATGGTGGTAGCCTAACAAGCAGCCTTCTCACAGCAACATCTGTTAGACAGCATTTGTCCATATCATACCGAAAATGCAGAAGGGGATATCAGTGTATCATGTTTGTGTGTGTGTGTGTGTGTGTGTGTGTGTGTGTGTGTGTGTGTGTGAATATAATGTCATTTCTGCTTCTCCACAGAACAGCTCTCCAAAATGGCACCGAATGACTGCCCACATTTAGTGCTGCAAGCCATGGCTGGACCACTAGCAGCTGCCACTGCCTCCACTGTCACCAATCCAATGGATGTAGTCCGAGCCAGGGTTCAGGTAATTCCCTTGTCTTAAGCATTTGGACAGTGAAACTTTTTTTTTCAGCGTAGGCTCTGGTTACTAGTGTATAGGATTTTAAGTGAAACGGTGACTGCGAAGTGTCAGTGGTCAGCTTTAAATGAAGGGTGTGAGATTATGTGAGATAAAGCCATAGATACACACGTTAGATACACACATTGCTGTTCCAGTATAGAAACATGTCACTGTTGTATCCAGAACTAATTTGCCTAGAAACACCTTACAGTATGGACTAAGAGTATGATGCATTATAGCTGAATTACATTATAAAAACCGGTCCTGTTGCGGGATGTGTGGCCATTTTTGGCATTTAGGAATGTATTCAATTTGCAGACAAAACGTAATGCAACTTTACAAGTGATGCAGAGTCCATAAAGCTGATCTGTTGAGGATTAAGAACCTCGTTTATGGGTCAGTGGTTCTCTCTAGCATGAAACTTGAACTGCTGAATTTGTGATTATTCAATAAAATGAATACACTGTGTCTACACCGACAGGTTGAAGGCAGGACGTCGGTCATTGAGACTTTCAAGGAGCTGCTCAGAGAAGAAGGATTCTGGGGGATGACCAAGGGTCTCTCTGCCCGCATCATATCCTCCACTCCTACAGCAATAGTCATGGTGGTCGGCTACGAAACTCTGAAAAAACTGAGCCTCCGGCCAGAGCTGGTCGATTCCAGACACTGGTAAAGGAGCGGTTGTGTCTCAGCTGTCTCATCAGTGACTTCCTCTGTCCAAATCATTCATTTCGGCTTTGGTACTTTAAATATGTTGCTTTTCAGTGTGGCGCTGATGTAATTTTATAATTGACGGTAAAGGGAATGTTTAATTTGTCATTACTATCATCGAATACGATTTAAGTGGGAAAAGCTGCTCAGGTCTGACAGGAAATCTGCTTGCTTGAAAAGTGTAAAATATTTTATTGGGTAGAGGGGAACTTTTTATTGTGTATTTTAATTTATTTTTTGTTACAAACTAGGCATTTGAGATGTTTTTGATTTCAGTGTGGTAAAGTTTATTTCGGGATTGTTGTAAGTGGTATCTTCTACCTGTCCTTTGCCACTTTGTGTTTACTACTGCACTGGATAATGCTCCCCCTGACACTTCTTTCAAATTCTTATTTCTAATCATGTGACGAATGTCATTCATTTTTAAAAGGAAAAAAAGCATACTGCTCGCACAGTATGTGAGGAAATATGCAGAGTGTGAGATCGTGATGCTCTCAAAATGTACTATAAATATATAACCTGTCAAACCTTTCCTGCCTGTGTCACTCAGTTTGAATCAAATTACATTTTGCAGAAGTAATTTGCAGAAGCTTGTGTCCAGAGGGATTTAAAAGTGAGGCAGAATTCAATCCAAGTATATAGCTGAGGAACTGAGGGTTTAGGCCTCTGCTTATGGGACCAACCATGTCGTTAGTGTAGAACTTTAACTATTGAAATACCACGGCCCTAAACAGAGCATTAGGGAATAAAGATGGTACACTAGTGCACTTAACCACCGCATGACTTCTGAAAAATGTAGAGTCAGTGTTTAGTCTAGTCAGTGTTCCTAGCAAAGAGGTATATCAAAGATTTTACATTTTTGGTTTGTTATAGCACTTCTCCAAATATCCAGTAGAGGGCACATAGACTGCACTTTGGAAATGCATCCAAACCAATTGCAATCCAATCCCAACTACCTATTGCGCGCTCAGTACAGCAGTAATAATGTGTAATTATGCTGGTGCAGCACATCATTAAAACCTATTTCCATTTGGTTTTCATTTTAAGCTGACAAGCTTGAGTGTACACCTCTGGTAAAATGAAAAAAATCTAAAAATCTAATTAGGCATATTAGTCTATATTTAATGAGTTCTAGTTTATCTTCTAAGTGCATGAATATGCAACTACATATAGAATGTCTTCCCGCCACACCTGATAGAAAAACAGCTCCTTCCAGCACCCACTCACACACACACACACACACACACACACACAACTACAGCTTCAGTCTCTGAGCAACTGCACACACTCCTGTGGTGCTGGTTTATGCAATTGCCTCAGCCAGCTGAATGAACTTTCACTCCACTCTGATTTAGTGCTCTGTTGGAGAGCGGGGAAGTGAGCGTCCTCAAACCCGTACACTTCATTGTGTGGATATAGTGCCAGGCTGTTGGAAAAATGCTTCATCCTTGGGTCTCGGACAAAGAAAGGGCAATGTGTTTCATTCTCAGCTAATTCACAATGACACAGAGTATGGAAAAATGTGGGAGAAAAATTTGTGATTATTTTAATGTCCCAGTGTGTGCGTGGATTTCCTTCAGGTTCTCCGGTTTCCTCCCACCTCCCAAAACAAGGCGATGGGTGGATTGGCTATGCTAAATTATCCCTAGGTTTGAGTGTGTGTGTCTGTGTATATGTGTGTGTGTGTGTGTGTGAGAGAGAGAGAGAGCAATGGGCCCTGATCCACCCTGATCAGGATGAAGCAGTTACTGAAGATGAATGAAAATACAAGTGATTCACTAAAGACGAATTCTTACATACTAAACTAGTCACTTCAGATCTCAAACTCTAAATTAGTGTTAGCACCAATTCATTCATCTTCAGTAAGTATTTTATCCTGGTCATGGTGGCAGTGGATCTGGAGTGAATTCCAGGAACACTGGCGTGGGAAGAAACCAGAGAACCCAGAGGAAACCACATGAGCACGGGGAGAACATGCACATAAACTCCACACAGGACCTGAGCTCAAGGATAGAACCAGGGAGGCAACAAAACTACACGCTGCATCACGCTGCACGCTGCAAATCCTTTTGGATTTGTCTGTTGCACCAATAATGTTTAAACTGTAATAAAACACTAGACGGAAGGAAAACTAGATAGTGAACACCCTGTGACTTGCAGTAAACCCTTCTAACACACAGTGTTAATTTTCATCTCTTTCATCTCATGGCTAAGGCTTGCCACTGACTCAAGTACTCAAGTCCTCATCGCTGCTTGCTTCATTTCTAGTGCTTTAATTTAAAAAAAAAATAAAAAATTTAAATAAGGGAAGAAAATATATAATCTTGCCTGAAGAATGTAATTTGAAATGAAACGGTATACACTATACTGTACAAGCCCACTGTAAGTAATGGCACACATATCATTAATTATTTACAACTATTAACACACTTTGTTAAGTTGCTTTTTTTTTTGGCTCAAAACAAATATTACTACAAGATAAATGTGACTGTATTGACTGAGTGATGGGAAGGTCTGACACTTTGGTCAGTGATTAGCCTAAGGTCAGCACAGACAAATGATAGAGTGAAACATTAACACAATGCTTTCCATCAAATCAATGTGTAGTCAGGGCTCCTGCGCGCTGGAAAGCCCGGGGCTTAATCTATACACCCACGAGCATTATAAATGACTAAATACAGGACAACAGTTGTACCAGATGCCCTAAAGAGCGCGCGCACACACACACACACTTAATAAGTGTGATATTATAGGAGATAACGGTTTGACACAGAAGGTCAGGTCTCTTTTTTGGAGATTCATAGGTGATGGATGTCCTCCATTAGTCAGTGACGGGGTTGTGTGTGCCACACAGCTGAGGTCTGTCAGGCGAGGAAGGATGTGACTAAAAGCTTGTGCACCCAAAAATGGCGTCCAAACACATTTAGTATTCTTACTATGACTAAATCAAATACAGTGATATTGTTATTATTTATACAAACTCAAAAATGCAATAAATCCAATACACAGACAGTTAAGTAAGGAAAATGATCAACGACAGCTCTAGTTACTGTTAACATCCCGAAGCTGATTATTTTCCAATTACTTTCCAATAAGATGTGCCTGAAGTGTTTTGTTCCATTTGTAACATCAATTTGCCAACGCTGATAATGTCTTATTTATTTAATTACTTAATTTTATGGAATGTCCGCAAAAAACAAGTTCACTTACGTTATAGCAGCTATAAAATGTCGCTCACTCGCCAGCCTCTCTTGTCGTTAATAATTAATGCCACATGTAGCTTTAGTGAGAAAGCAGTAAGGAAAACCTTTAAAAAATCTTAAAGGAAAAGTGCTGACACTGGAGACTCCTTCCAAAAATGCTAAGTACACAGCACACTTCATCCACTCCATATAAACAGACAAGTCTTTGTACTGTATGTATGTACGCATGTCAAGTTGTTACTATAGAGAGAATATTGTACTTAAACAAGTGAATTCAAATAAACCCATAACTTGAATTACAACCGACACTATTGTCCGAACTGCTGTTACAGAAAATTAATCAACACCTTCTGACTAATCAAAATGGAGAATTCAACAGAATTTAAAGGTTTAATGTTGAGTAACACGTTTACCAAGTAGTTTAGCAGAAGTTTAGCATACAGTATGCTGTTATACATATGCAAATCAGCAGCTCTTTAGACTCCACTTGTAGCACGTTTACTTCCCTTTTAACAACAAAAGGGAGAAAACACAAAGAACATCTGAAGATCCAAATCAAACCTATTGATTAATGGGACAAACTGCAGCTGATGAGGGTGAATGCGTGTGTAGATAGGTGCTTTCTTTTTCCTGAACACTTCCTGGGGGAAAGACAAAGTGCTCTCTGGCCTCAATCTACATTTATTATCAAGTGCTGTCCAGGAGGCCGTTTGTCAAGGAGATAAATGAAGCGCTGTCAGAAAAGGAACAAATCAGACAGGAGAGGAGGGTGGGCCTCATTTTCTCTCTCTCTCTCTCTCTCTCTCTCTCTCTCTCTCTCTGAGTCTTCCTGTATTTCCTGGGGCACCCTTTCCCATCATTCCCATTCCTCTCTGCTAGGGAGGAGGGTGCTGTGATAAATTATTTGTCCTGGGAAATGTATTAAAGAGTAATTTGAGAATAGAATAACGCTCTTTTCCAAACTCCATACAAGGAATAAAGCGTAATCTTAGGCCAAGGATTTGATTTCATAATTTAGTCGAGAAATACTCTTAATCTATGTCTGGAAAATAGGAGCTACATGATTCAACACACTTCTGTTCATAATCTATTTAAAACAAAGAATTCCCCGATATAAAATTTCCATGCATAATGAAATTTGCCTGTCTGGATTTTTTTTTTTCCATCTTGAGACAAAATCAAGGGCTTAACTGACCATCTTGTATATACATTTGCAGCAGGCTCAGTTTTAAAAAGTGGACAGGAAAACAATAAGAGGTATTAAAGGACAGGGAGTCATAAGGCAGTGCATCGGTGGGGGGAGGAGGGAGGGACGCTGTGACGCTCGTCCCACACACCCCGTCTTCACCAGTGGTCCAGAGGAACACAGCACAGTGAGACAGAGAGAGAGAGCGGGTGGATGAGAGGGGAAGAATAAGAAAAGAGGAAGGAAAAGAAAGGAAGCGTGCCAGGCTCTGAGATTTACATACCTTTTTTTTTTTTTATAAAACCTACTAGACATTTTCAGCATTTTTTCTTTTTGTCGAGTAGCATAAACCGGATAAAAACAAAGATGCCTAACTTTGCAGGGACCTGGAAGATGAAAAGCAGTGAAAATTTCGAAGAGCTCCTCAAAGCCCTCGGTAAGTATTAAATCAGATCCCTTTTCGGTTCATTCTACCCGTTTGGCGCTTGCATTCAGGAGCCCGTGAGCGCTCTGTGATCACACGGAGTCATTTGTTTCCTCTCTGTCTCGCCAGTGACATCTCCTGTCCTCTTGGTTTTTCAGTAGCATATTCAGGGATTAAGTGGTGTGAAGAGTAAATCACTGTTATTCTCAGCCTGTTGCACTGCCTTTGTTTCTTTGGAAGCACATTTCATTCTTATTCAAATTCTCAGTTTTGAGAAGTAAAGAAGTTTTTTGGCTCTGGGTAGAAAAAACAGTCAAAATTAACACTGATTTCTTATGCAGTTTTGAAATGGATAAAGATTATTTAAAAAAAAATAAAAGATTGCAAGGCTTAATGAAATCCTGATGTCCTTTTGTGTGTTAGTTCATTTAGATAATGAAGCCCATTTTCTGGTTAAAGTCATAAACCTTGTGCTGCAAACAGCAATCTGTATTTTACTATCACACCCCAACATTTTGGGTTGATGATTCAGCACAAGTTCTTGAGCTAAAACTGATTAATTTGGAAAATTGAAGGTTACACTTCCAAATTGCAGAGATTGCGGCTCTCCGCGCTTTCCATTGTTTTGGAATAAAGAGGGTTTTAAGGGGAAGAAATTCACTTTGAACGAACATAACAACCCCATAAAGAGGCCCGACTGTTTAGAGCAGAACTGTGTTCCAAGAGCCAGTAAGTCCATAATCAGCCTGTGTAGAAATCTATTGAAGTGCAATGAGAAAAGAGAAAAAAAAAAGCCAAGAACCATGACATTCCTTCCAGTCAACGCCTTGTCATTGCATCGCCATATTGGCAACATCTGCTGATAACGATCTGCTCTGTGGTGGGTTGATGGCTTTTTATGCAGAAACTTACACACCACTGGCATGTACTGCAAAACCATGAATCCTGCTTACGGCTGAGAAAAATGTGTCAATCATGTCACATAGTTCTCATTTTTCCTCCTCGGTCAACACAAAGCACCGCAAAAATTATTCCTATCTTCCCTCTGCGCAGAAAAGACAAATCACATAATTGTACCAAGCATGAAGTGCATTCAGGACAGAGAAACTGAGAAATGTAACATTATTTTTGAACTGCAGTCCTTTAACTTACAACAGAAATGCTTTGCAGTGAGACTTTAGTACCTTAATATGGATTAGTTCAATGTTACATGAATCTTTTTACTTATAGATTTTATTCATGGAAACTATGGAAACTAATCAACAATGGGATGACGTGTTTATTTTCCAAAACCAGCACGTCCTGAAGTATTTTACTCCTCCTGTACCACAATTTGCCCGCACTAACTATATTTTATTAATTAAAGTACCGTACGCCATACTTTTTGTCCATTTATAGTTACGTTTAATGTTGTGGAGCATCCACAAAGCAAGTTAGTTCCTGTTTTCACTTACGTTATAGCAGTCGTTCCCTCACCAGCGTCTTTCTTTTCTCTTGAAGTTAAAAAAGACAATGAAACACGAAGCTTGTCTCCTTACTGAGAAATTTTCCCACGTCTGGAAAATGTCTGTGTCTGTTACAAAGCGCTGACACTGGAGACTTCTTCCAATGATGCTAAATAAACATTTCGTTGCAGAAAACTTCACCATATCAACAATTACATACATTATATAAATAAATCTGTTTACGCTCGCCATACAAGTCCCTGTGAATTAGTCGTTACTATACAAATAACATATTAGAAGAAGAACACATTAATATAAACCTGTGATTTGCTTTGCAGCCAAACTACTGTCCAAACCGTGCAGTGAAAAAATGAATACACCTTCTGACCAATCAAACTGAAGAATTCAACAGCTCTGTGGTATAAATTGTATGTTATATTTTATAATGTATTTTAGATTGTTTAATATTTTATGAATAGGGGTGAATGCCATGCTAAGGAAAGTGGCCTGTGCTGCGGCATCTAAGCCCTCAGTGGAAATCCGTCAGAACGGAGAGCAGTTCTACATCAAGACCTCGACCACGGTCAGGACCACGGAAATTAACTTCCAGATAGGACAGGAGTTCAATGAGGAAACAGTGGATGGACGAAAATGCAAGGTAATTACAGAGCACTGGGATAATCCTTATGTGCCACACATGATTATACCATACCGGTCGTTTTCCGTTTTGAAGAGATGATAATTTTCTGGAAAAACATTGTGACTGTATTTCATAATTTAAATTCTATCACATGTTTTGGCTATTGAATCAACATTGCATGACATACAGTATTTATTTATTTGTTTGTTTGTTTTATTTTTATTTGGGGGTACACTTATTTTCAGATCATGAATGATTTTAAAATATTGACTTTTTTTTTTGGTAAATGATGCTTTGTGTATTTTAATGTCATCATTCATTTATGCTTATTTTTTTATCAGTAGCAGTTTTAAGAACCCTGTATCACAGTCTGGTAAACAACATAACAAAGTTGACCATTTTCGTCATTTTGCTAGCTGTATAAAACATTAAAAATACTAAATAAGGGACATTTACTTTGCTTTACTTGAACCAAATTAAAAATCCAAGATGAGAGGAGACTTTGAATACCTACGCATTCCTTGTCTTAATGTGTTTTGATAAAATAAACTGATATTTGGTATTATTGTGCAGGCCAGACACAATAGCATATGACATAATGACATAAAACGAGTGTTTTGTAATGTATTAGTGCAGTTTTATTGCTGATCGCTCCTTGATGACAGATAATGACGCTGTTCTTCATGGAAAAACTAAGCTTCATGGAAAAACGAAACTTTTGAGAGCAGTTAATATGAGTAATCATGAATAATAATAAGAGATGGTGTATGAATTGGCTGATCAAACTATTGCAAAGTCTTAACATTGCGTCAAAAACTGGCTTCTGACAGAATCAGCATGTGATCATCGCGTGACCTTTTTTGCCGAACCTGAGAAAGGACACTCACATGTTTGCAGTCCAATCTGTTCGGGAGTTCTAAGCTTCAGTCTGTTGTTAAGACTGTACACAAACAGGTCTATGCCTGACTTATCAAGACTATAAGACAACCTCACCCTTCCCTCTTAATCTGCTAGACAGGAATAGATTTGTGGAGCTTCTTACTTAATATCACATTATGCACAGATGTCAAAGGTGGAAAGTAACAAAGCACAATTACTTTGTTACTATACTTATGGGTGTTTTTTTTTCCTGACACCTAATACTTTTGACTTTTACTCCCTACATTTCAAAAGAAAAATCTCAACTTTTTTTCCTCAGCATCACCACATTTCTCTATAATCATTATATCTTTACATATTTAAAGTCATAAGGTGACATTTTAGCATCAAACAGCTTCAATGAGTTGATATAAATTCCTACAAAAGCTAACCTTTAACAGATTTGACAGTGAGAATGAGACATAAAACCCGTAACTGTTGTAATCTATCTGCTGATATGTACAGTTTCTTTGTCAAGGCAGGTTGTATTGTATTTTGTATCACCAGAGTTATAATCATGCTAGCTAATATTTGAGAGATTAATTCAAGTTCAATTCAAGCTTTATTTGTTACCTACAGAGGGCTGTACTTAGTATAATCTCTTCATATATATTGAAATTATTGATAGGAGGCTTTTTAAACTGTGCAAGATATTATGAGGTAGATGTAGACATATAGATGGACATATAGGGCAATAGTGGTGTGCAAGAAAAGAATGTACACTATGTGTACAATATATACACAGGAAGACAAGACAAGACACACCTGTGAGATACACATGATTATACATAACTACACATAAACACGAAGGTGGTGTTGTGCGTTGGGTTTGTGCAGTATGTGCATGTGGTGCAATATGTTCAATATGTTTAATGTGTGCGTAAAATGGAGCACAGAGAGCAGAGAGGGAAGAGATGACGACAAGACGAGTCACCTCTCCTTAAGGTGCCGTGTATCCAGTAAATATCCCGAAAATTGACAGAAGTCTCAGGTAGCAAACTGATGCTGGCACATCAGCCATTCCATTTGGGCTGTCATTTTGTCGTCGTTTTGTCCATTGGGCCAAGGTTGGGCTACCAAACCTTCAGCCGCTTTTAAATCCACTTGCTGGTCCGAATCAGCCTTCTCTTGGGTCAAGGCTTGGTGCCAGCATTGGTCTGTTGGGCTAGCATTGGGGAACCAGGGCTGACAGAATTTCAGCCACCTTTAAATCTATCATGCCAGCATCAGCTAGCCTGTTGGGCCAAGATTAGGCCCACATTGGCATGTTATAAAGCACTGCTCCTTCGCCAACATCATTGGCCCAAAGTTGACCCAATGTTGTTTAGGGAGAGCCGACACAGCCTTCCAAAATAGACACTGTGAAAATATCAATTTGCTACCTGGGGATATTTTTGATTGAGAATGCCGATTGCCCGAGGGAAGTAGCTTCTCCTGAGTCTCCCTGTGCTTGCTCTCCAATTCGGAAAGCCTTTTCCTGACTGCAGGAGGGAGAACAGTTTGTGGTTTGGATGAGTGGGATCTCTGAGGATTTTCCTGGCTTTATCTCTACACTGCTTGATGTAGATGCCAGGCAGGTCAAGCAAAGCTCTGCCAACGGTACATTCGGCCAAATGTACTACCCCTTTCAAGGCAGATTTGGAATAAAGCTGTTGTTAGTTAGCCTTGGCTAATGTTTTCCCATGTTTCTTGGTGAAAGAGGCACTAATATACCAACAATAATTAAAATGAAAGTGTGTTGTAAAGCAGAGATCTTTTTTTTTTTATATTTTACAATCATACTTTAAGTAGATTTAAAGGTTCTACTTTTCTACTTTAACTTCAGTGAAGAATTTAAAGCTGTGCGTCAGCTTTTTACCAGAGTCTTTATTTTGACGAGTAATTGCACTTTTATTTTAATTCCACTTTTGCCACCAGTGTGATAATAGAGTGGATAATTATTCATGCGACTTTAAATGACATCTTGTTGATTGCATAAAGTGAGAACCAAGGTAATCTTTATGTAAGAGAATCATTTTTTTAAACTAATTTTTTTTAAACATATTATTTGCTATGTTACTATAGATACTTGAAATAAATGAGTGTTCAAATTAAATATCAAGTGTGCAGTCTAACAATAACCAATAAACAATAAACAATGAAATCAATTAGAAAGTGATCAGTGCTACTACATCGGGTCAGAAATGGGCCCCTCTTGGTTCCTGGCTGTAAAAGCACAGGCTGGTCTTTTTAAAAATTGAAATCTTCATGGTGGTCAGCCTGGTAGTGGTTTTACTGGCTAACCTTTATGACTACTGAATTTTAATGGCTACATAAAAGCAAAAACAGCCAGGTTTCAGCCCAGATCATCTGTTCTTTTAATAAGATGCATTCATTTTACGATAACACTTTACTTCAGGGTGATGTTCATGAACCTACCTGACACCTACATAAGCCTTTCATTGCAACTCACATAAAGCTGCATGAACATTTATACAGCTGAAACCTTCTTCCTTATCTTTGATTTCAAGTGAGCAGAACGCTTATCACGTGACAGATTTGTTGTCATAAGGTTGTGTTATAACACCTTCTGGACTGATTTATAATCAAATGTCATGACAACTAACTTAGTTTAGCGTACGTCTGGTATAATCATAGTCCCGTGATGGTTATAATGCAGCAACATGCCAAATGAGGTTAAAGTGAATCCAATAATTTTCCATACTGAAACATCATATTAAGGTTTTAGTTTGTGTCAGATTTCATAAATAGCTTATATACAGTGAGGTTTTATGTTCAAAAGTCTACCAAGAGACCACATTGAAAATATGGGATTTTATTTTTGCTCACGTAAAATTGAAATGGGAATAAACAGAAAGTGTTAGAATTTTGACATATTTAAAACAAGTAAATGCTCAAAATCTTCAATATATAATATTCACGATTGTGCACTATTTCTAGGTCCCTGTTTAAATGCAAGCAAATTAGTGATACTGATCATGTTAGCTGCTTTGTACAAATGGTCAGATTTTCCTCGTGCCTAATCTCATCTGTTGAAGCATGTGTTCAGACGACACCCATAAGGTTTTGCACAAACTTGTGGAGTCCATGCCAGCTCGAGTGCACACTGTCATTAAAGCGAAAACGAAGAAACTCTGAAATTCATGTAAATATTTCAGAGTCTACTTTTCACTCAAGTTAGTCAATGCAAATTAGAAGCATTTTAACTAGTGCTCTCAGACTTTTGGACCCCACTGTAGGTTCTATGAAGCCCTATGAACACTGTGTGTAAATGTTACCATTTTTATTAATTGGTTTTCCTAAAGACTTTTACGAAACATTAAAAGAAGTTTCTATTGCATTAGTAAACTGTTGGGCCACATCACCATGGGTTACAGGAAGACATGCAGAGATGACTCCACTGTCTAGGGAAAGTTCAGGAGCTCCAAGCGGGACTCTTGGGGCCATTCTGGAGCTTTATAAAGGGAGAAATATTGCAGTGACTCACAGGCAAGCTGTGATGATGTAGTAGGGTCAACTGTGATGGTGCCCTCGACTCAGAGCTCTTATGAATCACACTTTCAGATCAGTGGCCTTTCGGGCTTTGATGTCCTCACGGAATGTCTGCGCAAACATATTTTTTATCCCGATATCGCAATCCTGCAAGCTGAAAGTAGTTCTAAGAGCAATCCTAAAGCCCGGTAATTTATTTCACTATTGATTTGCCGACCAGAGCTTTATTTATCTCCAGTAGCGTTAACCTTTGAGTTGTTCACAGAGCCTGGCCACATGGGAGACGGAAAATAAGATCGCCTGTAAGCAGACGCTGTTGGATGGAAATGGACCGAAGACATACTGGACCCGAGAGCTGAGAGGGGACGAGTTAATCCTGGTGAGGAATTTCTTGACAAAATCATGACAAAATAAATGGTCCATTACAGACATGCGCTATATCTTAATCACAGTCCACACTGTATGATTCATATTCTCCAGGCACTTTGGATGGTGATATGGTGATATCTGATTTTCTAGGTGTACCTCAAAACATAAGGTAGTGGTTAAGGCGCATTCCTTGCACGTCTATGCGCTCCCATCAGAAACACTTCTCTGAATTTTCCTGAAAACTCACGAATGCTGCATGGCTCTACATCTGGCCTGTTTAGTTTTATAGACCAGATGGACATCAGTAAATGGGACTAATAACTGAGGGGAAGGCTCTACTGGAGAGGCGTATTTCCCCTTTACTGCCTTGGCAGTCCCAGTGGGACATCAAATGCGTTCCTCACTTGATAAAGTGACTGTGCTCAGCTTAATAGGCGTGTGTTTTTTTTTTTTTGCAAGGCTCACCAGAGGTGGGATGCCTGTGTAAACGGTTGTCCTCTGAAACAATGTCTGCATATTAGGGATGCAACCGAATATATGAATACATTATAGGGATTGAGCAGATAATGTGTTCTTAACAAATACCACTACAGATGTGAACAGGAGGCACACTATTCAGGTTTTGCGGTTGTTTTTTGAAAGCTTGCCTCAAATAGACGAAAGGGCAACTATTTGACACTAGAAACCATTGGGACAGGGATCCTGCGGGATGCAACAATAAAGTCTCTCCAGTGAGATGTTTTATTTTCATACAGTATACTAGCAGGTGTGAATATGAGGCTCCATGCTCATTAACGTGAACGTGTGGCGGCCCTAACTAAGCGTCTGGTTGAAATTGGTTGGTTTTAGTTGGTTTTTAGGCTACTGGTTTAGCTGTATTTTGGGAAATTGAAAAAAACTAGCACATCTGTATTTGAGACCATTTATGAACTTGAGTGATATAGAATTCTCACACACCATACTGACAGTGTTGCCATTTCTACTTCTGTTTTTTTTTCCCCAGTGTTTCTGGGCATTAATAGGCCACGCCCAGGTTTAATACAAAAACAGATCCATATATGAATATTTGGAATACTGAATATATACAAATACATTCCATTACACCCCGATTCCATATACATGATTTAAAGATACGGGAGACTGTGAATTCCACATACAGACAGGAAGGGGATGAATTTGAGCTAGGTATTCCTTTACTTTCCCAATGACACCACTGTAAATCTCCTGCTCGAGCGATATACATACAAAATAGACTCCATCCTTTTCTCTGCCATTATGACTCATTGATAAGACATGTTTTGACTTGCCCCAGGAAATACTGTAGTGTGTAGACAACAAGTAAGATATATTAGAGCTTGGCCTTGGGTCAGCAGCATCTGTTTGCCAGCAAAAACATGGCCCACATCAAAGTCATTCCTAGCTGGTGGGGAAATGTGTCTTTGGTAAGCATGGATGGATAAATAAGGACCAGCACATTTCTTGGCTTGGCATTCGCTTATCATGTCATCAGAAGGAAATTTGATTAGTTCTGAATGACTCAGCCAAAATTTTTGACTGATTGCTCCATATTTTGTGTTCCAGTCTTTCGTACATGACATATCGACTGGATGCAACGAACTTCCTATAGTCGGTAATAAGTTTAATTGAATCTTAATTTATTTCAGACCTGAGCGCTTTGCACAAATTGTACTGTCCCAGAAGCTGGCACACAGCAGCCGAGTGCCTGGAGGTGACCCAGCTCAGGCTGAACTAATGATCCTCATTGATCAAGTTACATGGGGGAATGCTAGAGGAACACAGGGCTCTGACACCCCTCTCGCTAATGTCTCCCAGGACGCCAGTGCAATGGGCAGATGGCCTGTCTTAACTTCCATTTTTAAAAGGGTGCCTGAGACTGTCCAGCCCTCTTTTCCTGCTCTGGGACACAGATGGTGCTTGGTGCTGACAGCCGGCCCGTTTGTGTCCTTCTGTGCCTTTTGAAACCCAATAAACACAGCAATGAGGTGTTGATCTGTCCTGTTTGAAGTCTCCTCCAGCAATGATAGCGCCTAGATAGAACATAGACTCCAGTATGTACTGGTAGACCTTAAAAACAGTATTCGGTGGGAACACATAGTGGGAATGTAACCATGTTCTTCATCATCATAATTGCATTCCATTCATGTATGAAAACCATCACTCACTTCAGACAGTTCACATACTGGAGTGTATATTAAATTAGCTGTTGCCTCCTATATCCCAATCGTTTGTCTGAAGATAAACTGTCAGTATAATTGCATTAAAATGTCTCGCTCTGCTTTCATGTTTTAGACGTTCGGAGCTGATGACGTGGTATGCACAAGGATTTATGTGCGGGAATGAGCCCCATGAGAAGCAGATGAGGAAATCAGTCAGCGCTCACAGGAGTGACACTTCATTTCCACTTCACATTACACGGCTTTTTGTACCAATTTTTAGAAACCTGTGGAATAGCTTTCTTACACATACTGGACCATGAAACGTAATAGCAGTGACTCTTTATACCTTGATAGTATTTGATATAGGGCGTGTAGACAAGTGTAATACAATGTAAGTGCTATTCATACTATAACTTGCCATATATTTTTATGTTTTAATGTTTAATTGCTTTGTAGTAGTTTCATTAAAATTACTATAAATAATAGTGGTCGTTATAGTCATAGTTACATTGTGGGAGTCCGTTCATTTCACAGCAGCAATGAGAACATGGCTAATAATAATAATAAAAAAAAATCCTAGCAGACATTTCACCACAAAAATCATAGTATACATCAGTGGATGGAATGTGTCGATGCCAATAGCATGAACATGTGGTTCAATGAACAATGTTTGGATTTATAAGCAGCCATCTGAGAGTATAAGCTTACTCACATGTGTCCATAGTGGGTCTCCATGTCAATATTTTGTTCTGCATGACAAAAAAAAAAAATAGTCAAAAAGAAGTATTTACATTTTCATTAATGACAGGAGAGACAAATAAACAAATAAAACAACTCGTCTGCTTAAATAGAAACACAAAATGGATAAGAAATAATAATAATTAAAAATAAACAAAGAATAACAACTTGTCTGCCCAAATAGGAGCACATAATAATAATAATAATAATAATAATAATAATAATAATAATAATAAATAAATAAATAAATAAAACAGCTTTACCCCAATAGGGGTTAAAAAATAATGAAAAGAAATAATAATAATAATAAAAAATGTTTGTCTACCCAAATAGTAATACAACCAAATAAATAAATAAATAAATAAATAAATAAATAAATAAATAAATCTTGTCTACCCAAAAAGAAGGAATGAATGAATGAATGAAGTATACAATAGCTATGTATAGTGTGCAGTATACATAATGAAACACAATATGAAATGTGATGTGCAGCACCATCCACCCTGCTCTTGTTCTGATTTTATTATTATATCTGAATTTATCATATCATAATGAGATAAAGGCTTATTGTCACATTTGAATGTTGAATGAAAAATCCTAGAAGCTTGGAAGAGGCCTGATGTTCACTTTTAGCTCAGTGTGAATTGTATACTTTCCTCATGATTCCTTCCTGGAGTAGACAATGAGGTAATGAATTGTGTATAATGAAAATAAATGTCTGCAGCAGGGATTAAAAAGCCCAGTGATCACAACCAGAACAGGAACGTTTTGGAGAAGCCCTGAAACGGCTGGTGTATTCTTTCGATTACAATTACATCACCTGAAGTGTTAGTATCCAGTTCCATCTGAAACCGATTTGGACTCCTGGGGTCTTCGATCTTGTCTGAACATAGCTGTTCAATCACCAACATCCTGAAACATCTGTTTGGAGCAAGAATATGAAAACATCTGATCATCACATTTCCTATGCCTTCCTGCTTTTACCACAGAGAACACAAACTTTACCGCTACAAGCCCTCCTTTTGTTTAATCGTTGAAGGAGGGATGAATAACAATCCTCGGTAGAATGACAAAATATCCAAGAATATGAAAACAAATCCAAAGCATCACATTTCCAGTTGAGCATGGGAAAATTATCAAAGGTTAAGAACATAGGAACAAATAGTCTACGATATGAATACAGTGGAAAGGCCTGATATTCCCACACCCAGCTTGTGAGAAACAACTCCGACAGCCTCCATGTGTAAAGCCGTCCGGAGCTGAGTACAGTAAGCTGTCTTTCGGAACGTAGCCCGAATGTGAGACTGAAAATCTGCGTGTGTGAAATGATCTCAGAGCTTTCACAGCATCCAATGTCCATTTTCTTCTGTTGTTAAGTCTCACTTTCTTACAAAATGCCTTTAGCAGCTAAGACAACAGATGAGCTCGTTTTTTTTCTCATATCTCTTGCTATCCTAATTCTAGTGCTTTCTTTCAAAACCTGCAGTGTTATAACTGAAGCTATTGCTTAACCCCTGAGGCTGAAATGATTAACCAGTTTATCCGTAGCTTCCGAACGTTTTCAACTTCTTCGAGGAAGGAAATGATGTGGCATGCTGTTATAGGAAAATAACCAACAGACTGGTTAGATTACTGTTACCTCCTTCAAGTGGATTCTTTTCCAATAACAGCATGTTCCAGTGTTTTATTCCTCTAACAGCACAGCAATTTGCCAACAATTGCAATTTTGAATGTATTAATGGCTAACACATCATGCTTTTTAACCGGTTATAGTTACAGCTCATGTCATGAAGTGTAAACAGTCATTCCCTCACCAGCCTCTCATTTATTTCTCTTGAAGTTAATACATTAAAAAAAAAATAAAAATAGCTTGTCATGTTATCAAGAACCAAGAAAAAAAGACGAGTTCTTCTGTCCTGAAGACTCCTCCCATGCTGGAAAACTTGACTGTTACAGAGCACTGACACAGGAGACTCCTTCCATTAATGTTTAATAACCATATTTTTTATTTTGCATTTTTTATCTTAATCTGTTGACTATTAGTCTTAGGTTATGTGAAGTTCCAGTGAAGAGGCAATACGGTATTAGAACAAGCACATTAATATAAACCTGTGATTTTACTTACAGCCAGCACTGTTGTTAAAGCTGCTGATTTAGAAAATTAATCAACACCTTCTGACCTCCATCATCATATTTGGGAATTCAAGCAGTGCTGTGGCACAATAAACATTAAAGGACCAGCGTATGACGGCATACCTACCATTTTTCACTCAGACTAACTAAATGTCACTGACGGACTAAAACATAATGTGTTATATACCGTCAGGTGACAAATGAAAGGAAAAACGTGAACAAAGGAGTAGAGGAAGCAAGACGCTTCCAGACAAGTGTACTGTACGATACAGTTAAGCAGTTAACATCGTAGAATGCTCTGTGGTCTATATGAAAATGCTGAGCAGGCCCACATGACCTCGATGTTGGATCAGGAAGGCAGGAGGAAAATATCTGTAACTTTAAAAGAGGTTTTTATTACTGGGAGCTTCAGTCACAGGGTCTGCTCAACTGGCTGTTTCAATAAAAACGGTCTAGCTTAAGATCAGTGAATAGGATTACGAATTGTGGTTGAAAAAGTGCACATTCAATAACACACTCGTGCATTAAGTGTGATATATAAAGGAAAAAAAAACAGAAACTCTTTAGGTGATTGAGAATGCCAATGAAGGACAAGATCAGACTGCACGAGGGCAACCACGTTTCTTTTTCTTCTTCAAGCTCTCACTTGCATGTGTGCCTTAAAATATATATGACATGACGTACACTGAAAAGGCACAAAAGAAAGAAAGTTAACCATGCCTGTTACTATGACTGATACAATTGTCCAAATGCTCCCTCTGCTGTTGTTTGTACACTATTACAGCTAGTAAAATCCAAGCGTTTACAGCAAATTGTTTCCTTAATAATAATCTGTACTACTTACTAGCAAGCTGCGTTTAAGTCCTAGATTTGCTCATCTACAAGGACAACACGACACTTTTCAATAAGCAGCTTCACAACCCGAAGACACTACAGTGATGAACTGGCGAGTGACTTGGGTAAGGATCACAGGTTCATCATTTTTCACTGTGCCATCTGGTAACAAGTGTACGATCAAATAAAACGGAATATAATTAATGACAGGAGACACGCAATTTTCTTTTTCCTGTGAATTTTACTGTTAACTACAACTTTGTTTTATTTCAATCTTTAAAACAATAATGAATAATACAAAAGTCTGTACATGAGAACATAGAAACATGCCATCACTGTTTTTTTTTTTTTGTTTTTCTTCTTCTTTTCTTTTCTAATATGCTTTTACATACGTCTCGGCAGTCATCACCGCATGGTGCACGAGAGAAGTGCGGCGAAATGAAACGTTCACAACTTTTCATATTTGGACTAGAAGGGAGGCAAAACAGGACAAGAACAGTGAATCGTTTCTAATTTCTACTCTGCATTATATTAGCACGGGCAGTGTCACAAATTTCCATATAAGGTCGAGTAAAAAAAAAAAAAAAAAAAAAAAAAAAAAAAAAAAAAAAAAAAAAAAAAAAAAAAAAAAAAAAAAAAAAAAAAAAAAAAAAAAAAAAAAAAAAAAAAAAAAAAAAAAAAAAAAAAAAAAAAAAAAAAAA
>CM040999.1:8992005-9009097 GCA_022985145.1 Pangasius djambal
AAAAAAAAAAAAAAAAAAAAAAAAAAAAAAAAGAGAGAGAAGAAGAGGAAAAATGAAAAACAAGCACCAGCTCTCTGAAAGGACACAAGGACAGAGAGTGGGGTGTTATGGAGTGCTGCTGTAGGTGACCCGGTATCTGTTGATGGTCTGGAAGTGAAGGATGCAAGGTTCACAGCTCGTTTTACAGGCCCGCAGCCCCTCCTGGCCTTCTCCCATCAGCCACCCGTGATTGTCGCTGGCCAGCTCACTGGTCACATGATTCTTCCTCCATGCGTCTAGCCAGGTCTGGAAACGCTGGTGCAGCCGTGTGCTGACTTGCTGGTGGGACTGGACACAGGGATAGACACAAATGATTATCACACCCTCTTAATATTAGATCATTAATCACCAATACTGCTCCTTTCTAGAACATTCAGCTCCAGCCTCAGTTGAACGCTCCTGCTCCAGATACTCAGTCTACCTGATGAAGCGAAAGGGTACTAAACTGTACCTTTCCTTATCGCTCAAGTCTTCCTAGACAAGGAAAGGTACAGCTTAGCACCTTTTTTTTCCTCAGAATGAGGAAAATCCTAGCAGGCAGGGACAAAAAAAATGTATACAAAAACACTAGTGTATGTCAGTGGACAAGACGGCTTTAGCACGAAAGATAAACTGCATATTCTTCCTTTACGCTTTTATTGACCAGAGACTAGTTCCACCCTCTTTCCTTCTACTGGCTTACAACACCGAGGTTCACAATTCACAGGTCAAAGCAAGTTCACCTACATAAAACTGGCACAAACGCATCTTTGAACTTTTTAAGAAGAAAAAAAAAAAAAGAAGATAAGTGAATGAAATGTAATGCTGGTTGCCATGGAGCTCTGCTGCGAGTTGGCTTTTCTATCAGCTGAATTTTAGTCATGTTTGCTCTGACCAGATGAAAAAAGTATAGTTTTCAGGTGTCTCCCATACCAAAGGGTCAAAAAAGGCTGTGAATGCTGCAGTTAATCCGTAGACGTTACCTCCATGTAAGCAGAATTTAGTAGCATAAGGCTCATGTACAGCCAGTTCCCTGCTCCGCTGATTTTGTTAGTCAGTAGTGAAAGTATCTGGCAACAATAAAAGTGTTCGCCCTATTGCCCAGAGATCACAAGTTTGAATCCCGACAATGACACGGCCATCCGTTGCTGGAAGTCCAGGAAAGCAGGTCTGGCTGTGCTCTCTAGGCGGGAGGGATATTATGCTCTCTCTCACCAATCAATCACAGCGAGACTGGCCATGACTGAGCTATGAGCTCATGCACGTGGAATGAGCTTCACGCGTCTCAAAGAAATCATGTGACAGCCTTCGACCTCCGGGGTCGGTAGCTGTTATATGAGAGGAAGTGAGCTGGCTGGTGGATGCGAACTGGCCAGTGAAAAGCATCTGAAATCATTTACATTAATGCCTAGGCTTCATACCCAAGACTAAAATAATATTTTTCGGACTTAAAGCAAAGTTATTTTGTAAGAAATTTTTTTTTTTCTTACAAAACCCTCGGATGGATGTGCACTCCATGGATGTCCGCTTCACTCAGCTTTATCATTAAACAGGCTACTCTACCCAGCTACTATACAACTACCTGTACATGTTAGCTATAGGTAAAGGACAGTGGGAGATAAAATATACAAAAATATTTCAATAAAATGATTCAAACTGAGGACAGAGAGGACGGAGTCACTCGCCTCGCACGAACAGGACAAGTGGATTTTAGCATTTGAGCGTTTCAGATACTAAGTCAAAATTTGGTTGAATTCGACTGGGTGGAATTGAACACCACAGGACTTGAAAGTACTGAGATCTTTGAAAAAGGTGGTTGACATAAGCACTTCATATTCTCATGCTGTGAAAGAGTATCTGAATACTATCTAAATGTCAGTAATATGGAACTGTAGTTAGTGACCTGTGACTTAATTAAAGCCTAGTTAGTAAATAGGTTTTGCTGCGTAGTATACTTTTGCAATCCAACTAATCGATTAATAACAAAAGAAACCCAAACAAACAATAGATTCATTGCGTGTGAAAATAACTGTTAGCTGCAGCCATCAGCCCTAGATAATTAATTCCACCCCTAATCCTTTTTCAATTAAACAGCTCCTGAGCAGATGGTCAGAATAAATACAAGTGATAGATCTCCTACCCCCGCATCTCTTGATAGAGGAGGAGAGGAAAAAAAATAAATAAATCAATGGACTTTCAATGTGCCGTAGTGTTAAGAGAGTTTACTGGGTAGTATAATGTGGGTTTACACTGCGTAGTACAACGTGGTCCAGTATGAAAAAGTAATTCAGCATATGCTTTTATGCCATGTTAACTTGGAGGGATCAGAAGCCACGCCTCCTTTACTGGGACTGACAGATAGACAGGAGAAAGCGTGGAGAGAAACGCACAGTGCTTAAACAAAGTAACTGGCTGATGATAATACGCTAGTGATAAAAACAGATTGCACTGACGCAGCTTTTAAACTCCTACTATTTGAACAACTCCAAATAAAGCTCAGCATCTGGAGCGGGGAGATTAAACGATGCACAATCATTTGCATACCTGATGGGCTCTCGAGAGCGCCGTGCGTCTGTACATGTAATCCTCCGACTTAATAACGTACACCATCTTGTAGGAGTTGAGCTTAAACATGCATTCCATTTTCGCGTCCTCTGCACCATCGGCGCTTTTCTTAGCTGCTTCACTCGCCTCCCTCATCTGTATGTGCTGCCCTCGCTGGCACTTCCTGATCCGTCTCAGGTTCCTGACAAACAGAAAGGAAACATTGCATTAAGGTGTAAAGTTACCCGCAAAGCCGTGTGTCACAGCATGTATAGCAGTACATCACGTAACCCACGCACCAAGGCTCAGCCTCTCAGTGTGATGAGAAAGAAACACCCAATCATAATCGTAAAAGGAGATTATGTACAAAGTCTACAGTGCACCTCCGTTTGAGTCAGAGATTCCCTTAACAGGCACATATCCGTGGCAAGCCGTATTTTGATCAAGTACGAATTCAGATTATGAAAAAGAGGAAAATAAATGGAAATAAATATAGAAATTTAAAAAAAGAAAAAAAAAAAAAAAAAAAAATCCCCGCTTCAATAAATACTAAAATTAGAAATGTACTTACCACACAGGTTACAGGTGAGAGCGGGGACTGAAACCATGAATATTTTGTATTCAGGACTCCACTTTACAGAAATTGAGATGCACTAGCCAATTCTCAATAAAAATAAGAAATGACAGTTAAAAAGCCACGATAGGAGTTACTTTAATGTAAGTAACAGCAGTTCAAACTTGATTATGACCATGCATAAAAATCTGCTTGCTTTTCTTTTTTTAGTTGTTGTTGCATTATTTTATACAGGGCAAACTGTGAAGCAACATAAATGTGAAATGTGGGTTAAATAATCTCAACTGCCCAATCACACACCCATAAGAAGATGCACAGAAAAAAAAACAACAACAAAAAACAAAACAAAACACAACAACCATCACCACATGTCAGTCAAAAACTTCGGCAAAACAAGTTGCCAGTTTGTATATGATTAATAATAGTAATAAAATAATGTCATGTAAAAAAAGAATCTTTGGCATTACACATATTGAGACATGCAAAGCCAAACCACAAAAATAACGGATGAATATACAATCCACAAAAAACATCCTCCCATGCAAGTGCTTGAATTTTGGAAAAGAAATACACGCACATTTGAGGATACAATTCAGACCAGCATTTTATTGACAAGCTCCCCCATCTGAAATACAGCTGTATGGGAGTCACACACCATGGCAAGTTAGACTTCTATCCACAGCAGCCCTCTGTAAACTCACAACCCCAACCAAAAGCACACACTTCAACGGGAGCGCACTGCATCTCTGAAACATGTAACACAGTTTTTTTTTTTTTTGCTGAGGAAAGACTGAAATCATAAAGACCTTAAAACCATTTATAGGAACACATAAAGCAAACACATTGAGGAATTGAGCTCACATCATTTCTGAGAAAATCAGTACATGAACAGAAGGAATAGATTTTTCATTTCTGATATATTATATTCTAATAATATGTCTGATCTGTATGCCCTTTGCCTCTTAAAAAGGTTATGCAAAATCTAATGAGATACTTCAAGTGTGAGCCCGTTTCTGTAATCTCACTGCATAATTTTTAATTCGCTAATGTATGCACTTCAAAAGGAACATGGCTGTCTAACAAGTCTGTTAAGAATGGTGGTATAAAAATAGTTCTCCATACTTACATTGAAAATACAAAGGTTAAAATTATATGCACTTTTCCAGTTACTTCCAGCATCACAGTTGTAACAAAGGCAGTCAGAACTGAATAATCGAATGCATTTGCATCTAAAAAAAAAAAAAAAAAAAACTCAAACTTTTTTTTTTTTTTTTTTATGTTGAGCAAAATGTCTGAAATAAATAGCAGTGCTCTAAAGACATTATATCAAACTTACAATGTGATTCATAAATAAACTACATACTAGTCCTGCCAGGTCCAAGTCCAGGACGGTTCGGTGACTTCCCTGCTCAAAAATCACTTTAAACTCGCGGAAAATCACCAAACTGTACTGGACTGCAGCAGAAATGAACATCCTAACAACTCCCATGTCCATGAAATAAACAGAACACAAAGAGCTTGTCCTTATTTGGATGGAAAAGCAAAGACACACCCACTGAACATTTCTGCATTGCGCTCATTCTATAATGCCATCGAAACACACTTGTACCAGCTAACATAAGCGGCGTGGCGTGGCGTGGCGTTCACATGTTGAGTAAGATGAAATCGCTTGACATTCTGTGGAACCAGAACCTCTGGACCTTACATGACCACTGACGATGTTAATCATATATAGGAAACGAGCCATGCTAGGCTCAGGGCTCAGGAGATGGAGCAGGGCTGAGCCTCACCTGGGCAGAAACACAGGCTTCTGGGAGAGCTGCTCCCTCAGCTCCGGGGACGTCGAGTCCGTGTTCAGGTAGCGATCGACATAATCCGGCCAACGCTGCAAGGAAATCAGGAGGAGGAAACGTTTGTGAGTTTCTAGACTTTCAAACAAATAACTGCAATATTCAAAAGCGTTGCAGCTGTGCAGCAGTGTACCTCAAACTCCATGGGCTCATCGGAGTTCTCCTCCTCGGTGTCCAGCAGCTCCACAGCCAGCTGTACGCTCCCCTTGCTCTTCTGGAAGAGTAGCTGTGGTGAACACGCAAGTGTCATTATCGAAAATGAGATGCGACCTTAACTGCCGCAAAGTACCATCTTCAAACTAACAAACCGAAATTCAGCTCGATCAGGTTAAAGGAGCGGTGTGCACTTCTGCAAACATATAACGAGCTCGTTAAGGGCATTAATATGAGCTAAAGGAAATGAACGAGTACATGATCGTGTAGCGCAGAAGATAAAAAGCATAACAAGTCACTAGCTGACAATCTGGCGATACTGTAAGATACTGTCATAGTGCATGTAAAAGACTTTATTCAAAATCTGGCTCGGGTCTTTATTTTCAACTGTGAGGTCGCAGCGTTGTGCTAGCAAGCGAGTTACAAGACTCACTGGACTCACTGGAGTTTATTCTGCTCAGTTTTGTCAGTGTTCACACGTACCTGTATTTTTTATTTTTTTTACCTTAAAAACTTGTGTGCACTGGAAACAACCCGCCTAGTCAAAGCTGTTCTATTAGCAAGTAGCGCATGTGAATTTTAAACACGCCTAGATGCCAAATAAAAGTGTTTGTTTTTACAAAAGTCATTAAGGATTAGGGATTTTCTTCCTCCGTTTGTTGAACCTATTTGTCTGCCGAGCAACTATAATTTTAAATAAAACACTACCAGGATATGAGATTTATTTGTCCCGAGGGCCTGAGCTAATGACTGGCCCAGCCATGTTCACAAAATCTCACAGCAAAGTCAAACAAATTTGCTTTCACAGCTTCCACAGAGAAAAAAAAAACCTCTACATTCATCTTCTTGCAGTCCTCATTAAATCCAAGGTCTCCTTTCTGAATTAAGTATAGTGTTTGATGGCTGTCCGTTTTCTAGAGCGAGTCAAGTGACAGGTTCAAGAAAATGTCATCACTTTCAAGCGAGCATACCTTGAAGCAATTCTCCTCTGCCATGAGCTGTTCGGCTTTGCGCTGGTAGCTCGCCTCGGCGCTGGCCCTGGATGACTGAGTGGACGTGATTCCACCTGTTGCTTTATTGGAACATTCACTGAGGTAAAGATCCGTCACCTGAACACAGATCTCATCACTCACTATGTGCTGGAGCTGAAAAGAAGGGGGAACCAAAAGGACAAAATTAAGGACAACTGGCATTTTGTGAAATATAATCATAGCCTCAGTTTAATCATACAGAAATATTACTTTTTATTTTTAGGCTGACTGACATAAACTAGGTAGACTGTGCTTTTTGGGATGCACTTGCTGCCATTACTGCATAAGAATAAACTCTATCGTGCGCAATAGGAGCCCAGTGTATTAGAAAAACAGCAGCGCAATGCAAATTTTAAAGCAAGATAATCCGCGTCTGAGGTTTTTTTGTGTGTGTGTGTGTCAAGCCAAACAAATCCAATTTCTGAAATTCAAGCAGCATTAATCAATCATGCAGTTATATTCAAGTACTCAGTTAATAGCCTAGTTGTGCCAGTCACTGAAAGAACGATAGAATCGGATTCTGTCCTTTACCTGCCTGACGATGCTCTGTATGAGCTTGTCCATGGTGAAGGCGATGTAGGCGTGGATGGTGAACATCTCCCTCAGCTGGTCCTCATACTGAGATGTCTCCATATTCCCATCCAGAAGGTTGCGCACCATCTCCAGAAAGGCGGAGTAGTAGTCCTCAACGTCAATGTCCACTAGAACAGAGCGACCATGACACATCATGAACATTTCTACAGTGTGAAAATCCATTTATCTTATATGCAATGAGTTGAAACAAGGATGGACAAACATGGACAAAAGGTTTCATTTCGTACGTACATTTAAATGTAACGTGCTTCATTTTTTTTGTTAAGTTTGTAAACACAATGTGCTACATTAGAAACTTTGTTAGAGAATTCCTATCCTCCAAGGCAACCAAAACACAGGCTTGGACAGCAGGACTGGAGTGTCCACTTGCCCAGTGGGGGGCTAGATAATAAATGCATGATTTGTCCACCCCTGCTTGAGGCCACGTTACAATGGTTCTAATGAGGCTGGACTTACGGGGCTCCCTCAGACGCAGCTGGACAGCTGGACTGTCATTCTTCTCTCTCTTGAGCCCTAGCACGTTGCGCTCCCACTCCCTCTCCCTGGCCTCCTCCTCGATCTGTTTCTCAGCCTGGTTGTAGATGCGCAGCAGCCTGGAGCACAGCATGTGGTGCAGCCGCAGGAAAACGTACCAGTTGTTGTTGACATAGAAGAGGTTGTAGGCCTCATCGCAAGTGCTCAGCTTCTGCTGTGCGGGCGCCGTGTGGCTGAACAGCAGCTTGGATTTGGGCTGAGTTGTACCGTTAGGCTTCTTCGCGCCGTCTTCATCAGGATCTGGCTCCTCCTCTTCCTCCTCCTCCTCCACGTCGGACAGCTCGCCGCGCCGGGCAAACAGCATGTCGGGGATGAAGTGGTAGATGACCTGCTTGATCTTGTACTTGTCGTCCTTGTGGATGCTGGACTGCCTCTTGACGTGGTGGATGATGAGGGCGGCTGCGTCCTCCAGGATCTGGCCATCTTCATACGGCAGGGTCATGTGAGGGCCTGACGGAGAAGAGCCGTTGTCTTCTGATGCCTCCTGCCGCTGCACAGGATTGTAAAGCGCAGATTGTAAAATCATTTGAGAGAACTGAATGACTTGCAAAAAGAAAAACAGCAAAGCTATAGATTATTAAGGCAGGTAGCATTCTGGGGCTTGAAGAAGCTACAAGTGTTGTAGTGCAATAAGACTGTAGTAATACCCATGAGGGGTGTTAATCAGTAGTACACTTTTTCAATTTAACTGTTACGGGCATAACTTACAGAACATTTACTCTGTGCATCACTGTATTTTGTTAAGTTGTTCTGCTTAAAAACGGATTGTTGCCTAACAGTTTCTCAGCTGCACCGAAATAAAAAAAAACAAAACAAAAACAACAAGAAGCAAAACTGTCATTTTTTGGTGGTATGAATACATTAGCCAGGGAAAATCCCATAACAACCCAGGGTTATATATCTTTAATACTATAACGCTACATTTTCCCCTCATCACACAACATCTAGCAACTCAGGAGGATGAAGGCTAACAGGTGCTTCCTCAGAGACAAAACCCAAGCAGTGCATCACAAGTACACTCGGAGGAACGCGCTATCCACCTTCTTCCACATACACAACCTCACAGATGCCCGCAGTAGTTTAGTGCCACCAGTGGCACGCTGGCGATTTGAGCTCACGATCTCCTGACAATAGGACAAACGCTTTTCTAAAGCTTCGTGGCTTAAGAGAACAGGGACAACTGTTCACAAGTTTCATAACCGAACGTGAGCCTCTCCACGATTTTCTATAAAATGGGTCTTTTTATGTGTTTTTAATGTCTTTTTTCTTTTCGTATTAGCACGAGACAAAGTTCTCAATGCTGTCAGACTCTCAAGGTCCCCACTCATTTTAACAAAACATGTTTGAGCAATTCGCTTAATTATTTATATAAAAGCTATTCCTCATTGAAGGTTATCTCGGAATGACTCACCTCTACCAACATCTTTAAATATTAAAGTAAAAAAAAAAAAAACACAGAACTGCATTCTTTAAATCTTTTGATCACGAGTTATACAGAAATATTAGAATTGAAATATTCAGGCTGAACTGATTGTTTTTCTCGAACAGCACAGCTTGGACAGTACTGTTAGCTTTATATTATATTAATGTGCTTCTTGTAATAAATGATTGTTTCTGTAATAACAGCTCATTCACAGGGACTTATACGGTGGACTCTCCACAGAATCAAAACTTAATAATAAACAGATAAAATGTGCTGTTATTTAAAAAAAAATAAATGTGTAATTGTTTATATACAGAAGCATTCTGTAAGTGAACATTTATTTAACTGTAAGGGAAGGAGTCTCCAGTGTCAGCACTTTGTAACAATCAGTAGGTTTTAAGCCACGAGAGAGTCTTTGGACAGAAGACGCTGCATTCTGTGCTGAGTAAAAGACTGATTATTAGGGGTGCAACGGATCATAGATGATCCGTGATCCGTACGGACCAGGCCCCTCGGTTCGGCACGCATGTGATTCGCGGATTAACTGTTAAGTTGTTAGTGTTTTGTCTTGCCAATTTACACAATGTTTAAAAATTCACGCGGAAGAGAACTCGAATCGGGTCTCGCGCACACGCAGAAAGAGAGAGAGGCGCGATTCAGACAGTGCGTGAACACCGAATTGATTCCTCTTTTCATGCTCTTTGCGCTTGAACGGACACATACACACAAAGTTATGTTGGCAAGTATTCTGGTAAACAGTCAGTTAACCGAAAACGTAAACAGCTGAGAAAGAAACAGGATGTGTGTCAGTAGTGGGTCCGTGCATTTGGTATTAAAGAGACAGCAGCCTATAAATAATTTGCTTCTGTCTGCTAATCAAACACCATCACAGCTTTAACAAAGATTCATCTGCATGTAACTTATGCAGTGAGCACTATTGTGCTATTTTACACTTAATCATTACATTTCTGCACCTGAACACTGACTTTACGTTACTGACTTTATTTGCAACTTTGTTATTCATCTATGTCTGTAATCCTGTAACTGTTCTTGTTTTATTACTGACATTATTAGTTAAGCTAGTAGTTTTCGCTGTGGTATAGAAGCACTTAAAATAAGCTTTCAGTAATAAATGAAAAGCAATTTTTTTTTCCCCCGGTCCGAAAAATGATCCGAACCGTGACTCAAAATCCGTAATATGATCCGAGCCGTGAGTTTAGTGATCCGTTGCACCACTACTGATTATAGTTATATAACGCAAGTGATGGCAAGAAATTGTCTCATAGGCATCCACCATCATCAGATATAACTATAAATGGTTAAAGTTAAAAATTGTCATTCATTAGTAAATTAAAATGTAAACTGTTGGCAAATTAATGTGGTATACGTGTAATAATTATTGGAAAACAATAAACTTTGGGGTGGTAACAGTATATCTCTTCATGTCGGTCCACATCACATCAACCTGTTGTAGATTATTTTCTCATAATAGCAGAAAACCAGCATGTTTTATTACTTAGTTAGTATAATGTAGTTCCTTGGCCAGAATATCGAAATTTCAGGTAAAATTTCAAGAACTATTAAACACAGTACAAGAACAATTTGACCCCTAGTGTAAATTTCAGATATACTAGCTTGACTCTTGACTGGTTCTCCTTTGCCAAACAGATTCTATCTCATGGGGAATCTCCTGGTGTGTAAAAAAAAAAAAAAAAAAAAAAAAAAAAAAAAAAAAAAAAAAAAAAAAAAAAAAAAAAAAAAAAAAAAAAAAAAAAATATATATATATTCAGGGACAAAGGTACTGTAACTCATTCTCAGTGGCTTATCGGTTCAACTTTACACTGTTTATTGACCTCGCTAATGCCTCCAATTCATTTTAACTATTTACTTATCTCCCAGGTGCTTTCCATGACGGCAAAACAAATGTGCAAATTTCCAGATTTTCCAGGGCACACATGAATCCTGCAACGTACAGCCATCCACATATATTAAGAATAAGGTTATAAAATGTGACAGGATTTGTCTTACCTCATCATACTGAGTCTCGATCTCGTTGAGCAGTGTCTTGGAGCGGAACACTTTCGTGTCGTTCTGTTTGAAGTTAATACCCTGGTGGTCTAATGACTTGAGGTAATACTTCTCATTCTGCTCCCTCCAGATCTTGTTAAAGCCTCTTTGAGCCTCGCGCCACTCTTCGTCTTTCATTTTCAGCCTGAAAACATATATATAGCATTCATGCCCAACACATGACTCAAAAAAAAGAGAGAAAATATCTATTTGAAACAAAGTTGCACCTGTCAAAGTATTTTTTTATTATAACATTTGGGACTTTGCGAAGCTCAGATTAGACAGCTTAAAGACCATTTTCTTCTTTACTTTAACTTTTGTGAAATATATTACATCTGACTTGATATTTTTAAGCCATGTACCTCAAGCTTACCTTTTTAGGACAATTGGTACAGAGATAGCAGGGTTTCTTTTGAGACCGTCAATGATGTCTGCAGCTTTGTCTCCGTATATCCTCTGAATGGCTTTGCGGTGAATGACCTCAGAGGAGCCTCCCATGGTGTTGTCCAACCTGAATTTGGCCTGTTCTTCTGCTGACATTCGTGAAAGTTTCTTCTGAACAGTCTCCAAAACACGGATAGTGGCCAGGTTTGTCTCTAACACCACGTCGAGCTGCCAAGGAATAAACACATAGTAAGTAAGATAATTCAGTAAACAAAAAAAAAAACAGAATGAAACCAAGTTCTGAGTGCTCGCTTACCTCAAAGCGCTCGTCCTCGCATCTGTAAATGTGCTCTTCATACTGTGTCTTTTTTGAGCTGACAAAAGTGGAGTCCTCGGACCAAGATGGGAAAGACACCCACGTGTCATTCAGAACCTGAGCATATTGAAGGCATTACGAATTAAGTTGATTAAAACTTTGCCAGTAATCTAGTATAGTTACTGATTCTGTCGCTAAAACCTGTAGAAATGTCTTTTTTTTTTTTTTTTATGCAAATCCTTAACAAGTCAGCATGACTAGTTGTAGAAAGCATGCCACTGTAGTGGAAGAACCCATAGATCACGGTCACTTACCTCCTTACAGAGTGGAGTCCTCCCTGTGCATTTGGGCTGCTGGAAGCTCTTAGGCAGAGCTCTGTAACTGAAACCCAGTCTCTTGCAGGATGAATAATCAATCTCCATAGCAATGCCCTCTGTGGCACGCTCTTTGGGAAAGCTCTCTATCTGGGCACACTCTTTGTAGCCCAGGAAGTTCTTGAACCAAGTAAACAGCTCTGGGAATTTCCTGTGAGAAATAATTATTGAAAAATTTGAAATTAGTAATGGAATATAAGCATTAAAAAAAAAACTAAAGTCACACCTCATGACTGTACAGCTAAAGAGCTGTACAGATGTTTTTCCTGACCAGCCCAAACATAAAAATACAAATCCACCTAAAAGGACTAAATCATAAAAACTAGGAATGCACTGTTACCAATACTGGTATTGGGTCCTATAATGTACTCATTTACTCATACTTGTTTTTTTTTTTTTTAATTGCACCAATACCAACAACTAATAATCAATAACGTGATTTTCTGTGATGTAAGGTTAGTTTAGGTTGCCATGCTACTGAACAGATGATGCGCAAATGACAGCGATCTGGACATATTTCACAATGAATTATCAGAGCAGACCGCAAACTGTGATCTGTGAAAATATTAAGAGAATGCACTCTGGCATCTTCCTACGAGACGAGTGACCTGACAAAACATCTTATTGCGTTTAAACAGTACTAGCAGCTGATGTGTGTGTGCAGAGCATTATGTGAGAGAGGTCATTAAAATGAGTGCAAGATGCTGAGAAGTGCAACACACAAACGTATTCATGAGCAGGACGCAGTGAAGCGCAGAGGAACGAATGCCTGAGAGTACTCCAGGTGTGCGAGCGCCATGACACGTACGCTTCCTTTCACTGGGGTCTACGCTTTGTTTGCAAATCAATGTGCAAATTCATCTGTGATTAATACCAAGTAGGATACCCATACCCAAAAAAAAAAAAAAGCTCCAGTGCATCCCTTATAAAAATTGTATATAGTTATGGTCACTTTAAACCCTTAACTGCTCAGCTGTGTACTGAATCACATATTGTGCAGAAAAATACCATCTGATTTAATAAAAGTAAATATAATCATTACACTTTATATCCAATGTGTCATCCTGATAAACTTCATAATGCAGTATCATAAAACCTGTCTTTCACTGGTACGTTAACATCATCAGACTTACCCTAAGAAAGGTAGCACCAGCTGCACTAGTTCTGCCCGTGAGATCACCTCTTGATTGAAGATCACTAAACAACGCAGGAAATTGTCATAGGCCTCCGAGCTTCTTAGTGCTTTCCTCACCTGAAGTAAATAACCATTAAGCCATCATTTTACATATTCATGTGTACTGTGTTGTCTGTGTTCAAAGCACACTTTATAAACTGATATGCTACATCAGAAACTATGTCAGAAGGACAATGATCATATACTAATCTGTTTCTTTTAGTCTGTATAAAAGCATTTGACTAGCTCGCCATATGTTATTACGCTAGCCAGTTTATAGCCTAGACAGGTTTCCAGGTGACCAAAACATTAGAGAGAGGCAGCACCCTGGAGCTTCCACTTGTCTTGTGGGCTAATGATTTGCCCCCTACTGGCAATTTTGCATAGACTTACCTTTTCAAAAAACAAAGATTCAGTGCCAATTCCAAATTTGCTGCCTTCAGCCACTGGGTGTTCTTTCCCCATAAACTTTGTCTTCTTCTGTTAATAACAAAATAGCAGGCAAAGTTTCAGTTTGGTTATAATAAAAAAAAATAAAATAAAATAAAAAAAACACTACAGTGAAATGTCCTTAACTGGAAATGTGACTCACACTTTCATCTGAAATCCAAAAATAACATTTTGTGACACTTCAACAGCACCAAAGAAGAGGGTTTACCTTTAAGGGGGGAGTAGCACCAGGCCCAGAGTGTCTGCGGATCTGGCAGCCGTTCTGGTTAAATCTCTGCTTGTTGTTGTTGAGCTGAGGCCTCTTCAGCACACCACTGGGATCCATACGCACAGACTCGGGCTTCTCTGTGCTCGTTTTGCCCAATAACTACCCCGAAAAGAGCAATTTTAATTACCAACCACACTCGTGCAATCGTTAAAGGGTCAAACTACTATTCTGTAAACTGCTTACCACAGAACTGTTGGCATCAGGCAGGAACTGACCGAACTCGGACAGCAGATCCTCCTGGTTCTTGAAAAGCCTGGCTACTTGAGCGTACACTTCCTGCTCAGTGAGAGCCGGAGTGTAGTTCCCACCTGCTTCCTTTGCATTCCGCTGCTCTTTCTGCACAAATACCACTTCTTTCAATTAGACTAAATGATAGGTCTTTAATGTAGCATAATAACTGCTTTGTAGCATAGCACCTCTAAATTACTCCTTATAAAATGATTTTTTTTTCCCTTGGAAAATACGTTTGTTGGTTTGTTTTATTGCTTCTTATTTAAAAAAAAAAATCAATACCAGTCATTTGTTTAATTTAGTCATTTTTAGATTATATATGTCTATAAAAATGTATACAGTGACACCAAAGATAACAGCTACATCATCTTTCAACTACAACATATAAGATATTATCTTCATTCAAAAGAGCCTGTTCCACCTGCTCTAAGGTAATATATGTTCTTTTTTTTTTGATTTTGCTCTTCAAGGCTGCTCCTTATCAGCTCCATCCATCCTCTCACCTGGTATGTGTGCAGAATCTCCAGAAAGGCTTTGTAGATGTCTGGTTGGCCTTGGAAGCGGTTTTTGATCTTGTTGACATAGTTGATGGCGTGGTTGAACTCCACGGGCTGGTTGTTCTGCAGTGGAGGGGCGCTGGCAGGTGTGCTGCTCACCGGCGTGTGAGACTGGACTGAGGGGGAGCGGGGCGAGGCGTAGGATGGGATGGACGGATTGTGCTGGCTGGTTGGGGTCAGAGCAGGAGACTGCATGGGCTGCAGGGAACATGAAGGGTGTATTTCAGATTTTCCAAAATAACAAAACACAAAACATGCTGCTTAGGAACTTCTGTTCTGTTATATCAAAATGGCTGTCGTCCATACATGTTTCACATAATAGAGAGTCAAACACCCTCACCTCAGACTGCTGTAAATTCAATGTGCACTTGTTTCACTGCCCAAATAGACATCATCGTCACACAAAGCCACATAACTAACCACTATACTGCTAAACACAAAGCACACTCCTACGGGTACCTTGCTGATCTTAGCAGGCGTGGGCTGGCTGGGCATGGGGAGAGCAGCGGTGCTGGTGGGGGCCGAAGTCTGGCTCTGGTGCTGAGCCTGCTGCGTAATGGGGATGTTCTGTACAGAAACACCATGTGGCGTGATGTGATGGATCTGTCCTGGGGTCGTTACGTTCACCATGTCGTTAGTCTGCACTTCTATCTTGTAGCCGGGGGGCAGGAAGGTATTAAAGCCCATGATGAGGTCTGGATGGCCCTTAAATAGCTGCGACACTCTGTTAATCACGCCAGGAGTATCGATGCTGCAAACACACAGAGACACATGATACACGTCAATAACCAGTAAGCACTTTGGCATGTAATTGCGCAGTAATTACTTAATGAGTGCTTGTTGTAAAACATGGCAAACGCATTATTAATAATAAACTGCTATTATACTGATATTAAATATTTGCACATAAATGTATTTAATTATTTTTTCTCTTTCTGGCAGGAAAAATTTACCACAGGACTATAATTTTTTCATACTGGACAAAATACTGGACACCGATGTGGCAGATGCACAAAAAAAAAAAAAGTGATCAGCCAACATAAAAATACATAAAATGCCTACACTCATAACCTGGGACTATGCAAATTGGAAATGGCACAGTCCCCTGTTGCATGTGGCATGGTGGGCTCTTATATGATTTGTAAGCTATACAACACCACGATGTGCTGTTACAGGAAACTAATCAACGACTGGGTGCTGCAATGCAATCTCGTGAAGAGACAGTCGCTGTTACCACCGCCAAGTTGAATATTTTCCAATGATAGCATGACCCAAAGTGTGTTAATTCAGCTATTAAGTCATCCCTTCACCTGCCTCTTTTATTTCCTCTCTAAGTAAAAAAAAAAAAAAAAGAAGAAACAGACGTTCTTTGTCGTGTTGGAAAAGTTTTACCACTGACTGCTATAAAAACGCTGACACAGCTGATTCCATCCAAAAATGCTAAATAAACATCTCCTCACAGAAAGCTTTTTACAAGTTTTAATGTTTATGTGGAGCATCTGCCATACAATTCCCTGTGTAAGTTGTTACCATAGAAACGGTAAGATATTAGGACAAGTGCATTAATATAAACCCGTGTGTTGCCTTGCAGCCAGAACTACTGTCAGGGCTGATGTTATTTATTTATTAAAACAAAAAACAAAAACAAAAACAAAAAAAAAATGAATAAAATCATCACCTTCCATCTGACCAATCAGAATCAAGCATTCAAAGGCGCTGCGGTATAAGCCAGTGGTTCAATACTAACTAAATAATACTAACATTCTTAAAAAAAAAAAAAATTCCACACTCTGACTGATCTGCACACTCACAATCATCTTCCCAAAGTGATTTAATCATTAAGTACACATTTCATATAAATTTAGGGTGATTTTACAGAAAATAAGCTTGAAACCAGATGTTTACTAACAGCACAGTCAATCCAATCTGACCTTTGAGATTTGAATTCTTTCATTATATCCAGGAAGTCGTTGTAAACTTGAGGCTGATTCCCGAATTGGAGCTTCACTTGATCCAGGTAGGAAAGAGCGTCTTCCACCTGCCGGGATCCAAACACAACAGAGCAATCACAATCGACTCTCGGTCAGCACTTAATGTACACTCGTGTTGGCAGAAACAATTCTACATATGGACTGAGGTCGTACCTTGAGCCTCTGGAACTGCTGCTGGCCTGGTGTTGGAGCAGAAGCAGGCGGGGCATGAGAGTGACCCTGACCCACGGCGGCTCCTGTAGGCTGGACCACGGGGCCGTGATGATGTGCGCCAGCGTGCACTGCAGGACTGTCGCTGTGTCCATGTCCTCCAGAGCTCTGAGCCAAGGGCACCTGAAAGGGGAAAAAAAAACAACAATAATGTAACTCAGCCTGTTTAATGAGCACTAATACTCTATGTTTTGCTTAACTGAACCAATACTGCAATCATCTGTAGCAGATAATGGAGATGACTAAACATTACAGTAAAGATTTTCAAATAAGTGAAGTAACTGTGCAGGCTGTATTTAATCCGAGCGTTATCTATTTAAAGATGACATGCACACAGCATCCATCACG
>CM040999.1:9022584-9142584 GCA_022985145.1 Pangasius djambal
CCGCCGCTGAGACCCAAACGCTGTTTCCTGATCGTCCGAGCGCCGCTTCATTGTGTACTCATACTCCACAGCTCAGCGGAATCTAAAACAGTGAAGAGTGGATCAGAGTGGATTTATGAGGAGCAAAGAGGAACAAAGAGTCGAGAGACACTAGAGACTGATGATACGGCGAAAACATAGTATCAGGATACCTGAAGACTTTCACGGCTTACAATATGCATCTGATAATATTTCCTGATAATATAATGATACTGGAGAATGATACCAGCATAAGATACATCTATCAATCAGCTAGTTGGTACTATGTAGATATAAGGTAAGTGATCATTACTCATTATTTACTTTACAGCTGGTTTTAACAAAGTATGCAAGTAGGTACTGGTGATACACATAATGTCCTTTAAAAAGTTTATTACAATAACAATAGAATCCCATCATATTACTCACGCCTAATAGAGACAGCTATAAAATATAATGAATGGCTAATGATGTATGAATGTGATACAGAGCACTGGCACCCAATACTGGGCCTCAAACGCTGATCAGATTTGTCATTTTAGGATTTTAGGTCCAATCAGACTTCTTATTTACTGTTGACTGAAATGGTACAGATTGTGTACATCAATGTAAGACCCAACCTCTGTACAGGTGCATGATTGGTTCTCCAGACTGGTCACATGATCTAAACATGCAGCCATTTTGCAAGAAAATTCCTATAGAAAGTTTTGCATGTCCGCGGGGATGATCATACACCTGCTTTTTGAAGAAAATAAATAATAACATGTAATAACTTCAGTTAGCTAGTTAACTAGCTTACTAACTAGCTAGTTACCAAGCTAGTTAGTAAACTTATCAGAAAACTCACCTCGTCCACAGACAACAGTCTGCTCATTAAGTTTGCGTCTAGTCACTCCAGATTTATTTATGAAAGAAATTGTTCAAAACTGTAACAAACAAACCTCAGAACAACTTTTTAACAAGGGGCCTGGTTTTTGCCATGGCAACGCCCATCACACAGTCTGATTGGTTAATCTAGTGATGCTTAATCAATCCCAAGTAAAGTCGCAGAGACCAATGTGATTGATCGGTTTAGGGACCAAAATTATCTTACTGGTTCTTAAATGACTCACATCAAATTTGCATTTTTTTTGCTTGAAGAAAGAATCACAGCTGCAGATGTTCAAAACATCTGTATTATGAACATTTGCGTTTCCATTCGACGGTTGCATTTTGGGGTTGCATAATGTCAGTGAACCAACAAACAAACAAACAAACAAAGAGACATTATTTGCATTTATTAACTTGTAAATTATTTACACAGCCATGTATGCAATTACATCATAGAGTTGTTAAAGACTATGTGCAAGATATTTGTAGGAAAAACAGACAGAGCCACAGGAAACAGCTTATGGAGCGCTCAACAAGTGATGGCCACAATTCTGATACAATAACAAATCACCCCAATAAATAAGGCATCATTCCAAGGTCAGTATGAATTCATTCATTCATTCATGTGGTGGATCCAGAGCCTGTCCTGGGGCGCATCCTATCCTATCCTCCTATACTGGGCGCAGGGCAGGAAGACGCCCAGGATTGGATGTCAGTCTATCACAGGGCACCACGCACACATACGTTCACACACTCATTCATCACACACTCATCACTGGCAATTTAGAGTCACCAGTTCAACTTCTGGCATGTCTTTGGGAGGTGAGCAGTAACTGGAGGATACCTAGACTGAGAAAGGGCTGGGGGTATTATTACACTGACATTCAAACTCTTAGAAGAGCTGAGTCTTTAGTTGTTTTTATTTTGAAGGTTGTAAGAGGATTCGTTAAGTGAACAAGATATTTTGCAGAGAAAAAAGTGAAAAGAGTTGTAGAATCAGGTGTATTACTAGGTGCTGCTCACTTGCAGATTGCAGCGGGTGAGATGAAACACAAGCCCTGACAAATGACTTCATCCATCCATTTTCCATACTGCTTATCCTTCACAGGGTTGCGGGGGAGCCTGGAGCCTCTCCCAGGGGACTCGGGGCTCAAGGTAGAGGACACCCTCCTTGCCAACCTATTGCAGGGCAAAATCTCTCACACACACACACACACACACACTCACACACTATGGACAATTTGGAGATGCCTATAACACGTGTCTTTGGACAGGTGGAGGAAAACAGAGAACCAAGCTGAAGCCCCCAAAGCATGGGGCGAACATCTGTACACACAGGGTGAAAGCGGGATTCGAGCTCCTAACCCCGGATGCACGGGGCAAACATGCTAACCACTACACCACCATGAACCCCCACCAAGTAACTTCATATAAGTAATAAATAAACAAATACATAAAAACAGACATAGGACTATCCAAAGAATCTGTGCATATTGTAGTTCAATTTCGATTTATATTTCATTAATACTATTTAGCAGCCATATTGAACAGTTGTATTTTATCAATGTAAGACACATTCATCATTAACAGCTTCATCTTTTCCAGGGACTGTGGATCCAGAGTCTGTCACAGGAGCACTGGGTACACTGGGTACCCTAATGGCATATTTTTTGGGAGGTGGGAGGAAACCGGAAATCTTACACATTGCCTGGACCCCAGACCATTGTGCTGTGAGCCACCAACACTGCCTGCTGTGCAACGTGCCTCATGTAGTTATTATTATTTATTTATGTGGTGGCCTGCGATGGACTGGTGTCCCATTAACGGTGTATTCCCGCCTCATGCTTGGTGTTTCTGGGATAGGATCCTCCATGACCCTAAGCAAGATAAAGCATTTACTGAAAATGAGTGGGAGAGTGATTATTATTATTATTTTTTTTAAATTTATTTACACATTAAATACAAAAATTGATTTGCATGTAATCAGAGCAAACTGAGCTAACATTTTCTCTTCCAGGTCAACACTTTCAGCACTGAATGAATCATGCACTGAATTGATTGCTGCTAAACACAGAATCCCACCCTAGTTTTTAATATGATCATTAGCGTACACCCCGGGGAGTGGAAAATGATTTACTTCTGCACAGTTCTAATGGAGCTTCACCAGCAGATGGAGATAAAGTGCAAAAGCAATGACTGTCGCTTCCCTCATCATAGTGAAATGGGCACAGCTGGGCACAGCTGGTTAAGCAGACATTTTTGGCAAGTGACACTATAATTTGTTATTTCAACATTGTAAACATAACTCCACGAGCCATGACCATTTTTTCTGTTTAATTGTTTAAATGGGACTATAATTACATTTTCCCAGCAGGAACTTTCCCATTCCGTTGTTATTTTCTGTTGAAAACGAACTGTTATATTGTATTGCCTTATCATAATTTTACATATAAGTGTAATATGGCATTAGTAAAGTGCTTTTATACATTGTCTAATGAGTCATATAATGAGTCTAATTTAGAACTGGTACTGTGTGGGCCACCGTTTAAAATGTGTTGTATGTAATGTTTTTGTTAAAATTGAAAGCATTATCATCCAGTCGAAAAATAACTCTAATGTACTGATTCAGACACTTTATAAAAGGATGTTAAACCTGGAAGACACCACAGATACATACAGTATCATGTGTGGTACAAATAAATAAATAAATAAATAAATAAATTAGAACTCTACAGGGCCAAAAAGACAATAAATACTGGCTAGGGTTTTCACAAGTGGCAATAGCTCAGATATTTAAAGCAATTCAAAATTGACGAAGAGATTGCTAGTTTCTAGTCTGCTAATTAGCTAGCTGGCTACCAAAATTATAGCCAGCCAACTTACCCTTGCCATGGAATTTATAGCTAGTTGACGCTACCCTGCTGTCGAGATGATTTTGCTGGCTAACTAATGTTAGCCAATGCAGGCACCAATACATATATTCAGCCTCACTCCTGCGATGACTTTTATAATCAGTAATGATTATGGTAATGTTCACATTGCGTAATGTTCATTTTCGGATTTCGTCCCCCTCCGTCCTGTCTGATGGGTGTGCCCGTGGTGCAGTTGTCCACGACTAACTTCAGGCTAACCTGTAGACCTGACTGCATTTTTATTTTCAAACTATCACTCTTTTCAAAAGGCACCTTTTTTTTCTAACTCTTATAGATAAAGCTGAAGTCTCTTCTGCCAAAATATGGCATTTTACTTGGAAATATGCCATGTTGCAGAATAAAAATGTGCATTCAATTTTCTGTTTCATTACAGTTCAACACCAAAGTGCAATATCAATTTACGCACAAAACTTCATTCATTCATCTTCAGTAACAGCTTTATCTTGTTCAGGGTCACGGTGGAGCAGGAGGCATTCCCAGGAACACTGGGAGCGAAGTGGGAATACACCCTGGATTGGGATGCCAGTCCATCACCGAGCACTATGCTCACACACTTTCACACACTCTTTTAGACCTAGGAGCAATTTAAGGTTGTCAATCCACCTAGCATGTCTTTGAGAGGTGTTTCTGTGAGGCAGCCACGCTACCTACTGCTCCACTGTGCTTTCTCACAAACATAATAACATTTCCATTAAAAATCTAAGGCACCAGCCAGTTCAATATATTGTCAAGTACCGCTGCCTAGTATCTCAAAGTGGCAACTCATATACTGTATGACTATGTATATTTAAAAAAAAAAAAAAACCCAGAATACAACAATTTACACTGAGGCGACAGTTTATTAGGTGTACATGCAACTTAGTGTAGGTTAATAAGGTTAGCAAATCAAATGTATCCATCTTAAATACTGCTGCTGTCTTAGATGCTATACCATTAGCAAAATCAATATCAGCTATGCCTCAAACGCTATACTCTATTTTTAGACAACACTCTGCTTGACATCCTTGGATTTTTGTGAGGAGGTAAAATGAACATTTTTGCACTAAATGACAAATTACCCAACAGTATCTCATATCACTGAACTGAACTGTCTCCAAAGCAACAACTGGCAGTTTGAAAATCTAAAATGTGCACACTAAGATGCTAATTTGTCTGAGGTGAAGCAGCAGTTTTTGACCCAACCGTTTTATTATTATTATTATTATTATTATTATTATTATTATTATTAATCTATGCACAGCAGTAACAGGAGTTGTATCATGCTAGAGCCAACAAATTAAAATGAAGGCTAATTAATTGCCTGCCATGCTCTCACTTTTAGCAGCAGGCTATTCTTTAGCCAACTGGCAGGAATGTTGGTTATTTAGCTTCCTAGTTAACTCACAGCCAATAGCAGCAAAGTCCAATGAGCTGTGTCCGACTGAAAAATGTATGTTTTTTCTCGTTGAATGGATTTTGTTGTTGACTGGATTTTCTTCTTGTTTCAGATTATTTAAGCTGCATGTGTGCTAGTTCATAGTTAGCCTGTTTACTAGAAAACTAGCAAACCACAAGAATCTCAATATGACTCAAAAAAGAAGATTTTTATTTGATTATACGTTATGTCATTTTTAGACAAAATAAACATGTACTGTATACTGTATACTTCAGTTCGATTTAAATTCTTATCAGATACAGACAGGTGACAAATTTAAGTAAGAATCTGAGTAAAACACTGCTGAGGGATGAAACACCATTCTTTCAAAATATACTCCCTCAATTGTCAGGAAATTATCGAAGGTCTTTTGATGAGTCCAAAATCTCCATGAGGTGTTCGGGTTAGGTTGAGATCAGGTGGCTGTGAGGGCCATAGCATATGATTTACACAATTTTCATCCTCATGAAACCCATCAGTAAGGCCTCATGCCCTGAGGATGGGGATACTTTCATCCTGGAAGAGACCACTCCCATCAGGATAGAAGAGTTTCATCGTAGGATAAAGGAGATCAGTCAGAATAACTTTGTACTGATTTGCAGTGACGCTGACCAATCAGCGGCCAACCTGACCACTCATTCTGTCTCTGAATAGGAAATTTATTCTAATTGTTTTTGGCAGTCACTGCCCTACAACTTGAGCAAGACAACACGGTGAATAAGACATTAAAATAAAATGTAAAAAAACTGGCCATATTTCCCAATTGATTCTCCTGATTCACTTGAAATAAAAATGATTCCTTGGTGACTCAGGCATAACCGCTGTCATAAGGATGCGCGCCATAAACTTTCACTAGGCCATAAACTTGCACTAAACCATAAACCTGCACTAGGAAATATTTTATTTTATGTTATGTTTGAACAACACAACTTCTTATGCTACTCTCCCTGCCTGCTGCTAATGCAGTTAAGAATGAACAAAATAGGTATGTCATATTGATACCAGGATTTGTAACAACTACTAATTTCATAATGTACATTATCAAATGCATTAACTGTAAATACAATTAAGACAGTTCATGTGAAAAAGAACACATTCTTAGGCTGATAGGAGTTTTATTGTCTCTGAAATTGCCATGGGACGACACGGTGGTGTAGCGTGTAGCATTGCTGCCTCATAGCTCCAGGGACTCTTGATCGATCCTGAGCTTGGGTTACGGGCTGTGCGAAGTTTCACATGTTCCCCAAGTGTCTAAGTGGGTTTTCATCAGGTTCTCTGTTTTCCCTGTGGGTATGTGAATTAGCATCTCTAGAAATTGCCCCTGAGAGTTGATGAATGTGTGTGAGAATGGTGGCCTGTGATAGATTGGTGATGGATTCAAGTCCAGTGTTTCTGGGATAGTTTCCGTATCCACCATGACCCTGATCAGGTCAGGATGACAATCATTACAGTATAATATTACCATTATGTAGATTGTTTCTGTGCCTTAAGTGAAATACATTTCTTATTTCTACTTAGAAGATTTTTGGGTGATTCCACGATTGGGGTGCTACTTTTGTCCAGCTGATATTACATTTGTCCTGTTAAACAACGTATGTAAAATAAAGGTAAAAGACATTTTAAACACAAATGTCCTTGACAAAAAAGCTGTGTGCCTACTTCAGATAACTTACAGCTTAAAACATTAATGATCGCTTTCATGCTTCATCCATGTGTCCTTGTCAGGTTGCTTTCATTACCCATACGCAGTTTGATTTGACAACCACAACCAGTACACTTCAATTGCCAGTTACTGAATATGAAGGATTTCCTTTCCTCTGTTTAGACTTCACATATTGGCGTAAAGTGCTCTCCAGTGGGTTGAGCAATGTTGAATTCCCCAATGTTGAGTTCCAGTTTTGCTCTGTTGCGTCTCTGATGTTCTTCAACTGTTTCTTGTTCTTCCATTTCTGCTTTCTCTCTGCTTAACTGAACAGATTTTGTTGTTACTTTATGCTTTATTGTGCGCCTGATCCAATCCCATTTTCAGTGTTTCAATTTGTTCTTGGTTTGCACTTTTTTAATGCATATTCATTTCTTATTTTTTGGTTAGTGTTAAGGTTATTTACTGGGCAATTATATATGAGGCATTTAGATTTGTTACTGTGTTTCAGTACTGCAGAGTAAGATGGATTTAATATAGTAGCCCATTTATGTTTTGGTCCTTGTTTGGAGCTCCATATTTATCTCAGCATTGAAAAACAAGATTGTTGGAATACATAAAAACACCACGTATACACATTTGTGCTTAGTAATGTGCAACTGGGAATTAAAATAGAGTATTTAAATTACAATAAAACTGAAATAAAATCTGAAAAAATGAACAAAGATACACTGGAGTGTCTCCTTATTTCTATTTCTTAATTTTCTTAATTGAATTTCTACCTATAGAAATTCAAAAAATTCAAAAAATATAATTCAAAAAATTATAAAATTCAAAAAAATATAACTTACAGAACTTAGAAGACAGCATTTCCAACAGAAAGCTGCATCGTCCAAATTTTTTGGAAGATCATGGAAAGAAGAAAAGTAAATTCTTTTTTTCCCCACTTTATTTTCAGTTATATTGTGCTTTTGACTAACGGGGACACTTTGAAATTACAACCCTGTTATCTAATTGAAAGTAAATTAGTGATTTAAAAAAAAAAAAAAAAAACATTTTTATGCATTTATTAGAATGGTATTAATGCCCCAATTCCATTAGCATGGATTTAACAACATTTTATGTAGTTTCTAATTCTATGCAATAAATGCAACCCCGTTCATTTAAAAGCAAAACGCAGCCATTGTCAGCAAAGAAACCTTGTAAAAAAGTGAGCTAGTTGACTGAGATGGGTTGCCATACTTTTTGAATGAATGTTTTCTTACATTCAATGAAATTCCACTGAGTCAAAACAAACCAATACAAATTTGACCCTATTAAATGGTAAAGCATAAAGGTGAAATGAGTGTATTGTGCAAGTGACCTTTACATGCTGACTGTCACATCGATCCTCAGTTCACATTCAGCCAGATATAGCTGCTTTGAGAGCTCGGAAACCTGAAAACAAACTAAGTAAAGAATCAAAATTATTGACGTAATACTCAAGAAAGAAGCTTAGAAGCAGTAGTATCTGTCGAAGGGCAAATATCAAGACATCAGGAAGCTCTAATAAACAAAAAAAAAAAAATTCAAGTGAGATCACAGGAGAAGCGAACCATTAAAAGAAATATGTGGGCTGGTAAGAGAGCAGCCAAGAACGTCCTCATACCCTCTGGTTACTTGCATGGCTTGGACAGGAGTTCAAGGGTGGAGGAGGAAACATGTTCACTCCTTTCAATGTGATTTTTGCTCCTGTTGAGAGACTCTTGTTTCTCTCCAGTTGTTCTCTGCACTTTGCCCACTTTGTGAGTGGAAGTCCCCAGACGCCAGGCTGTGAACTTGCACAAGGGCCATGTGAGGTGAAGCTGTAGTGCTGGGTGAGAGGAGAGGTGGACAGCGTGATGAATGGTGAAAGCGGATGATAAATGCTGATTCTTGACCAGTAAGTCAGGCAAAAATGAGTCGGGCATGATAAGCACCCTGCTTAGACTGCTAGGTCCCTGGGTCGCTGTATTCCTTGTCAGCTAGAGCTGATAATCCTACATTTTCCGTGACAAACCCTCAGTCTTTTTCATGGTGATGGAGAGTGTTAGGTTATCGACTGAGTTTTCTTATATAATATGTACAATTTGGATTTCATTATGTCTTTTTGACAGTTTTTGGCAACAGACAGAAAGAGAGAGAGAGAGAGATAGAGAGAGAATGAGAGAGTGAGAGAAAGCTGACAAACAAAGCAGCATACTAAGTCAGACTTTTCCAATGTTGCGTTTGAAGCCAAGCCACAGTGTGATGCCTCCATTATCATCCCGGGTAATCGGATCTCTGTCATCATCACCGGACTCTGAAAAATGGCCCATTGTATCAGGCCTGACTCTCCTATTTCCTCCAGTGTGGCTCTTTTCTGTAAATGAGCCCATTCTAAGTGTGATGTATAACAATGTCCTTCCCAGCTGGACAGATCTGAATGAAATTGCTGTTTCTTTTATTCTTCCAAAGACTTAATCGCTCAGAAATATTAAAAGCTACCTATACCCATTTAATGAGAATACACATCTGGGAACACTAGTGAGAAAGTTTGGCTTAAGTAATGGTGGAAATGTTTTGTGTGTGTGTGTGTGTGTGTGTGTGTGTGTGTGTGTTGGGGGTGGGGTGGTGGGGTACTCTGAAATTTCTTAGTGCGTTCAATGCTTCATGAAGGCAGAGGACAAGTAGGAATGGCGATTGAAAAACCAACATTGTCCGAATGACAGCGAGCATACAGTACGAATGATGCAAGCCAAGATGTCTGAAAAGCCACCAGATAAAGTACTATTGTGACAGGATAAGATTTCCAGACAGGTTTATCTTAAGTAATATTGCTTGAGGGCGTCTGTAGTAATTATGAGTGATCGAATTTGTATCGATCATATACAAATCAATGGCTGTCACTCTAAATTCCATGTGTAATACATACACCTCCTTTTGATTGTTTTGACCTTCATTATAATGTCTGAAAGGCTTGTGACTGCACAAGCTGAGTTTGAGCATTAGTAGGTCACATGACCATAGCATGTGTTTAGGCTAAACCTGTGCTGGGAATTCATTAACTTCCCTAAAACCCTCAGAAGCATCACTTCTCTTACAAGTCCTTATAGACCTCATCTATATTTTATTGTTCGATGTTTGAAACTCAGCCAGCACTTGGTTTTGTTTTAGTTTTGGCACGACATCATAGAAAACAGTGAGCACTTCCTGGAGTGTCTTTCTTTATACTGACGAAAAAGCACGAAACCTCCTTTTCCACAGGATAGAACAGAATCTTTACCACCCTGTCAATTGGGACAGGATACACCATATCACCTGGGGTTATTGATACTAGTCATTTTATAAAAGGTCATAAATATGGCATAATTTTTCCAAATACATACATGACAGAAAATACCAGAAATGCTCTGGTAATCATTACATTACCTCAATTATCTCCCCTTGGAAAATGTACTAAAATCAGAATAAGGCTTAAGACACCATTTACAGAACAGTATATATCTGGAAGTCATATACGCGGAGAACAGATTAGATGCCGCAAAAACAAACATTACCTATTTCAAGGCCAAAAATGGTTCAGTAAAATGTTCGTTTTTAAAGACTTCCTTGAGAAGTTGTTATTAGGAAATGGGGGCGGTTTTTTGAAGGAAAGCCTGTGAGAGCAGTGTTGTTTGGGCTTGTTTTTGCAAGAATGTTTCTACGTAGATGTGTATTCTTGTTAAAGATCACATCTGGCCTTGCAAGACTGACAAAACAGTGTCTCCATATGCTCTTGGTATCTCCTGAGAGACACATTCTATTTCCTTTTCAAACTCATATGTGCCTGGATATGAAAAAAAAAAAAAAAAAAAAAAATTTGGGCGCAGAGACAGGAAATGAATTTTAAATAGCAGTTATGAGTTCAAGGTTTTCTCAGAATTTCACACTCGGCTGCAAGATTCCTCAAGGCATTTCACACACTTCTTCATATTAATGATAATTCAGTAGTTGATGGGACGGATGGAGTGTGGATAAGAACACAGCGCAGAGATAGCATTGTTAGAAGTCGTCAGCTCTGCAAAGCAGGAGAAGCACATTAGATCAGGACAATGATTCATTCTACTGAATCAAATTCGTGTGACTAGACTGAGCGTTAGTCAGACAGACCGAGGCACAAGACAAAGCAATTAGAGACTGTGAAGTAGGTTAAGAGCTTCCCAGTTCCAGGTTTATTAGGCATTATGTACATTTCAGATTTCCTATAACGCTGACCTAAAGACTAATCAATGACACGTATGGGATCACTTATTGAGGACAAATTTAACTCTACTGTAGTGAAGCACCTGCTGTTTTCAGCTTCATCGTTTGCTTTTTTTCAAGGTTTCTGTGAGGAAAGTGACTTGTTAAGCCTTTTGCTCCTCAGCATCAGCCTACTGCTCCTCTCCATTGACAGTGTCCTCTCTGGAGGACGTAATGGGCAAGTGGCCATGTCGGCTTGACACATATTAGTGTTTTGCTCTTGAGGTTTGTTGTAAAGTCCTGTGTTTTTTTCACAGCTTGGTTCGAGGACTCGGTACAGCATTTTGTCTCCAACCTTCTGTGAATGGAATGAAGTTTTTTTTTTTTTTTAAATCAGTTATGATATAATAAGCATAAGATATGTATTGAGGTCTTGTCCCTGATGTGAAGATAAACTTGCATCAGGTTGTATAAAATATGTATCAGGGTCATAGGGTAGATTTGATGGTAGATAGCGTTATGCATTTTAAATGATCCTTATGTCAATCAAATTTCACTTTTGAATCGATACGATTTTTTTTCCCAGCCCAAAGCTCTGTTTTCCAGTAATGCTTTCACATAATCTTCTATGTAACACTACATATACAGCTAATGCTGAACTACCAAACAGCTAACAGCATCGCTAACATTCAATCAAGCAACACGGCAAACTATACACTAGGATTAACCACTCACTTGTCATTGTATCTGCGGGAATCTGCCCACCCACGGCTTTAATATAAACCTATAATGCATAGCATCTGCTGCGACAGGTCACTGCTTTTTTCTTGTGCCCTCTAGCTCTCAATGTAGTTTTCAGACTATCTATTCCTTGAGAATACAAATTAGGAAAGCTTCAAATTGCAAGAAATATGATGGGCCTCAGGCAAGGTAACTTCTCACATAGTGCATGTTAGGACCGTTATACTGACGTGGCTTTATATAACCACAATATATGGCAAACCTTAACCACAAGTGTAGATCAGATCAAAGGAAACCTATCATTTTTCCCCCCAAAATGTTCATTTTTAATTTTTTTTACATTTAATTTTTTTTGTTTATCTACCATTTGTCGATGCAAAAAAATAGATTTCACAGTCACCTTTATCTCAACAGTGATGGCCGAATAGGACAATGGGTTTACAGTAAGACATTTTCACTTTGATAAAATACGAATCACTAAAATGGCATGTAGGTCAACATTTAAGAAAAATGCCCTGTCCTATATTCACAGCAGCCGATGGGATTTTCTCGAACATAGTCACAGGTCCCACTTGCCTATTCCACCCATAAATTACCTGAGCTGTAAGAGACTTGGATGTGCGAAGCAGCTTTTGTTTGGTGATACAGATATTGCAGCCCACATGTAATGAGGTCATTCATCGTCCTTTGAAGCAGTGGAGCTGGGCGGCTTGGGAACAAAAGGTGGCTGCCGGCGGACCTGACTCATAATGACTGAACAGACAGAGTCGTCTGGTCTAATGGCAGCCTGTCATGGTGCTGATGATTTCTGCACCACCATTTCATAGTTTTTTTGTCCCTGAGCAGTTTGTGCACATGATGCAGAGTGGAATGAATTCCTGATGGATCGAATGTACTTCCTGACAGGTGTGAAGTGGAAGAATGATTTGTGCTTGTTTGATCTATAGTATGGCGTGACTGTTTCGTGTGCATTTCTGTTATCACTCTGGCATCACTGCGCAGACATTACTGTTAGCCTCTTTTGACGAGGAAAATATCTGAAATATATCAAAAAGGATATTTGTGTAGGGCAGACAAGATTTCCTCAGGGTGTGTAATGTACCAGACAAGCTTGATACAATTTCTCCCCATACTTAACTGCACTTCATTTTACCAGAGCGTCCCCCCAGGGGTGGATTGGCCAGTGAGAAGTTCAGGAACTTTCCCGGTGTCTGCTCCATGCATGACACTTCTACTCAGATGCTACACTTGGGATTATTTCAGTCTGCTAAATTCCGATGATCAATTTCCTGTGTTTGTGGACGCATGTAGAATAGAAGAGGCTGGAGAAAGGCAGTATGGAGAAAGTGTGAGAAAAGAAAAGAAGGGCTTTGCGGGCAGATGCAGCAAAGCTTTCAGAAATAAACACAAACTTTCAAATCGGCTGCTAATGATTGTGATTTGTGAGACAGCAGGTAGTCGGTGGCATAGCCTAACCAGCTAAATATTTTAGCATTAAAATTGAGTAATTTGTTTTGTTTAATATTGATATTAATCAATATTAATATTGATAAATAGATTAGCTGGGTATTTTCTGCCTTAATGAGAGATAGATCAGATTTTTTTCAGGACTGTATGGACACAAAAATCTGATCTTTTTGAATCTGAGCTACTTTCCTATGCAGTCCTAGATCGAAAACATGAAAATGTATCCGATATGTAGCTATATGATGTGAATGATAACACTCAGATCCGAAGAATTTTTTTTTTTATGGCTTTTCCCAAAGTGCAGGTGCATATCACTGGTGCTATCATCATCCAGTGTTGGCAGCACGGCAAACAACAATGGAGGACAGCAACAGCAGTGAATGTATTCAGTGGAAGGCTAGGAAAGGTGATTTACTTTATATTTGGGGGATTGATTTAAGCAAAAAGAAGGAACCTATGGAAACTGAGTGTTTGAAACAATTAGCCAAAAAATAAATAAATAAATAAAAAAATGCAGGGCATTTCAGGGGGAAAAAAATCTGGTTTGTGCAAAGAAATTTGCAATTGTTTGTGGTTATAATTTTCTTATTTATGTGAATTTATACTGTATGTTGGAGGACTAGCTGATGCACTTTCATTTGTTATTTTTTGGACAAATGTAGGGGGCCACTTTAAAGCAAAACCCCAGGCTGATTTTTGTTGCCAATCCACCCCTGGCGTCTGCTAATATGTTAGAGCAGTACTTTGATATTTACCATTTCATGATGAAAAGGTTGCTTGTCAACAGAGAATAAATTAATAATATGAAGGATCTGAATTTAATCTTCTGCTTAGTTGACTAGAAAACCTGCCCACGGTTGTAGACTGGGAGCTAGACAGTGTATATAAAATGCCAGCACAAGCAAGGCTGCTACATTGTAAAACCACCATCTGCCCAAAGGATCATCTTTACTGCTCTGTTCAGACTGTTAGACATAGAGCTTTAAAGGCCTGAAGACTCAATTGAGTATAACTGCTGTCGTGTTTGTCCAGTGGGATGCTGCGTCTGCTGAGGACAAGCCTACTCTGCATGCAACTTCATTACGGGATGCTGTTAAGTAAAAGCCAAGTAAACTTGGTGCCAGCCTTTTCTGGGTAGTGGACAAAGGATCAGGATTTGCTGCAGGTGTTATTTAATAATTCATGGATTTGCGAAACTCGTGTCAAGTATAGACTCCACCAGCCTGCCAAATCCATCTGCTTCCCTAACCACTCAGACATCCTGGATTAAATTACCCTAATCTGAAAAGATTAGCAGGCACCTTCCATCAGCTAATGCAGATACTCCTGAATAAACAAAGTGCCCCAGGCTCCTCATAAAGAAAGATGTGAGGCTTTAGAAAAAGGAATGCTGTCAATTATTTGTTTATTTTCACAGCATCCATCTTTTTTTTTTTTTTGCCTCGGGTCGTGTTGCAGTATTCGACATGTCATCAAAAAATTCACCCATACCGGTATGAGACTGTCTGGAAATACGAAATGCAAGAAAAAAATGTGGATTACGGTAATCAATGAATATTAATGAAACATGGGTCTTTTACAGTTTGAAAGTACACAAGAAGTGCAGGAACACAAGAAGTGCACAAACACTATTATTATAGAAAAATATTTTAAAGTTTGAGGAGATGTTTGCTCTCTTGAGTTAAAGACCTCGTGGTCTACTTCTTTAACGTTATTTCCTCGGAACATCTTTCGTGGACTGTCCCACAGTCAGGAGATAAAATGAAATAAAAATTTTACTGTATCAGTTATGTCAGTATCCTTATTACTGATATGAGCTGTGTCTTAAATCACACACGACGTGTTAGATGATCCATTCTAGACAATAATTTTATGTGGGCTTGTATGAAGAAATCCAAATATTAACCGTTTTCTATCTAAAGGTAATGACTAAACGTGCACGTGATGTAGACCGTGCTGGAGTCTTTTCGGTTCATCATTGACGTTAGCTAGCATGCTTTACTAATAGTCTTGGCTGTACTATGTGTCTTTTACATTACAATGGATATTTCATTAACAATTTGGATTGCTGACAATGATAGCCATGTTGGTTCTGTCTAATATTGCTGAATGCTCAATTCTGATTGGTCAGAAGGGTTTGATTAAGTTTCTATAACAGCAGCTCTGATGGTAGTTCCAGCGACAAGGTTAACATTCATGCACTCATTCTAATACATTATAATTTCTATAGTAATTAAGTAGTAAAAAAAAAATCTTTGGAACTTGTATGGTGGATATAAATGGATTAAAAGAAGTTATGCATGACGACAAGTTTATTTAGCATTTTTGGAAGGAGTCTCCAGTTCCAGCACTTTGTAGCAGTCAGAGGTAAAGCTGTAAATTGACGTTTTTTTGACACGGGAGAGTCTTCAGGACGGAGGGCTTTGTGGTTCCATGGTAACATTGCAAGCTGCATTTTTTGGCTTATTAGTGTCACAAGAAAGATAAAAAAAAAGAGGTGCTGGTGAGAGAATGACTGGTTATAGCTGTTATAGCATACTGGAAATAAGGAACTAACTTGCTTGTGGCCCATAAACAAGTGAAATTTATGCCGTTCTTTAATTAGTAAAAATGTCATTGTTGGTAAATGTTGCTGTAGAAAAGAAGAATAAAAGACATTGTTATTATAAAATAATCAACTTCAGTGTGGTAACAGCTCTCTGCTGTTTTCTGCTGCTCAGGCCTCATCACACCACCTCATCATTGATTATTTTCCTATAATAGCATGTCCTGTTGTGTTTTATTCCTAATTTAGCCACCGCGTTCGATTCTGTGGTGCATGATGGAAAAGGTAGAGCAAAAAAGAATCTAATGCTGCAAAAATAAATTGCTTGACACATTTATTAGCATTCAAGGCTGAGTGTCTTTAACACGTCAGAGCACAATGATTATCGTTACACATTGAACACTCTCTCTCTTTATGTATTTATTACATTTACTTCCTGTTTCTCAGTGTGAAGACACTACGCTGTTATGCAATCATCTAGAAGAGTATTTATATGTGACTAGAGACACAGCTTGGGTACTAATTACTTAATAACATCCTAGTAAACCATGTTCTGCAGTTCTGTGTGGCACTGCTGAAGGATGTATTTAAGATTTATGGCTCTGCATCAGCCTATATTTCTTCAGGGCAGCTTTATAATTTTCTAATCGCTTTGCTCTCTGTGCAAAGTTCTCTGTAAAAGCATTCACAACCAACCTAACTTCTAGAGAGCATCAGGTCCTCCATCGGTTGTTTTTGTGACTCAACAGCATCTGCAAAAGCACCCCAATACAGACCCGAACAGATGTATTCAAATTTGGTTCAGATGTAGGCTGGATATATTTATTTTATGATTGCACTGGGTATTGTGCAGACTCCCAATGCCGCGAGTTTGAAATTAGACAGCCCCAAACCAAAGTCATGGCAGCACTGCGTTTCTGACAGAAAAAGAGAATTCTGTAGGGCACAGACAAAATGAAATCTCTCCGATTCCGCACAGAAAACTCATAAACATCCCGAATCTGCCACTCAAAACGCAACGAGAGAGAAGAAATTGATTTTCTTTTCTCCTAGCCAGACTCATTAAAATAAATGGCAGGATTAAAAGCTAAGTTTGATTAAAGCCACGCTTTGATGTAGTCATTTGCCACCTGCGGCTGGGTGTCAGTACCTGAGAGGTTCGGTAGACGCTTGAGAGAGCAGCGAGGAAAGTGTTGTTCCCTTTGAAGCACATCTGTACCAGCCACATCCAGTGTGCAAACGCAATTACTCCCAGCATGGCTAGGTGTGATTTAGACTCCAGGATATTGATATGGTGTAGCAATAGCAATGAAAAAGCACTAGCACAAAGAATGTGTGGCTTCCAGATGCCAGTTTAAGTATTTGTGATACACAATTCCTGTAATGCCTGAAAAACATAACAAAGCAAGCTTTTCCCACCAGAAGCTTTATTGCCATTTATTTGGTTGCTTATTACCACATTAAACACCAGGAGAAAATGGTAAAGAAAGTGACAAAAATGCAGTGCAAGAGCTTGCACGGCAAGGTAAGTAGGAATCCACAAACAAGACCACGGTCGGCCCAGACACTGCTTAAGGAGCCTGCGGATGCATCAACAGTCCATAAAAAAGTCAGGGAAAATATAATGCTTCCCTTAAATCCTTCAGCAGCATACTCTGCATTAAAAGAAACGCCAGTGCACCTCTGAATACCAAAAGCTAAGGCAGAATTCTTTATATTCAGTTGGATGTGAAACAAACTAGCGCAAACATATAAATAAATGCAGCTTGGAAAGTTTTCTTCAGTGAATAGACATAATGAAACATGGCTACTTTACAAGCTAGCAGTTAGCAGATAGTCTTAAAGGTAGTTCAGAGGGATTCAAGTGTTTCTAGATTTGTTAACAATCATATAAGTTAAAAAAATATATACTTCAGAAAAACCATGATTAGAAATAGTGGCATGCAGTCAGGTTTTTTTTTTTCTTTTCTTTTCTAGTTTTGATAGTTTTGCTAGTTTCTTTATTTTCATTTACTTAGATGCTTCTGTTTACATATTTACCATAAAGGCTTCATTAAGCTGGAGGCAATGGTAATGCCATAGCAGACATAAGGATATTTATTGCTAAGTATTATTGCTTTATGGGGTTAGCTAATATCGTCTAGTCCCAATATAGTCCCACCTAATTCAAACTAGCCAAAAGAAAACAACAGGAAAAAGTCCAACATTGTAAATTCTGTTGTAATCATTAGTAAATTCATCACAGCAGCTATAGCTAATAGCAAGAAACTAATTGTAATTTGCTTCCCAGGCAGCAGTCTTCTGCTTCTTTAAAAAGGACAAGCTATATATCTGTATAGAAATCCACTTTATGTTAGATAAGACACTTTTACGGAGGGATTATTTGGAAAAAGTGGTTGAAAATTCACTCTGGATGACTTTAGAATTAGCATCTGGTCTTCAGTGGTGTCTAATAGTGTTTAATAATGAAATTCTGAGTTGGCTTTTTTTTTTAGTTTAAACTTCTTTCATTGGCATGTTGGTCTAATTTCACTTTCCTACATTTTACACACAGTGCCTTTGGGTACCTGCTGATAGTGGTGCTAGTGGGATTTAGAGAGCAATGCAGCGGCAGTTTGTCTAACTCGAGTTTGTCTAACTCGGTCACCTCCTCTGCTGTACACTCTGCTCAAACAGATTAGGTTCCAAACCTTCAACTTTCATGCTAATACCACCATCAACACCACTTGCTCTTTTGGTTTTAGGAGCAAACAGCAAAACCTGACCATTACTCCTTAAGTTTGAGGCCGCTGAATAATGTTTACCTATTAACAGGCATTGCGCTAGCTAACTTCTCACAGGAATAAGGAAAATACAGCACCAACTGACAAATTAGCAATAGAATCACTAAACACATCACAAATATTTCATTTAATGTGTTTCAGGGTGGAGTCTTCCTTTAAAGAATTCAAAAAAGAATCTTGTTACGTTCGTTTATTTCAAGTGTGTATTAGAATTGGGATATGTTCCTGCTTTTACACATCTAATTCATCCCATCAACTAATAACCATGTGTATAGTAGATATGAGAATAAAGAATTAAAATCCCTAAAGGAACACGGAGCAAGGCTGTTTTGGAGATCTTGCTTTAAGCTTTATCATCTTTTCAGAATGACTTGAGGACACGACCTATTTGAGTGCAATGACCAATTGAACCAGCAGTGACAGTAGTAGCTCTGACATTTAATCTTATTTCTAGCAGAATGGTCCTGCAAACGTATGCCTATGTGTTCAAGGCTATTTGCCGCTGCTAGCACTGAACGTACTGCTTACAGAAATATTCAAATATGTGTCATCATTGCCGTGTTGCCATGTTTAGGAGGCAGAGAGATTTCCTCAACCCCTTACAGATGCCAGCTTGCAAGTATTAAGAACATTTGAACCGATTTAAGATATCGTTCATTGCACATTTATTCAAATGTTTAACTTAATTATGATTATGGGAATTAATGTAATGTCTGCTTCTCACATGCACATGGATTACCCTTAGCCTGACATCCTCCGTGTGTCCCACTGAGAAAGTATGAGTGCATTTGTAAATTTTTCACTCATTCATTCATTCATTCACCTTTAGTAAGTGCTGGTCAGGGTCACGGTGAATCCTGAGCCTATCATGGGAACATTGGCTGTGAGGTGGGAATACACCCTGGGTGGGATGTCAGTCACATGTCACACACTTATTCACATTTTTCACAATTTAGAGTTGCCAGTCCACCTTCCTGGGAGGTGGGAGGAAACCAGAGAAGCTGCAGGAAACCCATGTGGACAAGGGGAGAACATGTGAAACTCCACACAAACAGGAAAGCGAGTCTAGTATCGAACCAGGGACACTGGTGCTGGCCGTTGTAGATTATTATTACATAAGGAAATGAATTCTGAGAGATTTTCATGATTTATATCCTTTTCGATGGCAGATGCAATAAAGCCCGGTGTTACTCTGACAGCATCTGCTGAAAAGAATATTATTTTACAACACTACGTTAGGAGCAGGAACACTATGGCGTAAGGCACTAGAGACAGCTTTGACTGTCACCATGAACCACACATCAGTTTAAAATGCAAGTCATTTATATGCCAGCTCTGTGCTTGTGTTCCAATAAGGAGATCACAAAATGTTAACAAAATGACTAGGACAGATCAAAGATGGATCTCATGCATGCATACACTCATTTACACAGAGGCTTCATCTGCTTTTACTAGGCCTATATGAAGATAAATCCCTCACATGGCGTGCTGTGTTCTGTTTGCACCCCTCCTTCCCTTCCCCCTTTCCTTGCAGGGAGGAATCTTGGCTCTCTTCTCTGCCGCCGAAGAGCTCCCACACTTCCTGTTCGACACCAGGCTTTTCCCTCCTGCCCGTGCCGATTCAGTTATCCACAGTAATCTCGCTCATCCTTCTACCTGCCGAGCCTGCCTCTCTGTTATTGTTGAGAATAATGGTGAAGAGACTTTACAGGGATTTACACCTGATTATTTTCCCACAAGGCGAGTCCTTATAGACTAGACTGACCTTTCAGTTCACGGTGCAATAGACAGAGCGGCTGCTTTTGCCTTGTCTGTCACAGTGGAGCCCAAGCCTACCCCCTTTCTTTTTTTTTTTTGTTTTCTCAGTTGGTTGTTGTTTGTCCCTGCCTGTTTACCTGCCTGAGTCATCTGTTTGTCACACTGCAGCTTAGGCTTGCTTTTGACGAGCTCTGCGCCTTGCATGAAAGCCTGGCATTATTCGAGCCATACTGACACAGTGATGGAGGAGGGAGGACAGACTTTACGGAGGTACATTCATCTCTCAATTAGCCCACATGGTTATGACATACATGTGTTCCTTGCTACCGTCTCTCCCTCCCGCTTTCCCTCTCTTTCCATCATCTACTGCAGTCACTCAGCCGAATGGCAGAATTGAATTTCATTAGTCACATTGGCCCTGATTTGAGCATTGTGCAGACTCCCTCCTCTCTCTTTCTCTCTCCTCCTCTCTGTCTCTTCTATCTCTTGGCTTTGCAATCTTCAGCACGCTCCCCATTTCTCCCTCCACCCCGAACACCCCCCCCCCCATCCTTTCCTCTCCCTCCATCTCTGCCTCGATCTCGATGCACCACAGCTCCTCCCTCCACCTTGCACAGCAGCTACCCCTCCCTCTCCATCTTCCTTTTCCTCACTCGCGCTCTCGCTCCGGTAGATACAGCATGTATTTGAGGCAGAGGGAGCCGGTCTACTCCTGTTTACATGGCTGCCTGTACCTGGGGCAGGATCACGTGTATTTGGAGGACCGCAGCTGCTCCCGTTCTGCCTTCTGAACGTTTAACTGAAGCTCAGCTCGCCTTCAGGAATTGTTTTTTCCTCTTCAAAGGCCTCCTCAGTGCCTCGCTGGCTCTCCGGCCCAGTTTGGATCTAAACAGCGCCCCAGCAGAATGGACTTGCCAAAATTAGACTTCTTTGCATGACATTTCTGGTAAGGGTGCTTTTTTTTCCCCCCAAGTGCACTACTGTGTATGTACAGGTTAAGTTAAAGGATTCAGGGTGGATTTGCAAAGAAGAGGAGAACCAGAGTGTCTGGAATGTTCAGCATAAATATAACTGTGCGTGTGTGTGTGTGTGTGTGTGTGTGTGTGTGTGTGTGTGTGAGTGAGTGTATGTGTGTGTTGGGTGCATTTTCCAGACAGGAAGATGCTGAATAATGCTGCTGAATTTGGTACTGTATCTTGGATTTGAGATTAACGTGGATTATGTTGCCAGGGAGGAGATCATGATATTTGAATGTAAATAGAAACATGCATGCAATATTTTGTTCCACTTATTTTTCGTTTCTTTTTAATATAAAACATATTTATACACCTTACTTCCTCACAATTTGCTTTTTGCATTCGTGTTTGCATATGTTGATTTCTAATAAAATAAAGTGCATGCTTGATTATGGTAGTGTTGCTGTTATTAATGTGATATAAAGTATGATGGATTTTCAGTGTGTGCAAGAAATCTGCAAATACCCCCGAAGTCATTGCCCACTCTTAATTGCTGTACAGTCATTTCACTGTTACCTATAGGATTATATTTACTCTTTTCATCTATCCTGTCCTTCTTGCTCTCGAAAACAAGCAAATACAGTTCCTCTGTTGATCAGGCAGTATTTTCGAATCTACCAGTAATGCACTTTGGTGCTTAGTCTTGGCAGCCCACCAAAAACGAATTAACAGATGAATATTTGGTGCATTAAAGATTCATGGCTTTTCCTTGTCGTCAGTGGTGTGCATATTACAAATGGCACTACCTATACTTTCTTATTTACGCAGAATGAAGCTTCGTTATCATGCTACCCTGTTAAAAAAATCCACAAATAGAAATGAGGTGGCGGGCAAAAGGTTTGCGTAATAAAAGGTTTAACTCCTCAGCCCGAATGTGGTGACACTTGATAAAGCAGCGTACTGTGTAAAGCAGTGTTTGGGTGGCACTCTTTCTCAAGCATCGAGCATAGAGCCAAATGTCTTTCTGCCTTTCTCTCAGCAGATTGGCGTGCACCACCACGTAATATATGCAAATATGCATGTAAGCATGTATTGAGGAAAAACACTGAGGATGAAGCAACTGCACCGCAAGAATGTGCCTGCCACGTTCAGAAGGGAAATTAGAGCAGACAAACTGAGGTGATTTTCACTGGACCGAGAATCCGTACAACAAATCGAGATACAATTAAGACAAAATCAATAAGTAGGCTGAAGATGGTTTCAGCAGTTTGGCGATTATGCTAACAGAGATCCCTCAACTGGGTGAATTCTCATCTCACATGGTGGTAATGGCATTATGATAATGCTGCAGTCTGATAAGCAACCCAAGATGATGTGAGATAAGGCACAAGACTTCTACGTGCTCCTCGTCTTGCTCCTTGCAGATATGCACTGATTAGGCTTGTTGTTTTTGTGAACGAGCAAGATCCCAGAGTGATTATAATTCAGATCCTCACCAATCACCAATCATCCCCCCTACTCCTCCCTCTCGTCCTCACTCTCTCCCATGGTTTCTCTATCTGTCTTCTCATCACTCCACCGCCATCTCTCACTGCTATGTTTAGAAGTGCTTGGTGCTCAACCGACACCGATGTTGGACAGAAACAGACATGTTGCATTTGTTTTCATTGTAGATTGATACAGGAATAAGGACCTATCATAACGCATAATGGCTCTTCTCTGTCACGCACAATGAGCAACTGTTAAAAAGGACTGCAAAAACGAGAGACAGACGAGTGGCATTTCAGACACAACATACTCAGTCCAGCCTCCCACACTTGTTTTCAGAAGGTCATGGAGTCACTACACTTCACCAGACTCTCTCTTATTAATATTTAATCGAAACAGCGTTATGGGAAAAAAAAAAAACAGAGAGAGCCGTGGAAGATGGGTAGGGCCCTGGTGTCCTCGTTTCCGTTTCATACTCCCCGTCTGGCTCGTTTAAAGGAGTTTGCTCATAAATCCGTATGTGGATCAGAAACTACATCTGCATTTTCAGGATCCAGCAATATGTTAGCGCAGAGTGGCCCATATTGGACGGGGGACCTGATCATATTGCCGGTGCTGCTGTTAATGTGTGTGTTTGGTCCTTTGTGTAAAATGAGAGGAAGAGATCATTGATCGTATCGGTCCATGTAATAAAATTATTAGCCTGAGATGGAAAGCTGGCCAGATGAACAATGCTGGCATAATTCAGGAAGCCTGAAAGTGATTATCTTGTGGCTAATTTTGGGAGATAAGCTCCTTTCTAATGGAACTCTCGATAAAGAACTCTGAATAGTGTAGCAAGAGTTAGATTGCTTTCAGGATTATGCTCGTCCTATATTCTCTTCCCATTTCTCCTCTCCTTTTTTTTCAATTAAACCCAAAACAAAGAGGCCTGTGTGTGTAAAGGAGGGAAAGGGGCTGGAGTAATTACCGGCTTAGGCCTGCTGCTAGCGGTGAATTTCAAGTGAATTTCAAGAGCTTTAATGAGGAAAGAGGAACATTTTATGGGATTTTTATTAACCATTTTTATGCTGCAGAGCGACAGACTTGTGTCGACCTGCTTCCAATTAGATTTTGCATGACAGGATATTTGACAATCCGCAGCAGCAGGTGCAATTTCAGCTGCTCCGTGGCCTGAGAAGCGCAATAACGTCTTCAATGCAGCAGTAAGTGTGCTTGATGATGCCAACTTGTAATGGATGTACCTCATTATCAGAGCTAAGGCCTTGTTTGAGCTCTGAGCACATTTTTTTTGTATAGCATTTCTGCTTTATCCCTGACAAATTCCTGCATATTCGAATTTTAAGCCCTGCAAAACAAATAAGCATCCACTAGCAAATGTAGTGAAACAAATTTCTGAATCACGTTTAGTGCTGTAGGCAGCATCTTATTCTCTTAATTGATGATAGCATTAAACATATTACTTCTGCTTGATAGCCAAGCCTCAGCTTCTAGCAGATCTAGACCTTGCAGCTTTATATATACACAGTCTGTTCGTCTTGTGGTTTGTATTATGAAACATTTCTGTTTCTGTTACTCTTAGAATGGTGCTGTCAGTACTTCTACATCACCTTATTGAACTTTGGCATTTCTTGCACTCCAAACTTCAGGCTTTTATCTAAATATTACAGTAGTCAAGAAACAAGATCAAAAGAGTGATGAAATTGGAAGTCAAATGGAAACACACTACCGGAAGAAAACATCTTGAAAGCTGTATCTGTATTCTCAGGACATGAGTGGATTTCCTATACAAAATTGGTGGTGTGAGAGGTAGAAGGAAAATGAATGCTTAGGGCAGGCGATTATTGATCTGGCCTGATCCTGCCTGATGAACTGCTGTTGTAAATACAGATAAAGACATCTGCTTATGTCGTAATGGATGGTGGTCTCTAGACTTGCCATTCTTAACAAGGGCAGGGTTTATCACTTCAATTTGAAATGTCTCCTACCGCATAAATCTTTCTGATTAATATAACGACTTTGGGATAAACCCAAAGATTTCTGAAAGTCTAACGATTTTCCAGTTGTTTACTAACTATGCCTTCGGATATTCACAATCTGGCAAGCTTGAAAGAATGAAAAGTACTGGCGGAAAGCGATAAACAGCTTTATTAAAAGTAAATGAATTAAAGTAAATCTATTTCCCTTCCTAGCTCTGCTAACTAAAAGTGTGTAAAAAAAAAAAAAGGAAGTGAGGGCCACATGAGGATGCAAAAATCTGAATAACACTATCATCAGTACCATTCACTGATAAGCGGTCATTTATAATCAGTTAAGTGGGTCGTGTAAATATTTAGGGGTTGTGGGTCTGTAAAATTCACTATTGCGTGCTCTTTTTATTAGTTCTCTGCAATGTGTTCAGAGCTGATAGAGACAGAGCGAGATGTTATGAATGAGGTTAATGGAAGGAAGAAAAAGATATACTTCCCTTTGGGCCAGGAGGAGCCATTAGATCCCATTACTCTAACAGTATATTCTATATCCTCTGTAGTCTTCACATACAGTAGATTTCACGGAGACTCATAGCATTATAAACTGCTCTAAAACAGGACCAGTGCTGAGTCATATCTTTTTCAAACAGCAATTAATCATTATTTCAGTCCCAAGAGTGTATGGCATGATATAAACCTAAGCCTGACTTCCTCCATAATTGGACAAAAAAATTGCTTATTTTTTCAGGGGTTCCAAATAACTTATTGGTTTGTACATGAGGAGAACTAGCTGCGTATTAAAACTGGGTTAATTAGTAACTAAAAACTTTTTTTTTTTTATTGGTGAAAGTATTGTAGTAGAGCAGTGACTCTATTTTTTTAAGCTGAGTTGGTGTCCTTTTCATTATTTCAAAACAAAATGAATTTAAATTATATTTAAGTTGATAACAATGAGCAAACTACATGCAGATTTAAAATATGTATCTGTACCAGTCTATAAAATCGAATCTATTGTATTTGAACATCATGTTTTGAAAGAACAGTAGGCTATGCATCATTGGTTTATGGCAGTGTTATATTAAATAATATTTACTGCATCAGTTCATGTTCAATATTTCAAATTATAAATTTCAGCATTAACAAAACATGAGTAATGTTAATAAACTAACAAAAATGTTTCTAAATTGTTTGTTTTAATGCTTACTAAATACGCCTACCTTAGCTAATGTTTATCTCATCCATTATTAAAAATAAAGCCCACATAAATTAGCATACATTAAATGACACACTTTTGATAAATATATATATATTTTTTTTTTGCCAGAGAATTATATAATATTAATATATTAATTAAGGCATTGGTTCATACTGGTTGTTGAGGACTTGTTTTTTTTCTTTTTTTACCCATGGATGGAATAAATATTGGTTCATGCATACTCGATTGATTATTCTAAAACCATCACTTAAATCTATGTGTTCTATGATGCTTTTCTGCTCACCACGGTTGTAAAGAGTGTTTATTTGAGTTACTATACTATCTTCTAGTGAGCTCAAACCAGTCTGACCATAATCTGGCTATTTTCTCTTGTAGAACTGCCACTCACTGGATGTTTTTTGTTTTTTGCACTGTGTAAACTCTACAGATTGTTTTGCGTGAAAATCCCAGGAGATCAGCAGTTTCTGAAACACTCGAACCAGCCTGTCTTGCACCAACAGCCGTACTACGGCGAAAGTCACTGTGAACATTAACTGAAGCTCTTGACCTGTTTTCGCGTGATTTTATGCATCACGCTGCTGCCACATGATTGGCTGATTGGATAATTACATGAACATGCAGTGGTACAGGTGTTCAGTGAGTGTATACTGTACATACATACAGTATATACTATTAATCTGCCTGGGATTGGTGCCTTCAGTGCTAACACAGCATAGTTTGACCAATAATATAATACTTCACACTGACAAATTACTTACACAGTAATTGGATGCATCGCAATATGACCATCATTTTGTTTTTCATGTCCTCTGAAGCTGTCATATTTCTTCTACCAGCCTTACTGGAATATGCGCGTGGGTCACATTTCTCAATTGCTTATTTGTCTTTCTTGGTCCAGTAGGGCCTCATAGACAAGGTCATAAAACCGGCAGCGTAACTGAGGAAGCTGAAGAAATGGACCACTGTGATATTTTTTTCCTTCCCAAGGTTATCTCTAGGAAGAATGGTGAGTGAATGAGAGACAAGCTTTTGGTTTGGATTACATCTGTACACCAGGAGGAAAAACAGGATATCATCAGATTGCTGCTTAGCCGCGCAACATAAAAAGATAAAATCAATGTGGTCAAACATGTAACTCCTATACACTTGGTAAAAATGAAGGCTATGCTGTTTGTTGGACTTATTTGTTCATGATACTGCGAGTACACGGGGAATGATTTAAAGTTAAATGATCATACGTAAATAGCTTTGTAAGCTTAACACATTACTCACTTCCACTCGTAGGATGTGGAAGCTCTCTGCCTTAAATGGATAAATAAAGCAGTTCCGCTGTATCGGAGATGGAATTGATTTCTTTGTCTGGGTTGACTGATGGCCGTGAATGTGACGAATAGAGAGGAAGAAGGCACGTCTCTAAAGAAGCACACTTATGAACTTCCTGACTTCTTGAGTGATAGAAAGATGCAGTAATCTAAAAGAAATCTATTTCTCCATTAACCAGGAAAGAGCACAAGAGCAGACGGACACCTTGAGAAGAAAAAAAAAAAAAAAACCTCTCTGCCTCTCTGTCTCTCTCTTGCAATCAACAGATAATTGAAGTGTGAGCTTGCAAAGTCTCACACAATGACATCATGCTAATGAGCCCCTGTCAATGTGGTTGGTCAGTTTTGATTGACCTTGGCAGGTCATCTGGCTTTTGACACGCATGATTATGCCATTTGTGTGCATCCAAATGAGCGTGAGGGCTTTATTTGTTATACCTCTTCGGATGGCATTTTTCCCTCAAGCTAAGGATGGTGTTGTGTTTCGGAAATATAGGGCATTCCATCTGAGAATACAGAACAGTAGACGCTTTCTCTCGGAAGGATTCTGTGTTAAAATAAACCTGTGATAGCCAGTGATGGCCTCTTCCTTGCCTGTAGCTATTGTGCAGACTTGAGTGGTTAAGGCCTCATATAGCGAACGGAAATACATTAGAAAAGGAATTCTATTTCTGACTAAAGATAGCAGTTCATACCCAAGTAGAACAAAAGCAAGGCTCTTAAGTTGATGCTAAGCTATGTCATAATGCTTCACACAGGCTAATGAAATTTTTTTTTAAATCATACCTTTGCCTTTTGAAAATAAAATATCTTCAGCCTGTTCACACTCTTTAGGTCACCATACCATGTAAAACTTAAAAATAGGGTTTTTATCACTGCACACGAAAGGCTCGATTTGATTTAGAGATGTGCGTGAATGATTGAAACCTCAGTACCAGAGCTGCCAGAATACAGCCTCAGCTCAGATTTTTTGTGTCAAAGCATAGTAAATTGGTTTATTGTAGAATTTAATGGTTGTCCTTCAAAAGCCTGGCATTTGACACGATTCATTATTTGGTTTTTGCACCAACACCTAGCAGATGGGTACAATAATATAGTAACACAGCAGTGGGTTATTATAGAATTCTCAATTCTGATTGGTCAGAGGGAGTGTTGATTATATTTTCTATAACAGCACAGTTCTGACAATAGTACCCTTTGTATGAATGTACTTGTTCTAATACATAATCATTTCTATAGTAACAGTTTATGTATATAGGGCCTATGGCAGATGTGCCCCAAAATCTAATAATAATAATAATAATAAAAATAATAAATGATTTTAAAAACATGCTATTTAACAAAGAAATACATCTAATCCTTGATACTGTGATTCTGGAAGGAGAAGTTTAATTTAAACATTTATGGAGGTATGTGTAGGTGGCAGACAAGATTGTAGCTACAGGTAATGCTTTTATTAAAGATGGTAGACAAATCCAAAAAACATTTAGAGCAATTGTTGTCAAAGGCAGGCAGAAGGTCAGGCGATTCACAATCAGGAAATACAAGGCAAAAGCAAAATCACAAAAACCAGGGAAACAAATCAGATAAAAAACTATGACCATGAACACAGATTGAACGCTCGGTAGATGACCAACAGCGCTGAGCATTCACACTTGGCAACGAATGCAACTATGGTGTGTGCTTATGTAATGGCGACTGGTGATTGAGTGCAGGTGGGTATAATCAAGAATCATGTGAATGTGAACGTGACAATGATTGGGGTCGCTGGGGTTTTGTAGTCCTTGGTGGCCATACTTGTGAGCCATGCTGTGTTCTGGGAAACGGACTATGTAACTCCATGACAGTTTGTAACAGTCTGTAAGCTTTCTGATAGACGATATTGTGCTTTTCAGTTTCTTGGAAACATAACAAACGTTTTTTTTGTCTTATTGATTTCGAAAGAAAGAAAAAAGTGAGGCTGGTGAGAGAATGACAGCTTATAGCTGCTGTAACGTAAGTGATAGTGATAACATGAACTTATTTTACTGATGTTCAAAAACATTAAGCGTAGCTACAAATGGTTCAAATTATGACATGCTGGTATAAGAGGAATCAAACGCTGGTCGATTATTTTGCTATAACAGCATGCCCTGCAGTTTTATTCCTCACACTGTGCATATGGAATCCTAAATTGTGATATGTCAAAAGACCACGGCTATGATTTCAGTCCATGTTCTAAGCAGTGTTTCTTCTTGGTCTGCAATGATTTACAAGAATACCAATGAGCTACACCCTCCCTCAGTTATGGATATAGTAATACTCACATTTAATTTTCTCAAATACAGAGGGATAAATGGATGAAGTCATTCAAGCCTAAGTACATTTTCGTACAAAGGAATTCTCCTTTGAAAATGCTTTGTGAAATAAAATGACATTTCAAACACAGATACCTCTATGATAGTGGGAATTATTGAGTCCTCCATATAGAGAGCTTTTTAGTCATTTAAATGTTTTGCCCCTGAAACAGAGTGAAGTGGTGTTTACTAATCTTCATGCATAATTCATGGTTACCAGATTACACTTTGATTTGTATCTTAACAGAATTAGAGTGTTCCTGAGCAATGATTTAATCTTTTAATTGGATAATAAATCCATTGGGGTTGATTAATGGACTTTCTATCGCCATCAGTTGACCACTGAGGCAAAATCATCATTAATGCATTTTCTTTGCCTTACATTTTGACTGTTTCTTTAAAAAGAAAATAGTAGATGATTTAGACAGGTTCGATTATATAGTTCACTTCAGAAAGATTAATCGCTGGATGTCTGTGAGAGAAATACAGAGATGTATTTAAATTCAATCAGGATTTCTATTACTTATTGTTTTGCCTCTTAGCAACTCCTAAGTTAGTAGCCAAGCAGCACAGGCACTACTTTTACAATTAGATTCCTATCAGCGGTAAATCAGGTACACATTTCAGTGCTTATTTTCAGCAGGGATTATGCGAGACCATAACAATAAACTAAAGCAGAGATGTTGATTTTTGGTTACTTCTAATTAGGGACTTTTGCTATTGCACTAAAGAGGCATTACCCACTGTAATTTACAGCGATCGTCTGATATCTCTGTGTTCATGAATTAATTCCAACGAATTAACTTCCACAGAACTTCCACTGAAGACATAAAACGTTTTTGTCTCACAAAATCTCTTTAGCCTCTTCAGATATGTGTCTGCAATTAAAGATAGAAAGAGAGGGGTTTGAGTTATTTAGGCTGTAGATCACATTATCAATCATTATAACAGGTTAATCAAAAACATCCTTGCCACCGTCGTGGCGCTCGGGACAGGATGTTCTGAGCTGGATTAGATCAGCAGTAAATACAGCATGATTAAAACACCGTGTTTATGGTGGGTCCGTTTACTTCATGACCTTCAACCCCCCACCACTCAGCACCTCCACCCTTCCCCCCGCCGCTCGCTATGGCTGCTATTTTAGTCATTTAATCGATGCTGCAATTTATGCACGCTGGCCGAGCCAGTCCCTGCAGGATGGTGAGATGCATGCCGATCACACTCAGCAGATATACATGACTGTCAAGTTCTGTGGGCTACAACAGCTCTTTGAACCTAACTAAGGAGCACTAATGAACAGTAGATGCTTTCGGAGCTACTTACTCGATTTCACACTGACGCTGGAGCAGTTCCCACTGCGCTCAAACACACCTGGAAACATTTGCAGATGGAGCCATCTTCAGTGTCTCTGCAGCAATTCTGCAATAAACAGATGGCTGCATGGAGGCTTTTTTGCTTTTTCCTCATTCTCACAGCTCATCTAAATCATTCAGCTCTGCTCATTAACAGTGTGCAGCTCTTTCAGGTTTCTATCAGGTTTCTATCAGGTTTCTATCAGGTTTCAATGAAATCATAACACATAACATTTTTGGGGGCTATTATAATGACTTTAATAAGTGTCACAGTGGTATTTTAGTATGCATGTTATAATTTCGATCATTTCGAAAAGCCGGTGGTATGAAGGTCATAATTTAATTCTTTAAAACCACATGCCTAATTAAATGAATAAGAAGCCTTGGCATGAGTTTATATGGATTCAAATGTCTGTCTGTCATTGGTTTTTCAGTGTGTATTTAAACCCAAAAGCTTGCATGAGCCTTCCACATGCTCCTGAATAGCTCTGTAATTTGCCATATTGCTGATTGCTGCAGTGGGTGGGTACGGGCTCAATTTTAATTTGAGGTTAACTTTTACTGAGACATTTGCCCACACACAGACCAGTCTCGACTAACCTTCACAACTTTACGGCTGCCTCATTATAGATGATCGGGCTTGTGGGAGTGGGTTTGTGTAAATGGTGGTTAGTTATTTGAGTAAGAGCATGTATTATACATGCATTAATCAATTAGTTTAAGCTGTGTGAGAAAATTCAGTAACAGAGGAGTGGAGATGAGACTGGATCTTCAGATCGGCGTTTATTGAGTGTTCACAGATGGTCAATGCAGCACTGTAATCAGTCATCCGGCTGTCATTCTATGTACAGTATATAAGGGTTTCTATTGTATGTAATAAGCATTTTGCAAGTGCAGAACATGCCTTTAACTAAATGGAATGGAGAGTGATTGTGGAAAGGGCTAGAGTTCTGGACGGGTTCTGCTTTGCACAAGACAGCCAGCCTATCCCTCACTCCCTCCCCAGCCCCAGCTGAAGACTCTAGGGTTAGAGTTGTTGAATAGTACGAAGGAGACTGGGAGGCGGTGGGTGTGGCGTAGAGAAAGACAGAAGTTAACTAGGAAGAAGGTAGAAGCTTTAGATGTGTTTTTTTTCTTCAAAATTCAGTTACTACAGAACTCCATATACAGTAGACATATTAACAAGGTTTGTTGTAATATCATATGCATTAAGTGTGCATATTAGTATAAATATTTTATGATGCAACAGGAATTTATTTGCAAAAACTACTAATCAAGTAGGTCTTATATGCATCATTGCTGAAAAACACCCTACACAGATGCAGGCTACATATGATTCTGGTGCTTTTACCAAATGATCACTGATATAGAAAACATTCAGTCAATCAAAGTAGCCTGAAATGAAAGCATTTATATTGCAACACTGTTGAATTCGTGAATATGATTGGCCAGTGTTCCTCGACTTTAAAAATATCTATAAAAGGACAAAAAGTAAGATGTGTCATTCTTCAATAAGTAAAAAATAATCAACTTCAGGGTGGAAATACATCACAGCACCCCATCATTGATTATTTTAGTATAAAAGTATGTTGTGTCATGTTTCATGAGCTTGTCTATGACATGTCAGGCTTAAGTCATTTTATCACATGAATTTAATATGCATTTCTGTGGTCCAAAACACACACACACACACACCAAACCAATAATAATTAAGAATAAAAGAAAACAGGTTTTTATTACTTGTGTGTGAGAGCACCATTTTATAAATAGTTTTCCCTGAGCTGCAAATTTAGGCTTTACCAGTAACAAAGCAGGGCTTTCAGACAGCTAAGGCACGACAATGTCAATACTATAGACACATCTATAAATACAGCACGGGCAAAGTCTTCATCATATAGACTGCAGATTTAGATTTAAAATGTTAAATGATAAGCATTACACAAATCACATTAGCTTAAATTATTAGCTGATAGGACTCTTCACTGATGCAGTATGTTGTAGGTATGCATCTGTGTTGATTTAAATACTAAAATCCCGTCAGCAGCACTGAAGCACGATCTTTATTTTATTAAACCACAGAGCTGTAAGGAGTAAGAAGAGGATTGTGTGATCAATTTTGGGAAGTAGAGCTTGAAGGCTTTTGCAAGTTAAAACACCCCCTGAGTCAAAGTCACACAGGATTTAATAACTACTGACTCGCAATATTTCTCCATACTGTATGGGGGCTTTTTTTTTTCAATATTGCACTAAAGAATATTTTATATTTAAAAACTGGCTAACAGTGTTTGGTAACACTTTACAGTAAGAGTACATGAATAATCACACACTAATACCTGATTTAATACTTACTTAAATAGGAACTAATGATGAGTCAAGACATGTACTAATCACAAACTAATGAAGACCTAACCTTAACTACGACGTGAGTCTTATGAATTAATGCGCTGGATACTTTCATAATTTACATTGATCCTCCTTATTGAATATAGAAAGACGGACTAATAATAGACACCAGTAATTTCATCTCCACCCATTCTGCGTCATTCTCCGTGACGCAATTATGAAAGTAATCCAGCACCAGCCAATGATGTTTGCGTACACAGCTGCATATGGCAAATTATATAAACGATTAGAAATTTTTGCACATTTAATTCATATTCTTTCTAATAGAGCATGTTTGATTTAGTTTAGCCCTACCTGTTCATTAATAGATTAACTAGCAAACATGTACTAACAGGTACTTAAAGTGGTCGTTATTCACACATGAATTCATAAGACTCACATCGTAGTTAAGGTGAGCTCTTCATTAATTCGTGATTAGTACATGCCTCAGCTTATCATTAATTCCTATTTATGTAAGTATTAATTCAGGTATTAGTGCATGATTATTTATGTACTGTTATTGTAAAGTGTTATCCAGTGTTCTGTTGTGATTTCTGGAGGTTGCAGCTTTGTTCGCTGTGATCCATCATTTGAAAATGCAATTATTATAATGTATAATCATTAAATAGTATGACAGTTTTTTTTCTGCTTGACTTATATTTAGCTGCTGATGGAGAAAAATGGCTGCATGCTGTACTTCTCTTAACAAAATAAACAATCCCAATAGCAGAAAGCTAAACTGATAATACTTATACTTCTTTGTTCTTAATTTCCATGGCATCGTTAATTTAATGGGTTTTGTGGTGTTTATGCAGTAATCTGTGTAAGGAGCGTCGAGTATCAGCATGATGATTCAACAGCATCTTTTTGAAAGAATGTTGAAATTTGCTTTTCTTTGACCCTTCATGCTCTGTCTGTCTGTATGTTAAAGTATGGCATCAGAAAATATCTGTAGGTTCATACTTTCAATGAGTGTGACAAAGTACCTCTGGCTTGTGTTTCAGCAGGTAACCAGCAGAATGGTGGCTGGCGTGATGAGCGGGCACAGCTACCTGGTGGCATGCTGGCAGCCCATTCTTATCCTGATGCTGGGCACTGTGTTGTCGGGTTCCACCATAGGATGCCCGTCCCGCTGTGAGTGCAATGCCCAGGAACGCTCTGTCTTGTGCCACCGCAGGAAGCTGGTTGCCCTTCCAGAGGGAATCCCTATTGAGACGCGACTGTTGGACCTGAGCAAAAACCGCCTGAAAGCCATCAACCCAGAGGAGTTCATCAACTATCCCCACCTGGAGGACCTGCAGCTTAATGAGAATGTCATCTCAGTCATCGAGCCAGGTGCATTCAGTAATCTGTTTGGATTACGGACGTTAGGACTGCGCAGCAACAAACTGAAGCTCATTCCGCCGGGCGTATTTACTGGTTTGAGTAATCTCACCAGACTGGATATAAGTGAGAATAAAATAGTTATCTTGTTGGATTACATGTTTCAGGACCTTTACAATCTAAAAGAACTGGAAGTGGGAGATAGTGAGCTGGTCTTCATCTCTCATAGAGCCTTTCATGGACTCAGTAGTTTAGAGCAGCTCACCATGGAGAGGTGTAACATGACCTCAGTGCCCACAGAGGCCTTCAGCCATCTCCATACCCTGTTGGTACTCAAGTTGTGGCATTTTAATGTCAACCTCATTAGGGATTTTTCCTTCAGGAGACTCTACCGACTGAAAGTGTTAGAGATAACAAATTGGCCCTTTCTCGAAGCCTTGACCGATAAGTCCCTCCACGGACTCAACATTACCACACTGAGTGTCACACACTGCAACCTTACTGCCATCCCATATGTGGCTATCCAGCACCTTGTGTACCTTCGAGCTCTCAACTTTTCATTCAATCCCATAGAGATTGTGGAGGGCAACAAACTGCACAACTTGATGAGGCTGCAGGTATTTGACTTAGTAGGGGGTCGATTGGTCACTATTGAGCCTTACTCTTTCAGAGGACTGAACTACCTTAAGGTTCTCAACATTTCCAGCAATAGCTTGAGCACTTTAGAAGAGTCTGCCTTTCACTCAGTTGGTAATCTTGAGACCCTGGCCCTATATGACAACCCCTTGGCATGCGACTGCCGCTTGTTATGGGTTTTCCGTCGGCGCTGGAGGCTCAATTTCAACAAGCAGCAGCCATCTTGCGCTGCCCCTGAGTTTGTGCAAGGGAAAGAGTTTAAAGATTTCCCGGATATTCTCCCAGCTAATTATTTCACTTGCCAGAAATCTAAGATCCAGGACCACAAACCCCTTCAGAGATTTGTGGATGAAGGGACCACAGTTCATTTTGCATGCCAAGCAGATGGAGACCCAACCCCTGTGATCATGTGGCAGTCTCCTCGGAAGCAATTCATCACCACCAAAAGTGTTGGACGCCTGTCAGTGTCTCTGGATGGCACCCTGGAAGTACGATATGCCCAAATACAAGACAATGGCACATATACATGTATCGCGACCAATGCAGGGGGTAATGACACCAAGCTTGCTCATTTACATGTTCATAGTTATTCACCCAACTGGCCCCATCAGCCTAATAAGACATTTGCTTTCATCTCCAACCAGCCCAATGATAGTGGTGCCAATGAGACTGGTAGATCAGTCCCATTTCCATTTGATATGAAGACTCTTATCATTGCTACTACTATGGGATTTATTTCTTTCCTTGGAGTGGTTTTGTTTTGTCTTGTACTCCTCTTTCTTTGGAGTCGGGGGAAAGGTAACGCCAAGCCAAACATCGAAATTGAGTATGTGCCACGTAGAGTAGAGGGTCAGACCAGTCCAACTGAGGAAACCCATAAGATCAGAATGAAAATGATGTAAAAGTCAAATCCTCAGTTCATGTGAACAAAATCCTTGGCAAGAGATTTACCTTCAGATGCGAGAGAAAAGTTGTCTTCGTTTCCCATGTGGAATTGATGGAAGACACAATAGCTAAACTAAAGCCTTTTCCAAATACACAGCTCAGACCTACGGGGATTGTTCCTTCAAAGTCAGAAAGAATTTCGAGGGACCTAAAGTTCTGCTTTTATTTTGGTAACACATGAACATGAGTCTGCCTGACTCCAATTATTTAAAAGCCAGAAAACAGAGGGCCAGTTTTAATCCATACTTGTCTTTGTCTCTGCCTTTTGTCCTTTTTTTGTACATAATTCTTTCTATGTACATGGGAATATAGTAATTAAAGGATTGCGAAATCATATTCATGGGTTAAGCATACTGGAATTCTTGTGATGTACTTACATGGTTAGGACACATTGTAAATTGTACACGTGTCTGATAAAATTTCTGTAAATGTCCATTGCCAAGTTTTTATAAGGCATATGCATTTTTTTTATTTACAGTTAATTAATGATTATGCTTGACAATCACCCATATTATAAATGTCAAGTGTTAATCCTGAAATATGCCTTCCTTTGAATGGATGGAATAAATTTAATTTTGATGCCAGATATAAGCCTAGTATCTCTAAGCCAAATGTAGCTTTGAACTTCAAGCCATTTGGTGTGAATGTGTGGTGAAGCCATTAAAGATGTTTTTGGTGTTCACATTGATATATTCATATCTGACATAAGCCTCATGAGAAATCTCTATCTTCATCTGCTGATTAAGTTTTTTAATAGCGCATTTTTAATAACTTCTCATATACCATCATATACCATAATGATTAATTTACCATTTATTAATACATAATTCATGTTCAAAAGGCAGGGAATTCTCTGAAGGTAAATGAGTTCATCTACACTTGCCTCTGGAACAATCATACGACTTTAAAACATTAAAATGGTAACATTTTCTACTTCAGTGTCCATTTTTACTTTCACAGTTCAGTTGTGAGTCAACTATATAAAGGTGCTTGAGATAACAGAAATATTATTGGCAAACTGCGCACTGTCATTCGACATTTACTAAAAAGGTCTTTCATGTGCAAAAGCTCATTCGAATATTCGAACATGTCATAAATGATAATAGGTGTGAAATTTAAATGTCTAATAAACCTTAGCTTACAGTTCAGGGTTCAGACCCTGGAAGTCAGAGAGAGCAGGGGGATTATCATGCATGCAAAACACTCTTAAGAAATAAAGTCTAGGTAAATGCTGCATACACCTACTGAATACAGTCATTATATGCATTGTGAATAGTCTAGTTCTACGAATAACTTGAATAAAGGATGGACAAACTTTTGTCCTGTATTTTTAACTAACGGCTAAGGATCCCGTGCTCTCACCACCAAGGCCTGGGTTCGATTCCTGGGCAGGGAACCAACCCAGCTATTGGGAGTGTACTCCCAGTGCCGGTCCCAAGCCCGGATAAAACGGGAGGGTTGCATCAGGAAGGGCATCCGGCATAAAGCCTGTGCCAAATCAACATGGAGACCAATCATCTGCTGTGGCAACCCCTAACGGGAGCTCCCTGTTAAACACCCTGCCTAAGACAATAAATCCTTACTCTGTTGGATCCTCATTAAATCCTCTTCATGACTAAAAGCTTTGCTCTTTTAAGTGTAGTAATTGTTTGAACATTTGACCTAAATAGGCTGATTCATTAATTTGACACTTTTGAGCGTTAACAGAACAGTTTTGTACAATATTATGAAACTAACCATAATGCTGAACATATGTGAAATTATGTAATATGAAAAATATCAAAACATTTGTAATATATTATAGATTGAAGTTATGAGGTGATGAGACTGATGCAGGTTATTGCACCCGAAACACTTCAAAGAATATGTTTAAGGATATTATATATTGCATATGTTTTAATTCACAAATGAAAGTTGAACTCATTTTAATCATGGTAAAAGAGAAAATAATATTCCAAATGACTCCTTTGTAAGGTATGTTGCATTAGGATGTGTTTATAATAAAGTAAATGTTATATGTTGCATCATCATACATCATGATATAGGTTTACCATCTCATCAGTGTTTAATGTTGTTGGATTAGTGTTGCTTGCACATATACAAGTAACACTGTTGTGCTGTGAATTATGGAAAGATGTGCAGTGGCATCATGGTTTGAATGAATCCAATAATTAGGTCAATGCTAGAATAGATTCACATTAATTATTAATGTTGCTACACTGGCCCCGGTTTGTTTCATTGTATCACGGTATTGGAAATTTTGTAGATAAATTATAGCCAAAAGGAAAAGAAAAGGTGAAATGACAGAAAACAATGTGGTCAAAAACCTGTGAAATATCAATGTTTGTCAGTTAAAGCATGTAAATATTAGGAAACCTTTCGTATATATCTTTGCTTTGAATGTGAATTAAACACTCTGAAAGGCTTATCTGGTAGCCAAATACATTCAGTGAGGAAGCTTGTTAAGCTTTAAAGACTGTTGTGCATGCACCTGACCTCCAAGCCCAGTTATAATGATAATACTTAAAAGCACTCTTAATAGGCAGCTAATGTTAATGGAGTTGATGCTTTCAAGGATGACCCAGTGTTAATTGAGGAACTAGCACCATCCTGTCATTAGCTGCCTATTAGGAGACCTTTGAAATGAACTAACTTCCTGTATGGAACATATTTGGCTACCTGATCAGTAAAACTGGATGGCGGTATTTCTGCAGTTAATGATTGCGCTGTCCACTGAAGCAGAACAGACATAGTACTAATGGCTAAGCGGTTAGCCAGTGAGTATTTGCTATGCCTTTCTCACCTTTTTTTAATTAAAATTTTTTTTTTTTGAGAAATCTACCAGGTAAGGAATTAAAGATAAGCAACACATTAAATTATTGGAAAAATGTGAAAATAGGCTATAATGTCATGAGCTCTGATTAGGCAAATAAACATGAAACATCTCTGTCCATCACTTCCATAAAAAAAGTCTTTGTGTATAAGCCATTTATTTATATTGGGCAAGAGATATCATCTCTTTTGTTTCAGTTCAGCTTAGAAAAAATAGCACTAAACCGTACCTTTCCTTGTTGCTGGGGTGGTGCCCTCAAGGCCTTTAAAAATTATTTCAGGTACATAATAAATGGACTATGATTTGTTTTTATGGCAAAGCATTAAATGTAAGCTACATGCACCTTTTTGGTAAAAGATACCCACTAAATGTGTACCCTTGAGGGACCCATCCCAACAACAAGGAAAGGTACAGACTAGTACCTTCATTTCTGAGAGTGTATGGTTCTGTGTAACCACATGGTTGTGGATTTCAAATCCAGGACCACGGTTGACCCTCAGCTCTTATGTCTGGCCCTTGAATTAGATTCCGCTTCCTTCAGAAGTCATTTCAAATAAAAATGTCCTCCAAATAAATACACGGACATGTAAGGCAATGGCCACATTTGTCCATAAATAAAGGCAGGATGCACTGAACAATTTGTTCTAACACGGGAAATGGCTTTCATCAACAGCACTTATCTTCCATATAACTTATATATCTCAGTTTTCTCAAGCAAATTGGTTTCCTGGGTGATTCAACACAAAGTGCTAGTTGTTCAAGATCTGCCTCCCTGTTGCCTCCAGCTACAGTGATGTGAAAGATATTATTAACACTCTGCTCAAGTGAGCAGTCTTTACTGATTCAGTTCAGATGATTTTATTCGGTGGAACAGAGCTGCAAATGTCAGGTTGGTGGACAGATTTCTAACAAATTGTACCTGCACAAATGCATGTATGTATGTATATGTATCTGTTATGACCAGGTGTTTTAGAAATGAAGAAAGATTTGCTTCAGTCCACTAAAGCAGAGTTGAAGCTGTGCTCCAATTAGGAACACAGAAAAAAAATTAAGCTAGGTCTGTAAGGCTTTCTGAAATAACAATACATACATTAGAGAAAGAGCTTCAAAACAGTGTTTTGGGTTTGTTTTTTTTTTTCTTTTCTGTGTTATTATAATTACATTTTCACACTACTGTAGGTGAGTCACAAACAGCTGGCCTTTTAATACTGTGCAAACATAATAGCTAAAGGGGAGTGCTGGACTGTAATGAGGGAGGAAGTGAAGCATCCAGCCGCAGACTGTGTGCTCTCTCAACCACTCAGCGCATACACACACAGAAAGAGAGAGAGAGAGAGAGAGAGAGAGAGAGAGAGCAAGAGGTGCATCCCACCAAAAATTATATTATCTTATTATAACTCAACAGAACTTTGTTAATAACAGAAGCATTTTTTTTCACTTTAAACATTAAAAACCTGTAAATATATAAAGCAAAATATATTGGTGACATTAATTAAGAATATCTTTTAAAATATGTACTCTAGTTTCACCTGTGTACATTCAAAAACTAAAGTTTGCACCCCCTATTGTTTATGAATGGTAAGGAGAAAATATATATACCTCTATTTTGCGATTTTCCTACAAAAATATAGATATTCTTCGTCTGTAGATTTGATCTGAAGAAGACAGTGCGTGATGTGGCCAAGTTAGAACCCAGATACATGTATGTCAAGAAAATAGGCAGGAACTTGACAGGCAATCTGGCAGAGAATGTCAGGAAGTACACAATTCTGAGAATCTCATATCACATCACATCCATTTACTGTAGGAATATGTGTAAAACCAAAGATACTAAATGTCCTGTCGTATTCTTAAAATGCAAACCTTTGCACTTGACTGCAGCTGAAAGTGTCTGCAATCTGAGCATGTTGGGACTCTCTGATTGGTCAGACTTTTAAAATATGAATGGGGAATTTGTGATTAAAAGCACCAGAGTCGAAAAAAAATCGATAGCCCATTAGATAACATTAGCACAGCCGTCAATATCTCAGTCGATTATGTTTAATGAATTGAGGAAAAAAGCCAAAATTGTCATCATGATTAATATATGATTAATGGTGGAGCCCTGCAAGTTTAAATTCATTAAGGGTTCTTCGGTTGTCCCTCTGAAGGGACTCTTAATAGTTCCATTTAAACTCTATATCAGGGTGATTCCTTATTAGAAAGAACAGATAAGACCACATTCATCTATTCAATCATGACTCCTATCTGCATGTTTTTTGGACAGTAGAGGAAACCAGAGAACCCAGAGGAAACCCACATGAACACGGGGAAAACAGGATCATCTCTTCATGGACCCTGGCGCTGAGAGGCAGTAATGCCACCCACTGCACCACCCATAAGATAATGTTAACGAATAATACTAAAAATGTAGATAAATACATTAGTCTTACTAATGATAGTTAGTGTGGTGTTAAATATTAAGTAGAAATAATGAGATATTAAGCAGAAATAACAACATCATATCTTGAAACAACTAGTTATTAGGTCAAAGTATGAGCTAGTAGTCGAAATAATTGCGTAAAACTTCAATACCTTTTCTCATAGCTTGCAGTTCAGGGCTTCCGTATTGAAGAACACTTTTCTAAGAGTGTAATATTCACCTCATTCTTTTCACTTACATGCTTTATATCATGCTTGACACTTGGTTCCCTTGAGATTCAGTAGGAAATAGAGCATTGAATTTGTTGACCTACATGCATTTTTTAAGAAACCTGAATGCTGGATATTAACAATGTCTAATGTGGAATTTTGCCACATTTAGTAGAATAACTAAATGAAGACTCTGGAGAAGCACTGCAATGTGTCACTCCTGCATTCCATCATATGCTGACAGAGACATGAATCTTTTACATCTTTCACATAAAAGGAATTGTGTGTGTGTGTGTGTGTGTCTCTGTGTGTGTGTGCTCCTTTTCTCAATTTGTACTCATAAGTCATCCAAGTGTGCAGCACTTGTTTACATTCAGGCTATGAGAAGGCTGGGAGAATGGTATGATCGGTGAATAGATTGCCATCTGATAACTGTGACATGAATTGTCAAGAGAACAAGAGCACCACTGATGTCTGACCTTGGAAAGTGATGCTGGAGATTTCAATAACTTTTCATGATTTCCCCTAGAAATACCGTGTGCAAATATAAATGTACCTTTGAGCTATTCAGCTTCTGTAATCAATGTCTGCAAGCATTCAGGCTGTCAATTTCTTGGTAAATTTGCGTTATTATATAGGCGAATACTCCTTTGTTTACAATATGAACGTGTTTTAAAAATGATCTGGATGGAATTCAGCCTGAATGTCTCGTGAAATGTTTTTTGTTCTGCATTTAATACAACAGTGTTGGTTGTGAGTTATGAGTTCGAGTGCCAGAGAGCCATTAATGGGTCTGGGAGTAAAAAAAACCTTAACCTACATTATCACAGCTACATGCTCGCTTTTCATTCTGCATTACTATGAATGAATAAATGTATATGCTGGATGCATTCATGCATATAAATTTAGAAATGCGCTTGATGTCTTTGTGGTTAAATTCTGGAAAACATCGAAAAATGCCAAAAAAAAAAAAAAAATGAAGATTTGGCCAAAGTTGAGTTTTTCCACAGTTAATATACTTTGACATCTCTACTTTAAGAAATATATTTCACCAAAGCAACCTGGAAATATTTTAATTAGCTTTATAAGCTTTAGAATCTTGCCCAGGCTTTCTTCAAAGATCGTGTTGGGTAAGGAGTCATGCTGTGGTAGAAACAGTCTGCCTAAAGCTGTCTAAAACCCTGCTAGTCTGATTTCCTCACAGGTATTGATCAAGTTAGGAGATGCCATCGCAAAACGGACATTTGCCTAATCGTTAATTCAGTTCGTGATCTGATATCGGTGTCAAAATGTCAACGATGCTCCTGCACCATCACATCATCAACAATACAGGGATTATTAGTCTAATAAAAACATGGGAAATTTAGCCAACAGAAAAGAAGTCAGTGAATTACTCGGCAATTATTTCAACACTGATGTAAGAGCGAACGGTTTAAGTAACTTTTACTTCAGGTGGTCCTACTATCATACTACATCCATCTTGAACTCATAATTATTTGGTAATAATTTATATATACTGTCTATGATTGCATATTACATTAAATTAAGCTAAATCAATATATATATCTGTTTTAGGCAATCAACGTGTTGTATTTCAGCGGAACTGGAAATCTTTAGCCGATTTTAAAATGCTAGAACTTTACTTCTTTTTGAGATACATGCAAGAGATCTATTTCAGTTCAGTACTTCATATAATTTTGACCACGTGAAGGGTTTTCCCAGGCCGCCACACAAAATTCTAATTATACACTATAATGGCCAACACTTCGTGGACACCTGACCATCACACCCGTATGTGCTTTTTGAACATCTTGTTCTAGATTTAGTCCCCCTTTACTGTTCTAACACTTCTGGGAAGACTTTCCACTAGATTTTGGAGCATGGCTGTGGAGATTTGCCCAATCAAGCTACAAGAGCATTAGTGAGGTCAGGCACTGCTATTGGCCGAGAAGGCCTGGGGTGCAGATTGTGTTCCAGTTCAACCCGAAGGTGTTCAGTGGGGTTGAGGTCAGGGTTTTGTGCAGGGTACTCGAGTTCTTCCACTCCAACCTTGGCCAATGGACCTTGTTTTGTACACAGGGCCATTGTCATGTTGGAACAGGTTTGGGCTCCTTAGTTCCAGTGAAGGGAAACTGTACTGCTACAGCATACAATGACATCTATTGTGTGCTTCCAATTTTGTGGCAACAGTTTGAGAAAGGTCCACATATGGGTGTGATAGTCAGGTGGCCACAAACCTTCGACCATATAGTGTAACAAACAAAATACTCACTTTTCAAATGATTTAAATAATGCATGCAGGTGAATCAAGCTCAGAAATATGAGCTCTTGAAGAGAGGCTAATTAGAGTCACATGTTGTAATCAACCGTGCCATATAACAAGCACAGAGGATTGGGTTGTATTAAATGCCTGTGCTATATTGCTTTTTAGACCATATTCTATACAGCTACAGTATGGCGCTGTTAAATGTGTGTGTGAGGTTCAGATCACATTTTAGGAGGCAACTGATGCAAAAATCCAGATAACTGCAAACAGCTAACACTTTCTCAGTTTGCCTCAAGTCTGTAATTGATGTTGAATTGTCCGTATATTATTACCAAACTGTAGCTCTGCATTTTTCACTGAAGACATTTTCAGAATATTTAATCCAGTGGGAGTGTAAATGGAACAGAAAATAATGTCAGTTCATAAATATATATATATATATACTCAGCCATGGCTAATTTATTATTATTTCATGAATTTGGAAAGCATTCTCAGCACCAGACTATGTAAAAAATAATAAAATTTAAATAATTACATTCCATTTTCTAAATTAATCAAATCACATGATGTCCACAATTGCTTCAACAGCCAGAGGCAAGTTGAGACCTTTTACTTCTGCTGCAGTCAGAGGGAAAACATCTTTCCACTTGATAATGTGACATTATCTGAAAGTAGTTTTGCGTTTTGGTTTCGATATCTTACCAGCCCAGGTTTCTCTATAACTCAGTGATGTATGTGTTCAATCTAAACAACACTGCAGTGCAATATACTGCCACAACCTGCAGCCAGGTTTAAAGTAAAAAAAAAAAATTGGCTCTTTTGTGAGAATATTGGTGGCAGGCCAATTGTTGCAAAAAAAACTACTAGGATACAAAAAAATGGTATTGATTGTTTTTTACACACAGGCTGAACTGCTAAAACTGGAACACAAAACCTAATCGATTGTTAGGATAAAGGAAACATTTAGAACAAGGGTCATGGAACCTTAATGTATAACACAATGTTGAAAACAATGTTTACACACACACACACACACACTCACGCACACACTCTCACAGGGACTAAGGAACCTATTGATGTGTATTAACTGAAAGAACAAAAGGTATACTCCTTAAATGGACTATCTTGCCATTCTCCCTTATCTCTACCATACTGTCATGAGAGACAGTGGAATTTTTTTGGTGCCTTTTTAGAAATATCCTACATTATTCAGTACTTTGCACATGGAATACACTGTGAGTGACAAAGCAGGTAGGTTTCATTTCATGTTGCTGAAAATCTCAGCACCCCACACTGCGCATATCTCAGTTTAAAGTCTTCTGCCTGCTGAAGCCACGTATCTGCTGACAGATTCTTACACAGAGTACACACATACTGTACATATTATATACACTCAAGGATGGATTCACATTCAAACTCCTCTCATTTTCTAATATTTTATGTCATAACTTACAGTTTCCTCAGATCACTGCTGAGTAAAATTTAAAAAAAACCTTAGACCAATGGATAATATATTACGGCATGCAAAATATGTCACGTAAAGAGAAAGCGCGCTAAACAGCCTAATAAATAATATTACACCCCATAGCAACTGAATCCCTGAGTCATACATATTCATAAAACATAGACAACATGTGAAACTGAACTGACAGCTTTGCAGTTCTAGATCAGACACATTTAGGAATTTTTAAGACACTTTTATAATTGGAAAGGCAGCTCGTATTTATCCATTTGAGGCTTAGTGAGGAGACGTGCTGTCACCCGAAGTTATTCCAAACAGAGCCAGTCATCACACTGAGTGGTTGGAACATACAACAGCATGGCAGCCATGTGATAAATAGCCTGGAGTTTTGGCAAGAAAGCAATGAACATAGAAAATTAAGACGAGCTTGCGTTTTTTTTTCTCAGTGTGTTTTACATTTATTTGACAACTTGGATAAACAATTGATATGTAATTCAATACAGTCGTAGAGCAGTGTGTGTGTGTGTGTGTGTGTGTGTGTGTGTGTGTGTGAGAGAGAGAGAGAGAGAGAGAGAGATTTTCTACTATATATACGTACATACATATTCTACTACTTTGGCATTTTCTACTATATACACATTTTTCCCTTTTTTGTGGATCTCAAACACAACTAAAGTAATAAATTCCATTCTGGCTGCAGACAAGGGGCACGACAGACATTTTGACAGCAGCTATCTTATTCCAAACTGAGCTGATTAGGCTTGTGTCTTATGTCTATTTCACTAGGGCACATAACTATCCAACAACTTGATCAAAGCCTGAAATTCACTGTGTGAGGAAATCATACTTAGCTAGCGTGGTTTTAGACATCTTTAGTCAGACTTACTGTTTTTAAGATAAACAAAAGTAAATCAAAACATCATTTGGTGAAATATATTTATGGTATGCAGGATACAGAAGGTGACTGTGATTAACTGTTAAATTCCACAATCATATATTTTCATATGTGTGTCTGTAGTTTGTCTGTAGTTGGTAAACATGATGTTCATTCTCATATAGTCTCACTTAAAGGCTTTGAAATATGAATTACTTGTAACTATATATTGTCATAGAGCACAATACGTTTTATCTCATTAAAGCATGTTGTAGATGATATGATGATATGATATGATTTATTTGATTAATATAGAATCACGCATTATTTATTCACTTAGATTTCATTGTTGTACGGTGTGCAATTTGTCAGTGTACTTCACTATTATTTTTTAGGGGGGAATGTATTATTTGCGCTATGTCTTCCCTTTGCATTTTGTACAATCTGAAAGGCAAAAAAATGCATTATTACACTACTGTTTTTAAAAGTAGACAATTAAACTGTTAATATCATAATTGATAATCATAATTATATCATGATTGTTGTAGGTGTAGCTGCAAAGCTAAATTTATACCAACTGACCAGAAACAAGTGCAAGATTGTATTGTATCATAACAGAAAGAGCCATAATTTAATCCACTGGTTGGGGTTAGTGCTGATACTCAGGAGTGGTACAAACAATAGTGACAAAGTAGTACATTCATTTATTCCTCTTCAGTAACTGCGTTATTCTGGTCAGGCCTATCCTGGGAACACTGAGCATGAAGCAGGAATACACCCTGGAGTGAAATCTAGCAGCAATTTAACATAACCACCGACTGGAATGGTTTTGGGAGGTGGTACAAAACCAAAGAACCCAGAGGAAAGCCAATGCAGGAAAGGGAACGATATGCAAAACTTCACACAGACAGTAACCCAAGTGTACAATCGAACCAGGGACAAATAAATGCTACCCACTGCACAAACTAGTACACTGAAATTCAGATGAAGGCTAACATGCAGTAACAATAGTAATATGCAGCAGGTAACAATGAGCACACGTCTTTGATGAAATTTGCTCTAAATGTAACATCAGAATCTAAATCTTTTTAATGTCTCACATTAGTAGATGGGCCTTTTCCCCATCATTGATTTTTCAGCACCATAGCAAGGCAAGTACTGCATATGGCTTCTTTCCTTTGTAGCTTTTTCCATTTCTCAGATCCTCACCACTGTGATATGCCTTAGCATGATCAGAGGTGAAGGCTAAACATTCGACTCTGCCATGTAAAATTAACTCATACGATGTGTATCCACAAGAGAGTTCTTTTTCATGCAATAACAATGCAACAACTTTGCATTCCTGATGAACCTCAATGAAATTAGTCTACTCCATTATAGCTTAGCATAAAAAATATGATAAAATGTTAATAAAACTACAACGTAATAAACGCAACCTTGAATAAGCAGGGCATAATGTGAGTAAATTACCCTCCCATTACCCAGATGCTGCTCATATAAAAAGGCAGCGTAGAGGTGCTTATAGTGAGTGAGAGAATTATTATAAGTGACCCAGTATTGTGGGATCAAGTAGAGCTATTTATTATGTTCACCGTGAAAAGCTGGCAGCACTTCATCTGAAGAGAGGCACAACAGAGTTGCTCCACTAAAAGCCAGTCCCATGATGTAGGCGTCGCCCACAACACAACATAACATGATGTGAGCCTGCATGCCTCTTCAATGCATCGTTTATGCCTGAGCTTTTACACATCTCTACCAATGCTGGATCACTCATGTTCAGTGATGCACTGACCAAACATCTCTCTCTGGCTCCTAATCCATAGACGAATTGGGAGGCAGTGATGCTGAGTAATAATTGCCAGACAGATTGGCCTCTGCTGTGAGCAGAAGACATACAGCATCAGTATGATGAGCTGAATCACATAGCAGGGGCAAAACTCATTAGAGCCTCTCAGACGTCTGAAACACACTCCCCATCCAGTCAGCGTTTCATAATAGCTTTCAATAACGGTTTTCAGTTTTTATATTGTACCACTTTTCTCTTTTAAGCTCAAAGCAAGTGTTTGTTGCATATGAAGGCCTAAATGGAAACCAAATGTTACACCTAAATAGGTAAAAATGGTTTTATACTTGACTTGACAGTAGAGGATAATCTGGCCCAGTTTTGAAGCCGATTCAGAAGGTGTCCCAATTTTAGGCTGGTCTTAAACAATTGCCTTCCCAGATGACTGTGTGGTGTGGGGTGTGTAAAATCCAATTTAAACTCTGATCTACTCACAGTGCAGTCGTGGCCGCCATAAATATTTAGCATGTTCAGTATTACAACTCAACTAATATGTATGAAAGGGGACACTGACTGTCTTGTGCGAAAATCTTGATGTCATGCATGAAAGACCAATAACCAGTGACAGCTGAGCTGAATTGTCAGCTGTCATGTTTGTTTTGTTTGATCAGAGGTCATGTTTGTTCACAGGCAATTGTGCGAGATCTCAGGTTCAAAGAGTCAGGATCATTGATTGTGACCTTCATCTGTAAATATGACCTAAAAGTGTGTCATGTTTAATCTGGGTAAAAAAAAAAAAAAAAAAAAGAAGAAGTAGGGGGTTTGATGAATGAAGAATAATCCAGAACAAATGAACTGTCAACTGTTATATTTTGGCTCGCTCATCGATTCATCATCGATTGTATAAACCGTGTAGTGTGGCCCAGGTCTCATGTGGAAAATCTGGCACATCAGTAAAGGCTCATATCTTTTAAAACAGATATTTTTAAATAAATGTTGAGGCAGTGATACGTATTCTAGTCTTTCTGTGACTATTATGTAATTTTATACTGCAGCGCTATTGTTAATTCTCAAACTTTTATTTGATTAATTTTCTACAGCAGCAGCTCTACCAGTAGTGTTTACTGCAAATCACAGGTTTATATTAATGTGCTCACTCTGAAATGTTATTGTTTCTATAGTAAAAACTTACACAGGGACTTGTATAGCAGGCACTCCACACAAATGGAATAAAACATGTGCAATTGATGATATCATGACCTTCTTTTTTGTGAGGAGACAAAAGGAGTCTCCATTGTCAACACTTTGTAACATTTAGGGGTTAAACTGTAACTTTAAGTTTTCTGACACAGGAAAGTCTTCAGGAAAGAAAGTTTAGTGAGGGGATGAGTGTTTATAGCTACTATAACTTTTTTTGCAGATGTTACACAATATTAAATAACTATAAACTGATTAAAAATACGATGTGTTTTCTAATTTAAAAAATGTTATTCTTGGCATAATAACATCATATTAATGTAATTGCTGTGGTATAAGAGGAATAAAGCACTTCTGAATGTGTTGTTATAGGAAAGTAAACAACTTCAGGGCGGTAACGCATCACATATACTTGTAGCTGATTATTTTCCTATAACAGCACAGCCTGGTTTTATTCCTTATGTGTTATAAATGTCTCAGAATACTCATGTAACATTAGTTAATGCAAACACACCACATATTTTGCTGTGAATTTTCCTGAAAATGTTCTAGACATTTGGTTGCAAACAAACTTCATGATAAGCTGCTCTAAATTTTGATACCAAAACAGATTGCATAAGGCTTCTCCAGTGCAGTAAAACAAAGCATTTCTTCTTTTCATCATTACATTTTGATTTATTAATGCAGCAGACACTTTTATCTGGAACAGTTTATAAGTCGGGCAGTATCTAATGCAGGCATATACAGTCAGGTCCATAAGTATTTGAACAGTGGCACAATTTTTGTAATTTTGCCTCTGTACACCACCATAATGGATTTGAAATGAAGCAATCAAGATGTGATTGAAGTGTAGACTTTCAGCTTTAATTCAAAGGCTTTAACAAAAATATTGCATTAACTGTTTAGGAATTACAGCCATTTTTTTTTTACATAGTCCCTCCATTTAAAAAGTAATTGTCCCTCAAAAGTAATTGGACAAACTAACATAATCATAAAATATTAGGATTTTTTTTAATACTTGGATGCAAATCCTTTGCAGTCAATGACTACCTGAAGTCTAGAAACCATGGACATCACCAAATGCTGAGTTTCCTCCCTTGAGATGCTTTGCCAGGCATTTACTGCAGCCACCTTCAGTTACTTCTTGTTTGTGGGTCTTTCTGCCTGCAGTTGGGTTGAGGTCAGGTGACTGAGTGGGCCACTTAAAAACATTCCATTTCTTTCCCTTATGAAGCTCTTGAGTTGCTTTTGTGGTAAGTTTTGGGTCATTATCCATCTTTACTGTGAATTGCCATCCTATCAGTTTTGCATTATTTGTCTGAATCTGAGCAGAAAGTATAGCCCTATACACCTCAGAATTCATCCTGCAACCTCTATCAGCAGTCACATCATCAGTAAACACCAGTGACTCAATTCCATTGGCAGCCATACATGCCCATGCCATAACACTTCCCCCACCATGTTTGACACATGATGTAGTATGCTTTGGAACATGAGCCCTTCTTTTCCTTCTCCATAAACTTAAACTGATCGACACTTTAAATTTCGTCGTACATGTGGCATGTTACAATGACAATAAAAGCCTAATCTAATCTATACTCTTTTCTTACCATCATTCTGGTACAAGTTAATCTTGCATCAGAACTGGTCAGGCTTTTTTAGAGGTTTTTTTTTTTTTTTTTTTTTTTTTTAGCAAAGTCTAATCTGGCCTTTCTGTTCTTGAGTGTTACCGGTGGTTTGCATCTTGAATTAAACTGTCTGTATTTACATTCATGAAGACGTCTCTTGATTGTAGATTTTGTCAATGATACGTTTGCCTCTTCCAGAGTGTTCTTGACTTCGCTAGATCCTGTGAAGGGATTTTTCTTCAACAAGGAAAGAATTCTGCCATCATCCACTTTAGTTGTCTGCTGTGGCCTTCCAGGCCTTATGGTGTTGCTGAGCTCTCTAGTGCATTTCTTCTTTTTGTAAGAATGTACCTAATTGTTGATTTGGCCACTCTTAGAGCTGCTGCTATCTCTCTGATAGGTCTGTTTTGTTTTTTCATCCTAATGATGGCCTCCTTCACTTGCATTTACACGTCTTTGGACTGCATATTGAGAGTTCCCATGAACAGCTACCAAATCCAAATTCAACGCTTGGAATCAAATCCAGATTTTTTATCTCCTTAATTTTTCATGAAATAATGAGGAAACAGGCCATAACTGGCCATGAAACTGCTTATCAGTCGATTTTCCAATTACTTTTGTGCCTGTGAAAGTGGAGGGACTCTGTAAAAATGGCTGTAATTCATAAACGGTTAATGCATTATATTTATTAAACTCCTTGAATTAAAGCTGAAAGTCTACACTAAAATCACATTGCTCGATTGCTTCATTTCAAATCCATTATGGTGGTGTACAGAGGCAAAATCACGAAAATTGTGTCACTCTCCAAATACTTATGGACCTGACTGTAGATGAGAAATTGATGGTTGTTGGGCTTTGCATAAGGGCTCAACAGTGGCCCTGTGGAAGTCATAGGACTTGAACTGATAACTTTTTAGAGAATAGTAAAGAGCTTTTACTGCTGAGAGACCACTACACTCATCTGAAAAACAGCTCATCTTTTTATTAGAGAAATGTAACACTAGCTATTACTATAAACTCATTTAGCATTACTTTGTTGTTTAGTTACTGCTTTCCATCCTGTTCCACAGCGTTTATGTATAATAGGTGATTATGATACCATCCAAAGAGAAACCACATATTACTTTGTCATGAAGCAAACAGGCCTGCAGAGACACTGTCAACCATAAACATGCTGAAACAGTATTCCACTATGCTGGGAGAGAAGGCGAATATGAATTAATTCAACTTCTCCCATGTGGCCATCAGCCGTTAGTAATCAAGTGATTCATAACCTTTTCGACCTGGAGAATGCCTGCCAGCTGCGCCATAACATTCTCCGAAATCCCAGCCCTCTGACACAGAGAAGTGCTCTTTGTTTTATAACACACTTTTGCTGCGTTTAACAAGCTGTGATGAAGCTGTAATTGTGTTTTTGCTTTACTATTGTGTTTTTGGTTTGCTGTTGTGTTTTTTTGTTGTTGTTTGCTGTTGTGTTATGTTTTGCTGCTGCGTATTTTTTGTTTGCTGTTGTGTTTTGTTGTGTTGTTGTGTTTCTGAATTGCGCTTGTGTTTTTCGTTTTTGCCGTGGTGTTTTGTTTTGTTTTTTTTGTGATTTGTTTTGATGTGTTTTTGATTTGCTCTTGTGTTTTGGTTTGTTGTAGTGTTTTTTTTTTTTCCTTTTGTGAATTGTTTTGTTAATGTGTTTTGCATTGTACTAAAATGAATGATCTTTCTTTTTGAGTCTCACTGCAAGCCCTTATGGCTTTCAGAAATGGATCTACAGACTTACAGGACAAGCAGATTGTTATTTACAGTGTGGTAATTAGAGAAAGGTTTGTCTCCACCATTTTGACATTGCAGAGATTAACAAAAACACTAAAACACATGAAAACAAACTCCAGTTTCCAAGTTGCAAATTGAATGCTCACACAGGCCACCTGTGGGGCCACAGAGCTCACGGCTCTTTCACTTCACAATTCACTACTGGTATTCACCACCAGACCATATGTTCAGTTAAAGGTCACCCAGAGCCAGAGCACGTTGATCGCTAAAGGTCACCCTGCTAATATGATTATCTTCAGCTGCTTCTTGCGAATTCATATTCATACTGAGAAATCGGTGTTATTTGCGATTATTGTGTAATCAAGAAGCAAGTCATATTCATTCGTGCCTTTTAGCTAAATATTTGCTTATCATCTCAAGAAAAATATTTGAGGCCCAAGTGCATTTTTATTGGCGAGGAAGGAAGCCATATTTTTAGTTTTGATTAAAGATGAAATGAACACAAAGCTCTCTCCTTTTTTGTGATTCAGGGAGTTCTTTCAAAACAGCTGTGTGGTAATGACCCGAACACACATTTCAATATGTTTGCTTTCTAAATCCTGCACTGGCTGTTTGCATCAGCCTAAATTGTTGCAGTTACCCAGAAGATTTACTGCTGAAGGGTTAGGATTTCAGCTGACGAAAACAACGAGTGCTCGCACAAACCGCTTGTGCTGTCATGCTTGAATGGTAGAGCAAATCAAAAAGATGACTGGATTTTTTATATTAAATGAAAAACAAAAACAGAAAACGGAAAGGCCTACCACTGGGTTGGTAAATATGCTCATTTTTGCTGTTTCAGCCTTAGGAAAACAGTAAGTGTGCATTCTGTCATAATCCTGAACACATTTGTTAGTACTCTACCTTCTTCTGATCATCATCAGATCATTTAGTACCACTGATCATTTAACTCCCCCAAATATGTTTGTTGCTTCAAGGCAACACCATGCCACACAGGCAGCAAATCACAAAGAAAACTCATTCATTTCTTTATAATGCTTTTAGTCAGTAAAGGTAAAAATAAATTATGAAAAATGTTTCTCATTTAGTAATTGCAAGTCTGTCTTATTGTCTTTCTTACTGTCTTATTGTCTTACTGTATCACGTTGTTTAATTTACAGTTGTTTAATTTACTATTTTATATTTATGTGTCTGTGTTTTATATTGCTGCTTTATCTTGTTTGAAGAACTAAGGGAATAGCATTATAATCTCGTTGTTTTGCACAGCAGTGACAGTGACAATAAAGTCTTCTTTTCTTAATGGACAACAAACAGGTAGAGTCAACCTGGAATTTGCTGTATCAAATCTAGTTCAGCATTCAGTTTTATTCAATTTCATTCATTCATTTTCAGTGACCTCTTTATTCTAGTCAGGGTTGTGTGGATCTGAAGCCTATCCTGAAAACTCTGGGCCTAAGGCAGGAATGCACCTTGGATGTGACGCAAGTCAAAATTTCTAAATAAAATTCCACATTTTTAAGTTACTTGTCCTCACTTTCTGAGAGAACAATCCTAACATCCTCATTCATTCAATTATTCACTTTCAGAATATTCTCTATCCTGGTGTTGGGTCACAGTGGATCTGGCACCTATCTCAGGGAAATACTGGGAATACACCCTGGATGGGACACCAGTCCATCGCAGGGCATCATGCACACACACACACACACATTCGCACACTCATTCACACCTGGGGGCAATTTATCTTAGCCAACACATCTACTGCCATGTTTTTGGGAGGTGGGAGGAAACCAGAGAACCTGAAGAAAACCCATGTGGCCATGGGAAGAACATGCACAGAAACCCAAAATGTAGCCCAAGCTCATGATCAAACGAGGAACCCTGGATCTGTGAGGTGGCAATGATACCTGCTGCACTACGATACCACCCAATCTGACAGTCTAAATGGGCTCATATCTTTTATACGAAAGCTTAATATGTGCACGTATCTGTGAAGTACATATTACATGAGGGGAATAATTAGCAAGGTTATCATTTTACATAGAATTACATGATGTACATGAAGCATGATGTACAGTAGGTCACTTTGTATATTATAGTATATATTTGCTGACTGTAGTCAAGCTGTCCCAATGGAAGCATACTACCACAGACCAGTGGTTTTCAAAGTGGCATCCGGGAACCCCCCGGGGGTCCATGAAACATACCTAGGGGGTCAGTGATTTCTTTATACTGTTACAACAGCAAAAATAACAACCCAAGTTGCATATATTATTGAGTTCTTATAATTATTATTCACTTATTTGACTTGTCATTTGAATTGAATGGGTTTAATACAAACCTTAATTACTCAAAAACAAGTAAGCCTATAAATAATATCTATGTGGACCTAATGTCTTCTGCTGGCGGAAATTGGGTTATGTTCATTAAATAAAGTTTGAGAACCCCTGCCATACACCACTACTGACTAGAAATTATTTGGGTGGTAGACTATTCTCAGCACAGCTAGTATTGTAGTGACAAACACAAACATGACACTGGCATGACAGCGTAACTGCCATGCTGAGAATAGTCCACCACCCAAATGATGACAATGGTGATGGCAATTTCAGCCAATGGATGCGGTAGAAAGGAAATTAGAAATGGTTCCTAGCAACAGATGGCTTACAGTGACCAATTGTGTACATGGAAAGTGAACAGTGTGGTAGGTGTAGCTGAAAACATGTCAACTGAGTGGGAGAAGAAATCATAAATCCATACAAAATCGATTTGTAGGTATTCTGAGAGTTTCATCTGAGCAGAACAATATACCTTTTTTCTATATAAAAGCATGTACTTGTGCACTGAGATTTAATCAAAGGAACACGTTTGCACAATTTTTTTTTCCTCTTCAAAATGTAGTCATTTGCACACTGAAAGAAACTGGAATACATTAACCTTTTCTGCTGTTGTTTTTATTCCTCTACTTGATTGCTTAAAATGAAACAAAACTGGTCATCTTGCTGCTAGCCCTAGGACTCATTGAAGGCATTGTGTCCAATCAGCCTTCAAGCAAACAATTACTACAACAAAGGCAATGGGTGAGGAAAATGGGCCTTTTGTCATCGCAGGTACATTCTCTTCTCTAAAGACTTCTAAAATGCAGCAGCGCATTAATAAAAGGTCAACGTTCCTTTTCAGAGGGGAGTGAGACGGCTCTGAGTTTTATCATGTTATTTCAGACAGGCTCACAACATCAAAAAACACAGACGCATAACCGTCTTCTCCAAAGAACACAGTTTTCGCTCCATTTCTGAGCACTCATGCTGGTGACAGCTGCTGTCTTTGCTCTATTCCCATTATGAGGCTGCTTAAATGTGCTGGCTGTCACAAGATAAGCTCCTGAAAAAGTGAGACACTTCATTGCATAACAAATAACCTCATTACATACAGTATACAAACCAATATCTGTGATGCAGTGTCCCAAAACCCCATGCACATCCTGATTAAAGAGCCCAAGTGCCACAGCAAATCTTTAGTCAGCTTGCCAAAGTGGTGCCACTGGAATTTTATTAGAGGCTGAGGAGGCAATATTTAAATCACATTTGTGCAGCTAATTTGTGAAATTCATGGATCTGTGACTTGTGTTTTTGACATCCAGTTACTCACTAAATATTTCCACAATAACAATGTGACATTTCAGACCTTCAGAGTGTGTGTGACAGACCTAATTGTAGATGGAGGCCTCTTCTTATCTTTTGTAAAAGAACCAGCGAGCAGAGCTGAAATGTTTGGAGGCTGAGAGCAAATATTGATTTTTTTTTTTTCCCTCTTCTCTCTGTGGTGCCTCCAGAGTGACAAGTTCAAGCCACCTTCACATTTTGTGAAAAGTGATGTGTGGAACCCATTTGTGGTCAAATTTTTCCCTGTGATGTTATGCACATTAATACACTTCCAATAGCCTATTTAAACAGCTTTAACATTCGTATTCCCTAAACCCTAGGAAACAAGCTAGGTGCTGACAGGCAAATAGCTTGTAAATGCGCAATCTTAATCGAAACTGTCAAGAGACAGAGGGAGTGCACTTTAATATGTTTTTTTTTTTTTTTTTTTTGACGAAGTGGGTTATGAACACTAATCAAAGGCTCATATTGTGTAAAATATATTTATTTGTTAGCTCAATGCTTATACTCTAAGTCTTAAAATGCATTATTAGTATTTGTGGTATTAGTAGACCACAGTGCTGTCTGATTGGTCAGAAGGTGCTCCAAGGTTCTAGTTCTAGTACAGTTTATAAGAATGTAATTCATTACCTATTCCATAGTCATAACAAACAAGGGGCTTATATTGCAGGTGCTCCATAAATTGATTAAAAAAAAAAACATATTAATTCTTCATACGGTTACATTTTCTATGAGGATTTAGCATTTTTCTAAAGAAGGAGTCTCCAATCTTCAGGACAACTGACTTTGTGCTTTGTAGTTTCTCAGTAACATGAAAACCCGCAATGTTTTTGTCTTATTCACTTCAGGACAGAGAAAAAAGAGACTAGTGAGGGAACAACTGTTTATAGATGTTATACTGTAAGTGATAACAGACACTATATTGTATGATATCGTATGAGCAAGAGTGTGGTTATACTAAATATTGGCATGGCTGTGATTTGCCACAGGGACGAGCGTGCAGTGCAAGTGCTGTAGTGTAATCACAGCCGTGCCGATATTCAGTATAACCGCACAATTGCAAGTATGATGTTGCTTTTACACAACAGTTCTATAAACAAGAGATCAAGAAATTGTTAACGTGTAAGTGACATTTCGGAAACAATATGGCCAAATGTTCTGTTTACTTTTGCTCCGCTAAAGGAAATAGATCCCGAAGAAGCCACACTCACTCTATAGCACGTCAGCTAGATGCATAGCTAACTCACGTTGATTTGTACTTTCCTGTTAAAGTCACTTCCGGTACAATTGGTGTCCCTTCTTCCTTTTCATCTTCAAATGACGTCAAATATTTTAAGCCAAAAGCTATATTCCTGAAAAGTGTGGTTTGCCATGTCCTCTCAACTGATCAAATTAGTGGCCCTTTGGATAGCGGAAAATAATTAGCTACAAAAGTGCCAGAAAAAGTGGTGATATAGCAACCAACAAAATTCAAGTGAAACCAGAAACATTCCAAGTGCACTAACCTGGTTCGGCTAAAAATGAAGAAGAATTTAAACTTCCAGCATGATAACGACCCAAAGGTAGTTTTTTTTATATTTTTACATTCACCGTATATTGTGTTCTTTCATGTGTGAATTTCCAAAAATCTGTGTAACATATTACTTGAATATAAAAAGAGGTGTAAACTGTGATCAAGGCAGTTGCCAGTGGGTTTAAATGAGTTAAGTGAATCAACCATCTGCCATTCCACACCACCCCCTCATGAAAAACGAGAACGCCTCTTTGCCCTCCTCAGGCTGCCTCTCACACATACAGTACACAAATTCACACAACTCTATTAGCTCATTCTTCTGGGACATTCATCCATCCCTATTTAGGATTCAATCCCACCTTTTTCTCCCCCCTGTGATTTGAAAACATTGTGCACCGGCTTGCTTCTACTCATGCCGCCCCAGTTTTGTCGTGCTTGTCATTCTGCTTTGCCATTACGCACGCACATCTTGGTGAAAGCTCCCAGATGCCGAGATCGCAGGCACTGTGAAGTAATGACAGCCAATCAACATGCACGCACATCACCTCCTCCTGCCCAGTTCTCCTCTGCTTCTGTCATGGGAGGCTTTCTTCTAGTGAGAAGATTTATCTAAAGGTCAGTTCAAATACCCTGCACTGATGTGCTGCAACACTTTGAATTAATCTTTTCCTTTAATGGATTTGTATGATTTTTACTGATGGCTGACTAATGCACCAGACACATGTCCATGTGATTCACTGAATTCCCTTTTAATATGGTCATGACACTTAAATTCATTTACATTCATTTGCTCCCTTCATTGCTGCCTGTCTCTTTCTCTCACTTTCGTGCCCTCACACACACATTCACACTTCTAAAACACATGCAAACTACCATTCCCACTCTGCTTAGTTTTGATTAATGCTGAATAATAAATGGAATCAATGGGTTGCATTAGATTTTCTGAAATTAGGCCATGCATTTGAAGTTCTTGTGTGCTTAGAATAGAATTTAATGTTCCAGAAAATGTGTATATATGGATTACTGTTAAATACAAAAATGCATATGTATTTAGTACACACATAGTATTGTTGAGAGTAATGAACAGTACAACATGAAGTCAAATAAATTGCATAAGATGGCAGAACAGCTCATAACTAATATAACTCTATACCTATTATGAATAGAGTGGTTATGTATGAAGAACTGCACAAGTCTACTTTTATAGTATAGTGTATTCAATTTATGCATACTGTTAATTCATCCTATCTGATAATCAAAATTCACTTAAAATACAGCGAGTAGGAATGGAAATACAGTAGAGGAATAAAACAATATTGTATAATATGGTGTTTCTGAGCTGCTACCATGACAATCCTGTAATAGTAATTCATCATGTTCCAACTCAGGCTTGAAAGAAGTCCACTGGTGACTGACAGGAGCTGCAGGCAATCAGAGAGAGAGGACCAACAGAGGGTAACAGTGCAAACAATGCGTGAAAGAGTAAAATGATCTGATATTGTATACAATAAAAAGAAAAGGGATTCTGGAGTGATGGAGATCTGTTCATCCGTCTTTTTGTTTTTGTTTGTTTTTTGAGAAGCTAATCAATAATGGTCAGCCAATGTGGAGTTTGTATCGTTTGAAGAATTTTTGAGTTAGAGAAATAATGATAGCTGGCAAGAAACAAATGGGAGCTGAAGGTGAGTTATATTCCACACTTCTTTGGTTATGTCAGCTGATTGTGAAGGCGTCAGTATACGTAATGTGGAGATAATGTTTGATGAGGATTGCATGAAGATGAAACTACCTTCGTAAGCTTATTCTCTGTAGTTTCATATTGGCCATCACGTATAAATACTCCAGTCACTGCCTTTGTCACCTGGCATGTTCGTCCACAGAGTTTGCCCAGCTGCCATGTGCGCATCACTGTGACTGAAGCCTCTGCATGATGTCTGTTCGCTCCAGAATTGCGTCATATTGTTCATGGAAGCCAGTCAAACATAGGCTCTGAAGTATGAAGTATGAAGTATGCTGAGGCCTTGAGTGAGGTGAGCTTTCTCCTCACCTGATCCATGTCTTCTTGTTCTCTGGTGTAGGTTTTAGCTAGCATGTCGGCACTAATGGTTCATGAAATTTTTTGACAGACTTGAGAACAAAATATACATATTGGATGACAAAAACATCCAAAACACATAACAGGTTCTATTTATTTATTTATTTATTTATTTGTACCAGCCATTATAGTTTTATACTCTACGCTATATTTTAGCTATTCTAGTTGCACTATATGAGTCATGGTGCTCAGTGTTTTGTGAGATTACAGCAGCCCAACCATTTTCCTTTCAACTGGAGCTTATATTTTAGCTATCTAGCTAACAATAGTTGACTAGTTTATTCTATACGATAAGTGCGGAGAGCACAGTTACACTGACTGAGCACAGTAAGACTGTGGCAGGTCAGTGATGCATGGGAACTGCTGCTTGAACAGGCAATTACTTTAAGAGCTAAATGCCTGACGGAAGCTAAACGACAAGAGGGTTTTCACTATTTCATTTGGTATGTAGTAAGTGACTGTCATATTGATGTTCAGAATAAAGCTGTTTTATTCACATAACAATTCTGAAATTCTTTGCAGTTGGGAGTTGCGAATACTTGGGCTGCATCCCAAACTGCATACTACCATACTTAGCAGTGTGCCACTACGTCACTGGTGTCTTTACTATTAAGGTATACTGCTTAATTTGTATTGTGGGGTTTGTGAAATAGCCTTCTATCTGAATGTGCGTTTTCAGCCCTAAGATTTATGTGTGCTGTAAAAGAAGAGTGTAGTACATGTTACAAACTCGTCTTCCCTGTTCACCACAAAGACCAGAGGTTCTCCTCTGAGCAGACTGTAGACAAGTACTGAAATAAAAATTGTTCTGACTGAAAAAAAAATAAAATATATATATATATATATATATATAAGCACTTTAAAGGAATCATTAGATAACAATGTGGTAGGTAGGTAAACTGTCACTACAGGATGAGAGAGAAGTGATGAATTGTCAATGCTACAGAAGACAATGACAAAAGTGATACATGTGGTTCCAGGTTGAGTTACATTTGTGCAATTGCTTCATACCAGACTCTAAACACAGAGGAAACAGTGTGTTCAAGGCCTTGGTAAGCAGGAATATTCTGAATGCTTTTCAGACATAGGCTGGTGGACTTGTAGAAATATCTCACTATAAACACTCAGGGATCCTGACTAGAAGGGCAGTTTCATCAGAATACATACAGCAGACGTTGTAAGAAAAGCTAAATCTGCTCAATCTGCCCCAGCTGTAACCTTCTTCATTTATAACCCTTCAAAAACAAACAAACAAATAAATAAATAAATAAAAAGTTGGCTCGTGTGAATTCTTTCTACTTTGAAGTATGAGAACCTTTTGACATACTTGGAAGTGCAGTAGTTCAGTGATGAATCATCCAAAAGGTTAGTGAAAGAGATGGTCAGAGACGATCAGTGTTATAACAGGATCACGCCAGTATGCATGGAGTGCAGCTCTGAGGCAGCATGGGAGGCTACACTTTCCAGATGGCAATGATGAAGTAAAGAGGAGGTGAGGACTTGGCATGCTAAAGGAGCCTATCTGTCGTGACAAGGTTACGCTTCTGGTGTTGGGTGGGTGGTTTGGTGGGTGGTTGAGCCTTTTCATGCAGCAGATATTCTCTCCATCTTCAGAGAATCAAAGAGTCACAAAGAAAGAGCCTTTGGTTTCGTGAGTAAATAAACTGATTTTACAGAAAAAAGGGAAGATAGATACTACAGAGGAAAAATAGGTGCATAAATGTAGACGAAAATGCTGAGGTGATCAATAGTAGATTTACCCCATAGACAACGCCACTACAGGAATGATAAAAGGAATCAATTTATTTATTTTCCTTTGCAATGTATATTTTTTAATCTAAGAAATGGAGAATAGTATATCTGTGCTGTATCAGCAAAACAAAAAGTTAATGTAGTATGTCTCAGGCTGAAAGGAAAAAAAAAAAACATGCATTTATATTACTCAGTGTTCTGCACTGGATAAAGAGTTTTCTGTGGTGGAGAACTTAAAGGAACATCCTCACAAGTGGGACACAGCTTCCATAAATGTTAAATAAACATCTCCTTACAGAATATTATATATAATTAGACATTTTACTTAATACACATGCTTTTTATTCTGTTTTTTTGTTAGACTATGTGGCGCATTAGCCATACAAATCCCTGTGAATTAGCTGTTACTATAGAAACAATAACATGGTCATGAACTTCCCCTCTCAGTGCCCCTGAGCTTACATGTGTCTACATGTGTATTGAGCTCCACTTTGAGCCATGACAATTTCGATTTTTGATTGCCCTTAATAACATACACCCTGAGTTCAAGCACTTGTGTCCTGTCTCATCAGCCCATATGCACATTATTGCTAGTCTTTTCTACTATGGAAATGTACACTAGTTCACGAATCGCCATGGTTTTGAGAGAGGCTGGAGGAGAAGTGTTGCCTCACTCCAAAGGCAGGACATCAGTAGCAAAAGAATGTCTATCTTAGTTTGAAATGACCTAACCCTGAATGACATTCATTATTTGTACATACTGTATTTTTGGGATAAATGGTTGTTTATATGGATGGTCCATTTGTAACTGAAATAAATATCCTATAGACTTTGTAAATCCACTTCATGTAGTGCGTGTTTCCTGATCCACAAGGAAAATGTAAACTCCAGGCTCGGGGAAACAGCTGTCCTCACAGATTACCATTCACCAACAAAAAACCCTGTTTGTCAGGGGTCAGACGGAGGACACATCCCTCTCTTTTCAAAGTTTAAAACCATGTGCCAAGACATGACAAACATAATTACCTCTGCCCCGTCTTGAGGGGCCCTTGTTTATACTTGCCATTTTGAAGGCCTTGCTTCGGCTGTCTGGCTTTACCACTGTTTCCCGGAGCAAAGAAGCTGAGCAGTGCATCACAACTGACATGGCCTCCACTGAGATCCTGGCATGGCGGAGATGAGAAAGATTGTGAGAGGCAGGACAGGGGCTAGCATGGCTGGCAGTGCCGTGAGGCATGGCGGCCTCATGGTGTCAGTAAATGAGAGTTCTCTGACCAAGCGGGGAGCGCTCTCACTGCTGTCTCCAACCACAACAGATGCCACCACTGGGTTATCTGAGCCAAGAGGAATGTGAGCCAGCTGTTTTTCCACTGCCATGATATAGATGCTTGATCTAAGAGCAGTGCTTAACCTTCCTGTTCTCTTTAGATTGAAATGAGCCATTTTAAATGATAACATTATTCAAGTTTAATATCATTTTAATATTTTTCCCAACATGGAACCTGGTTCTCATTCCACAGCCATCTGTTAATTTTTTTGTTTTAGCTCGTTTCCTGTGTTGCTGCTGCTCCAGCTCTACCATAACATTCCTCGTGTGCGCCTGTCCCTTATTATTAATCTTGGTATATATTGTTTATACTTCTGTCTTTTCTGTGCGTCTTTGCAAAGTGTTATAATACTTATGCTCTGCGATTATTATATTTTCCTGAAAGTTTCTCCCCAGATAATGTGTTGTCCCCCACCCCCACCGCCCAGTTTAGCCTTTGCTAATTCTCAACCCATCAGCTTTGAGAAGAGTCCTATTCTGGTCGCATGAAAGGACAGATTCTTGTGATTGGCTAGTGTCAGGTTAAGTATTAGAGGTAGAAGGAAACAAGTTAATCCTTCCCACCCAAAGTGCAGAGCCAGTTATGCTGCCTTGGACTTCCAACCGTTGGATCGACAGCTCTGTCATAAAAACATCCACAATCATACATGCAAAACAGATCAGCATGAGGCAGTGGTGGCTCATTGCTTAAGGCTTTGAGCTACTGTATAGAACGTTGCGTATGTGACTTCAAATCCCAGCACCACCAAGCTGCCACCTTGCATCCTGTCTCAATTGTAAGTCACTTTGGATTAAAGCATCAGCCAAATGAGTACATGTGAAATGTAGACCAAATGACAGTAAGGCCTTCACCACCTGTGTTTTTGCATATTTGTATCATTCCTAGGTTGACAGGTTTTCTTAGTTTTCACCCCAGTTCTAGTTCTTTCCTAGTTTCTAATTGTAGTTAGTATGGTTTTGACCTCTTTTTCCTGTGTTATTTTTCATGATGTGGATTTGACTTTAATTACCCTTCCAGTGTTTTGGCCCCTGCTATGGACCTCAACAACACAGCATGGAACATTTTTAATAAAGAAACACACTTGCATCCAACTGCCTCTGAATCCATTTTTTTAATCCTATTTTTATACAGAGATTACAAAGAGCAACATGGTGAAACAGTTTTGCTAAACAAAACTGTAATTTAAGTTGCTGACACATTCCCACCTATGCACACACACACCTGCCATCCCCTGAAGGCTCTTGGAGTTCTGCTAACTAGGTCAACTAAACAAAGTTTATTTTGCTAATAACTAAGAGAAAGGGTGACATGATGGTGCATGGGTAGTGCTGTGGCCTCACAGGTTCATGGTTCCTCATTTGATCCAGACCTCAGAGATTACTGTCTGTGCAGCGTTTGGTATGTTCTCCCCATATCAGCCTGTGTTCGCTCTGGGTTCTCTGGTTTCCTCCATCCTCCCAAAAACATCCAAGCAGATGAACTGGCTATGGTAAATTGCACCCAGGACATTGCACTGGGTACTTTGAAATATTTTTTTTTTCAACTGCATTGCTGTAAAATGAAAAGAGCTGCCCTGGGACATGCATTTCTCAGGGGTGAAAAGAACATGGGGGTTAATAGCAGCATAAGTGCGTGTTAGTAGTGAAGTGAAAGTTACAGAAAGATGGCTGTCCTGCATCAGGAGAGTTAGACGAGAGAGCGTGTTCAGCACTCATGTTGCTCTGTGGGCAGGGATGACAAATGGACATCTGCCTTCAGAGGAATGTCAGTGGAAAGAAAGGTCACAGAGAAATCTTTCTTCTTAATGCACTTCTCCCTTTGATATAGCCATGACACTGAAAAAAAGATGCAGAATGCTAATGGGAACAGATATCTATTTGAAATGCAAAGCCCAATAGTTACAATGTAACCTTGAAACATCCTCAAATATATTTCTTTCTTTGGCATGATTAACCCAACTCCACATTTTGACCCTGACCTGCAGCGCTGCACTTTCTTTCAATTTCATGGTTTTACAGGTGAAGGCTGTGGATGCCACTACCTCTAAAAGTAGAATTTAAATTTCAAGCCACATTAAGCCTCCCACATGGCTCTGAGCAAAAAGAATTGTCTTTCCCTCGTCTTGCCTCCTCCTGACTGTCTGGCCACATTATTTTAGTTCATGCAGGTGCCTGGCTCCAAAAGCCTATATCATTTCACGCTACTCGACAAGTAGAGCCTATTCAGGAAGACACTACTATGATGCAAAGGTGAGTGCCAGGAATTTCTCTGGATTTTTTGCCAGGACATGACAATGTCATATCAGCTTTGGCAGCGGTAATTACCCAACTGGAAATAGGATTCTCCACCTGTCTACTCCCATATCTGTGACCCTGCTTCTGTTTACTTTATGCTGCTGACAAGTTCATCTGCTCCTCTTCCTCCTACTTCACAACAGATCATTCCTGAGAGACAGAACAGCCGGATCTATTATGTGATGATTTCCTAAACAGTGTGCCCTTTGTTGTCTTTAATCTCAGACATCCTGCCCTGCATTTTACTCTCTGTAGAAGGTTTTAGTGGAATAAGTGTCATCCACTTTCATAAGTAGTGCAATAACAAACCCCTGTTCCTTTAATACCACCTGCTTTCCAAAGGGATTTCTTCATGCTGACAGATACTTTTTATCAAAGAAATTCAAAGGTGCCAAAGCTCATTCTGCATTCACGAGACGCCTCATGCTGGCTTTCTGGTTTAAAATGTACAAGGGCTACGCTTTGACTCATTAGCATTAGTCAGCTTCTCTGCTTTTCATCATGGTTGGTGTGTGATTTGAAGCTAATACTATTGCATTCTATTAGAGGTGTTGAATGGCACAATTGGTAAATCTTTAATATACATAAATATTAAATCTTGCAAGATATTCTAATGCATTAATGAGGGAAACTTTGCTAAACTATGTGTATGAGTCTTGTAAAAAAAAAAATTCAGTCAAAACCTAGATTTTAAATTGAAGAGATTCAGAATGCCAATAAAACAAGGCTGTTTAAAAATTACAGCCAGGTTTATATATAAGAATTAGAATTAGGCACTGCTTATATTTAGCCTCATTGGAAATTAATATGTAATATCCATTATTTCTAATTCTTAACACTAAGTTAAGAGATGTATCATGGCTGTATCGTACTTACTGTCCTGATAATATTGTTAACACGAACATTGCATGGAATAAAATTTAAAAAGCCGATTGTATGGAATAAAAGCTTGGATCTCATTGCATTGAGTTGCTACTCTTAAATATATCTTTCAAAATGAAGTTACATGCTACAAAAGACTCTCATATTACACCAGGTACTCGTGGAAGTATTCCTAATTGACTATGCTTAGAATTAAATGAGTTTGATTATTATTGATTACAAATTATGGTGGTGCAGCAGGTAGCATTACAGCTTCATGGCTCTTGGGTCCCTGGTTCAATCCTGAGCTCAGGTTACTGAATGAGAATGTGAATGTGTGTGGGCCTGGCGTCCCATCCAAAGTGTATTCCTGCCTTGCAACCAGTGTTTCCGGGATAGGTTCTGGATCCGCCACAAGCAGTTACAGCAGATGAATGAATGATGAATTAAGCCATTGCAGGTGTAAAACATTGTTCCTACAGATAAAGGGCAACGTGTTAATGTTCACATTAATACAGTTAAAAACTCTCCTGAAATCTGTAATCATCTTATTTTCTGAGTATGACTCCAGCCACTACTTTTAGCAGATCACAATAAATCAGGTAATCTGAATAACTGACTAGACTAAATGCTCACAATGGTCTTGTTAAGACTGCAGTTGTTTACTAAGTTGATATACTAGATTGAATTTGTTTGATGAGGTTGTTAAATGTTTACTGTTTTCTAGCTCATCCTACTCCTGAATGTATCATTCTGCTCATACTATAAATAATCACCCTCTATCAGAGTTGCTTGTGCTGGGTTTCTTCAGCCACTTCTTCTCCTGCTGCTAATATAAAGGCCAATGAGACCATTGCTTTCCGTGAGGGCAGCCTATCCACTCTTTGATCTGTGTGTGACTGGCATATTCACCAGAGTCACGCCGGAGTCTGTGCAGTTCATCTGCTGATCCCATTTGCTTAGCAGCGTGGAATAAAAGCGTCTCAGAAAAGAGAGAGAGAGAGAGAGAGAGAGTGACTAACAAGCCCTTCCGTCCCTCACGGCAGCAAGTGTTGAGTATGTCACAACTCGGTGGAAAACTCAATTTCCATTTCATAGCACTTGGGAGAGAAATTGTGCCAAGTGTGTTCATAGTATTGCTGTATTCCTGTGTATGTTTGTGTGGTGTACAGAATGACAATTTCACACCATGCTAACAAAATTGTAAGTGCCACCATCCCAGATGTACAGTCTAAGATTAGAATCCCACAGAAACCACTTTGATGGAATCCCTCAGAAATGTTACAGTCCTGTTTCTTGATGTTCAAAGTGGGTTTATACAACTGGACACATCTAAGGTGTTGCGCTCAAAAGCCAGAGAAGTAACGATGTCTTACATCCTAATAACTGATTGCGAGTTCCACTCTCAGGACTGCAGAGAGGCAGTGTGGGCTGCTGAACAAGACCTCAACCTCAAACAAGACCTCAACCTCAAACTGCCCAGAGAGATGCCTGGATTTTGCCTCACAAACCTGTATGAGAGTGCGGATAAAATCACCTGCCAAATGATAGCTGTGTAAAGGTAAGATACTGCGAGAGAAAATCAAAAATGTAGCCTTCTGATGTCATTAGTATTAAAACATTAGTTCATTGCGAAGATGCTCTCAAGAGAAAGAGATTGAGAGTGTTTGAAAATCATTTTTGTTGTTTAATCAAGAAAATACCATGCACTCTTATAAAACAAACAAAACGTTAGGATTTAATGTTAATGTGTTTCCACTCTAGTTAGTGGAATAAGATAAGGTTTATAAATGAAATTGATATGTACAGTATATCCTAATGACACACAAACTGATGTCTGCGACTGTGCAAAGTTTCAGATAACGTGTCGGTTGCGAGTGGACAAATAGAATATACAATTTACTGTTGGGTTTTTTACATATATATTACTGCAGTTTAAGAGAATGTATTAAACATTGCAATTTATCCCCAAAAAATCTGAGAAATGACTGGCGTGACCTCTGCCTGAGCTTTGTGATCTGAACAACCTTGATTACCTCTAACAAATTATTGCTAAGCTATAATCACTCTAATATACAAAGAAGTGCTATAAAATGTATTTGAAAGCAGATGGCACCATAACAGTCCAAATATTTCACCAGTGACAAATGTAGAATAGAGATAAATTCACACATGTATTTTATATATTCTATCTGTGCCATCTTTCCAAGTACTTTTATGTAACACCGTGTCCAGATACCGAAACACAATTTATAAGCCATTAGTCTGAATGTATATTGCTTCTACAATCTGAGAGAGGTGAAGAGAGGTGAAACCACTTATAATCCATGTGGAGAGAGCACAGCGAGGGCTCGCTGAAGAGCTATTTCATTCTAATTTATTCCAGGTGTTTTAAAAAAAGCATGAAACACATTAGTATTCTTATAGACAGTGCTGAATTTCTCTCCTTTCAGCTGGGGCATGTTCAAGGTTTTACACACGTTTATGAACTGCCTTGGGGGCAGGCTTCCACCCTCCCTTCCATTGACACTCTCGACATGAAATGTATTGAATATCAATGCTTTCTGGCGTCTAAAAGACAGAAACCCCATTGAATTCCCTCAAACATAGACATGGACAAAAGAAATCTCTTAGAAACCCACGAAGTCGATCAAAGATACTCCTGGGAACGAACCCTCTTCATTTCAAAAGGAGCTTCAGCGCCAGGGTTAAAAATATCCCATACTTTCCCCAGAGGGCATCATTGCAGTTCACATTATCCCAGCCTCACACAGTAAATAATATTCACACATGCACAGACACACACAGATACACACACGCCCAAGCAGAGGAATAAACTCAGGGATTAACACCTCAGGGTGTCAGAAAAAGCAGTGTTTTTTTTTAAAGACTGGCTACAGTTTTCACTTTTCCTGACTGTGCAGTTCAGAATCATAGTAAACCGAGAGCTTTCAAAACAGACACTGTCTTTTTAGATGGCAGAATTAACATCCAGCCAAATGCCAGACGGACACCCAGACAGTTTATACAGAGACAGCAGAGTAAACATATCATGCAGTATGTAAATAACTGGACGTGGCTGAATTTATTTATTTATTATTCTTTTTTTTTTTTGCATGGCTCTCCAGCAAATTGGTTTAAAATGTCAGCTATAATTTGAGGGTATTTAAAGCTATGCTGGAAGGAATCATGGCCATTTTTATACCTAGCTGTCCTTTCCTTCAGTCATGCACAGGTTAATCTTCATCGTATCTGCTTAGATCCCTACAGGCCTTTTATTTACTTTTCTGACAAACTCTAGCTTGGCCTTTCATGAGGCTTACAAGTGGTTTATTTCTTATTGTAAACCATCTGGGGTGATGCTGGTGTCTTTCTCTCTTTGTGGGAGTCTTTGACGCATCTTTGCTTAAATGCTAAGCAGTTTTTTTTTTTTCTTGCTTCTTAGCAATGTACTAAACAAATGATTCTGACATCCTTAACATAATCATGTTGTCTCTAATGACGCATTCACATCATGTGGGAGAATTTAGGAGAATGTTGCACTTTCCACTATTTGGACTTATTTGGAAATCTTTTACACATTGCCATCTTGTTTACTAGATAGTTGCTATATTATCTAGTTTTTGCTGTTAGTATTAGCTGTGTTCACAGTAGCATATCTCTTCCTAATCTTTAATAGAACATTATTTCCTTGGATGTCCAGCATGCTCATTCATCCAAAAGCCTAGTTTTCAGGAATGGTCAGTAAAATCACAGCTGTTAGAGTGCTACCGAAATTCCAACTTGGAATTACTGCACCAAGGTCAGTGTTGTTGTTTTCCCTATTTAAGTGGTAATTACTGTTATCCCCTTATGAATGCAGCATTACTGATTAATTCTCATATTTTGACAGCCTGTAGCGGCCTTTACGGGTGTTGACCTTTCCCTGTTTATCATGTTGAGGGACAACAGATGTGAGTGCTATGGAAAATAAGCGATTACTTGAATCCCTTGGAGGGATGACTTTATGCCAAAGTCTTTATCCTCTCAAGATAATGTCTTTGGTGAAGCATATGATGTTTGTGCCCTCGACAAAAAGTAAGAAAGTCTTTGGCTAACATTTCAGCTATGAAGCTATGAGCTCAGTGCACATAAAGACGTTACTGGAGATGGCATATTCGTTTTTGATTGATTTTTGCTTGATTGCTCATGTAAATGTGGGGTGACTGTGTGTTGTGGTAGCACTGGAGTTATATAACAGGTTTTGTGCTGCAGTATATTGTATTCAGCTCAGTTTTGTCACTGTTTCCACACCTCATCCTTTTGCGTTCCAGATTCTGGAAAAATTGTCTAACAATTAATATGCCTACTAAAAATGGTTCCTGCCACATTCTTGGTGCACGAGCATAGTTAATATATAAAGAATATGAATGTTTCCATTACTACACAGCCTCAGAATAGTATGATATACTTCATATAGCAGAACGTGATATGCTTCACCGAAGATATTATATATATATGTGTGTAAACCAGCAGTCATAGATATCTGGGGAGTATGTGTTGGAGCAGGGTGCACTGAAATACTGTGGGGAAGGCTTTTAACTCTGTTAACTCTGACCAGGAACCAAGGTTACAGCTTTATAGTACTTCAGAGCCATGCCGTTTCTCTGCCACAGGTCTAGACAGCTTTGTTTCCAACAAGCCACTCTACAGGCAGCTGTTCTGCCCTCAGGCGATCACAGTTAGACCATATTACTTAACTGATCGCAGTTATTAAGCTACTGAAAGATAACTTAGCTATGGATTTGATTTTAGACCCTACCACAAGGTAATGATAAAAGTAGCAGCTTCACACACACTTTCCTCAATAGAGATTGCTTCTAATAGTCTATGATTTTACCAGTAACTCTCCAATATAAATGTTCAGCATGAAGAATGGTATACTCTTGTCTCTTATCCCACTCTTGTCTAATAGTGGACTACATTATGACTTTAGTATTATACGGTTCTCTCTAGGTGAATATTTTCTGCTGGCAAAACTCTATAATCGTGCAATCCACATTTACAGTTCAAGAGGGTCTATTTCAACAGTGCTACAAATGTAGAATATGAAATTAATAATGCATTCTGAGAGTGATTTTTTTTTTTCTTTTTTTTTCGCAGGACTCATACGGCTTTGGCTTTATATGGTTCGACCTGGCTGCTCTTAATTAAACCTCCCTCAATATCAATTTGATAAACAATAGATAACAGATAAAATCTTCTGGTATAACTCAGGTTAAGCCTCTTTAGCTATCTGCGTTTATCAATATGATTGTGTTTGGTAATTATAGAAAGCAGATATCAGATTGTTTTTTGCACTGCAGTACATTTTGTTTTCTATACAAGATAAGCAACAACAAAACAAGAAGAAGAAGAAGAAGAAGAAGAAGAAGAAGGGATTCACAATAACGCCATGCACTGAATGGTCTGTTTTTTTTGTTTTGTTTTTTTCTGGCCCTGAAATTATCTCCACCCCCACTTGGAACATAGCAGCTTAGCGCTGCCCCTTTTCGTTTCACCAGAGGGGGTGTTGTCAGTGTGAAGGAAAGGGAAGGCTTGTCAGCATTTTCACGTGCAGTTGACTTTGTAGGCAGCAGAGGGCTCTAGAAAATTGCAAACAGCTCCTTTAAGAAGTTATTCATATTAAAAATGCAGGGGAAGGGGGTTATACTGTGCTGTTATATATGATATAACGTGACATTTGGTAGCTTAAGTTAAACCACCTAGCTTAGTTTGTATTACACATAATAATACAAATATTTGTATCGTATATTTGTATAACTCAATAGCTAACTAAACAGTGCTTGTGCAGTGGTAGTAGCTCGCTAAACCAGTCAGGTTAATGTCACTGTAAACTTCATTCCCAACAATCAACAATCAATCAGTCACAATACCTAAGCTATTATTTAGCCATGGTTACACTGCGAACTTGTTTAAAAGGGATCATTTTTTTAATGCTGGCATCTGTAAAACATCACCTTTTATTTCAAACATTTACCATATTGTAAAAACAATAAATTAAGCTTGAAATGTTTTATACTACACCCAATTAGTACATTTAAAACACATTTTTATTTAACACTTACTGACACTTTTTTCCTATTTGCCTTACTATACTGCTTCAGGAAATATCTGGTGGCTCCCTTAAGCAAGAAGATGGACTTTGATTAGCCAGAGACACCTCTGTCACCTTATTCTTTATTACTGACATAACTTGAAATCTGCACTTTCATAATATATGGTATAAGTCTGACATGGCATTAAAGCACCCTGAAATTGACAGAACCCAGTAATAGCCCATCAGGCTTATACTCAGTTTGAGAAATGTTATTTGACCAAAATGAAATATACTGTAGGACCTTATATTACTAAGATGTATATGTTCATTTTCATACCGTGGCAGGGTTAGACCCTACATGAACTCCATTTGGTGAGTGTTTATACAATTTCGATGAGATCATGCAGTGTCATTTTTCTGACATCACGTCAGCCGTGTGAGTGAACTGACACATATTTCTCCCTTTCACTGAGCCTAGATGTAATATTTCACATAAATATTCTCCTATTTTCATTCAGTATCCAATTTTACCTCAATTACAAGCCTTGTTGAGATACTAGATGCTCTCAAGTAACAGAGTGGTGGCAGATGGGTGTAATTAAAGACTCCAGGCTCTGTTGAGATCACATTAGCTGCTGGGAATTGCATCCCCTTCACATAGCTAGGATCACTGCTGGTTGATGTTTAGGGTCAGAAATGTTGGGATTTGCAGAAAATACTTGCAAAAAAAATGCAAAGTGCTGACAAGAATAAATATATGTGTAGGGGCAATATAAGTGTAATACTGAGATCATTAAAATAATTTTCTGCAAATGAATTATACACTTGTAAAAGTGACTCCATGAGTCTATGAAGTGGAAAAGGACATTTTTACAGTTAGGGATGTGGTTGAATATTATATAATAATAACAGGACCATTTCAGGTAGTATAAAATAGAATATTCTAGCATATCTTAACCCCTTTAGGCCTTCATAATATATTATACAACAGGTAGTGGATTCTCTGTAACAATATAAATATTTAACTCTAACATTACTTTTTTTTTTTAAGTCATCATGCATTGTTAATGAATACTATGTCATGAAAACCACTAATAGCCATCATAATAATGAAAGCACTCTAATATCAAAGTAGGGTATCATAATATATTAAAGATCCACTTTTTCAGTGATAATACAATAAATATAAGTGATAAAGAAGAGAGTTCAAGGCTAAATGCTGTAATACTGCACTCTGCTGTACAATGTAAAACATAGCAGCCAATCTAAGATGAATAGTGAACGTGATTTTACCAGGAGATACAACCATGTAGCTTTTGTTCCCTCTGTCAGCTACATATTACAATCTACTTATTCTACAAGAGATACATTAGTTAAATGAGACGGTGGTTTAATATAATGCAACAATCCTTACCTGTATTCTATTAAATATACAATTGTGTTGCAACATTCAACCAGAAATTCACCTGTGTATATTTTCCTCACCTCATATATACTGCATTCTCTTGCACCTGAATGGAACCCTAAGGAATCCTGAGATCTCCAACCATTTTTCTTTTAAGCACGATGTATGTTCCCCCTACCACACACACACACACACACACTCTCGAACACAGTTTTATATGTAGGCACGTGTATATGTGCACCTGCGCAGCTTGCATAGAAGGACATAAGCCTCAAACCACAGCTTCCATGCTGACTGAACACTCTAGTAAAAGCAACTCTGCTTTTAAAATCTCAGGGAGAAAAACTTAATGTCTACATTCACTATTTTGTTAAATTACATGGTATCTGTCTTACGGTACAAATCTTATGTACAAATAGGTCCATTAGAAAGCTGTTTCAGAACCAGCACATCTTTCTTCCATATCAGAGGAAAAAAAAATCAGGGTTTTGATTACATCAGGGAACCTTTAAAGCTATTTGACCTTCACTAGTCTAATTAAGACTGCAGTACTGTGTAGGTAAGACTTCCTGAGCAGCCTCAGTGCTGATGATCTCCGTATACATCTCTCTATCTCAATATCTGCCTGTCAACAGGATCTGTCACCACTTTGGTGCTACATGTATTCAGCAAAAACCCACTGCTCAGCGAATCAATGCTTCCCTTAATTCTCAAGGATGATCCTGCATGAATTCAAGGTCATGAACAAGAGGTTTTACGCTTTCACCCCTGGCACAGGGAAGGACATGTAGAATGATGTGCAATGTTAAGTCAGCGGACTAAGTCAGTGTGACTTGGAGTATTTTCCTTAAAACCATCAACAGAAATTGCTTCTTATCCAGCACTAAACAGTGTGTTAAACAGTATAGGCTAGTCTGTACATGTTTTTCATATACTCAAGTCAAGTCACATGTGTTATTGTCAATCCTCCATATAACTTGTCATTTCTTCGGGACCATGGTGCAACACATAATGCAGTAGCATGGTACAAAGGACTACATAAAGTATATTGTATTACGTTTTAGAAAATGTTTTGGATCTCCTAATGTGCGTAAGACTGGAACAGATCATCTAACATTGCGGATTTTGTTGAATTGCAATATTAAGTATTAGCCTTATGCAGCAGTAGCTCATGACCATAGATTGTGGTGTGGCAGGACGAGTAATCCCATAATAGACAGCTGAGAGTTGGCAACATACGGTCATCCAGCATAAAGTCTAGCTTGTTTTTGAGCTGTTTTAGACCTACCTTTGTTCAGGTGTATTCAATACAGCCTGTGCCCTCTGTAGTCTCAGACTACTGTCCTTGGCTGACAGATTTGGAAAGTAATGAGGTCTTCTGCTGTTTTGACGTCTTGTACATTCTGAGATGCTTTTCTGCTCACCACAGTTGTAAAGAGTGATTAATTGAGTTTCCATAGGCTTTCCTGTCAGCTGAAGCCAGTTTGGCCCTTCTCCTCTGACCTCTCTTATCAACAAGGTATTTCAGCTTGCAGAACTGCTACTCACTGGATGTTTTTTGTTTTTCACACCATTCCGTATAAACTATAGACTGTCTTGTTTGTATTATTCAAACCATAACATGGTCAAAGTCACTGAGATAAATTTCTTCCTCAAGCTGATGTGTGATGCGAACATTAAGTGAAGCTCTTGACCTGTACCTGCAGACTTTTATACAGTGCGCTGCTGCCACATGTGCAGGTGTACGGCTGTTCCTAGTAAAGTGGATGTTGAGTATAAGGACGAGCCGCCACTGACCTCATGGCATCCATTAAATGAATAAAATACTGACTGATTTTATGAGCACATAAATGGGTCATATATGATATGGGTTTATAGCTTCAAAAAGACACCAGACTTTGTGAAACATGACCTGCAATTTTTTTTTTGTCTTTTGCAAATATGAACTTTGAGTTTCGCAAATACTACTCATGACATCTGTAACTGGATTTAGGTAACAGAGTTCAGTAATACAGGCTATATGTGCATTTATCTGCACAAGAAGACTCATAGTTTCGATACACAGCCCTGGTAAGAACAGCTCGTTTTTAATTACCTGCCGGATTTGGTCTAATTGCGCGTCACTCATCGGGAATGAATGAGGCTGAATTCCAAATGAATTTCTTTATAAGAGCACTACACAGGGTATGGCTACTGCGTCCTACGTAGATGCACTGTACCTCCAATAGGAAGCGGTTTGAGATTTAGCCTGGGTTACGCAGCAGCAGCTCGATTTGACAGGCATGGGGTCTGCGTTCTGCCATCAGACTCCGCTAATATCATGTAATCGCGTGTATACTTAAAATCCGAACAGAGCAGAGAATACACGTGCAAATTTGGCTAATGTAGGTCAAATCAGACTGGTGTTATTTTGGAAAGGGAGGCGCTAAATCTTCTAACTGCTCTTCGGTGAAATCACTGGCACCCCGACTGAACCACTGCCGTAAAGTGAAAGTTGCTGTGCGTTCTCGGTCTGTTCCTCTCATGCAAGTCTCTGTTCGTCGCCAGACAGCATGAACGTGTCCGACTCCTGGCGCGTCGGAGATTCTTCCGCTCCTCCGTTGGAGATGTCGGAGGCGCCGGGCGCGCGTGCCAGCCGGGAGCAGAGCGCGCAGCCGGACGGGACCGCGCCGCCGGCGTTCCCTCAGCGCCGAGTCTCTCACCTGTACGGCTACGGCCACCGGATGTCCGTGTACAGCACCACGCGACCCGTCCTCACCCGCGCTTACCTTCAAGGACAGGTGTACAACTTTTTGGAAAGACCGTCGGGGTGGAAATGCTTTGTGTATCACTTTACAGTGTGAGTACGAGCGGTGAGAAAGAAAATATGGTAAAACATATAGTACCATACTTAAACATATTCTCACAATATACGATATATATTTTATTCTGAGGAACATACATAACTCTGAAACCAAGAGAGTAATACAACATGTTCATAAAAATAACCTGTTAAATAAGGGCAAGTAAAAAAAACAATATTTAAAAAAAAAATCAAATGAATAAACAGGATCCAGCATCCAATCCAGTCTCCTAGTAACTGGTAAAGAGGTTTATTAATTTGACAATATGACATCAGTATGGCATCACTGGTTGTTTACTGTTTTTTTGTGATTGGTATAAATCTTTTGTTCAGTTAATGAGTGTTAATAAAACAGTTATGGCTGGTCAGCCTTCTAGAGCTGTGACAGTTAGTGAGAGTTCTAGAACTGCCAGACCAAATAACTGTTACTGATACAGTCTATTTAAGCTGCTGTTGTTAGTGTCTTAGAACTGCAACAGATGGTGAGGGTTCTAGAACTGCTACATTTGGTGAGAGTTCTAGAACTGCAACAGCTGGTGAGGGTTCTAGAACTGCTACATTTGGTGAGAGTTCTAGAACTGCAACAGCTGGTGAGGGCTCTAGAACTGCTACATTTGGTGAGAGTTCTAGAACTGCAACAGATGGTGAGGGTTCTAGAACTGCTACATTTGGTGAGGGTTCAAGAACTGCAACAGATGGTGAGGGTTCTAGAACTGCTACATTTGGTGGGAGTTCTAGAACTGCAACAGATGGTGAGGGTTCTAGAACTGCTACATTTGGTGAGAGTTCAAGAACTGCAACAGATGGTGAGGGTTCTAGAACTGCTACATTTGGTGAGAGTTCAAGAACTGCAACAGATGGTGAGGGTTCTAGAACAGTGACAGTTGTGCCGTGTTTGAGAACTGCAACATTTGGTGAGTGTTCCAAAATTGCAACAGTTGGTGAGTGTCCTATAACTGCAACAGATGATGAGTGTTCTAGAACTGCTGCATTTGTTGAGTGTTCTAGAACTGCTGCATTTGTTGAGTGTTCTAGCACTGCTGCATTTGGCGAGTGTTCTAGTACTTCTACATTTGGCGAGTGTTCTAGAACTGCTACATTTGGTGAGTGTTCTAGAACTGCCAGACTACATAAGTGTTACTGATACAGTTGATAGGTCTATTTAAGCTGCTGCTGTTAGTGTCTTACAACTGCTACATTTGATGAGTGTTCTAGAACTGCTACATTTGATGAGTGTTCTAGAACTGCTACATTTGTTGAGTATTCTAGTTCTATTGCTACATTGTAATTATAATACATTGTTCAGGAACTGCTGAGAACTGCTGAGAAAAGCCAAAATGACAGCAGAAAGTGGTACTGTGATGTAATCTGTTAGATATCTTACATGATTTTGTTGGTATTATGATGTAATATCATACATTAATGATGTCACAGAAAGACATCCGAAAAGGGATATTACGATGTAACAACTTATACTAATAATAATATGTCATCATAATTTCATACTTAAGGGGTGTGGGTATTGTTTAAGAGGAGAATACACTGAAGTGGATTTAGTCGCAGTTGTGTGGTTTTAACATCTTTCTCAGCAGCATATTGTGAATCAAAAATGTCTTTGTTCACATGAGTGGCACAGAAATCAAGGTCACGAAGAATGGGAGGGAATTAATAAACCAATATTAAGCACGACACTCCTGCAGTTGGTCCATGACGTGAGTGTTGACTATCAGGAGAGATTCCTAAGAGTGGAGATTGCACTCACGGTGTGAGAAGTCTTGTTTTCAGGTTCAGCAGAAGACAGTGTGAGAGGAATGCGCAGAATGAAGGCACCAGCTGCCTGTCATGTTCTCTGTCCCTAGCAGGAGAGGAGGTGATAATGGGCTGCTAAACTTGGCAGCAGCACGGTCGCTCTCTGGAGCCCAGAAGCCTGCTGACCTCGTGACCTACTGCTGCTGGGTAGCGATAGAGGGGGAGTTTGGGAGTGTTAGTGTACCTTCTGTGTACTAAGCTGCATACATAACACATCCAGTGAGCACATGGGCTTTTACAAGATTGCTTTTCAAGTGTAGGTTTCATCTATGTTGTTTATGGAAAGATAAACAGGCAGACTGAGTTATTACAATCTCTCTGAGCTCACAGATGCTACATATATATTTAAAATATTTCAAGTCATTCACCAAAAAACTTTTCAAAATATCATGCAATAAGTAGTACTGACTTCTATAACCTATATATGTGCATGCTAGGTCCAATAGAAGTTCATTATGCTCTCCAAGCCTGCAAAGATCTGGTCATTTTTGTTCCTAAAATGTCAAAGCCTGGATTTGGAGGTTTGGAGGTTTGGAGGAGAAAACAGGAAGCAGGGAGAGAAAGTGCAAGGAAAGAAAGCTGGTCATGTCATTAGTCGTTGCCATTGTATTAAACCAGATCATGCACCTGTAAGAAGTATTAGAGACTATCAGCACGGGAAAGCACGGTGTTTTAACCTGTTCGTAATATTGTTCATTCAGTTAGCTGTCAGTTTTGGACTGATGGCTATATTGTAACCTTTTCTCTTGTATGAGGGTGTATGAATAAGAGGCAGGCAAGCAAGGCAAGCTGAGATGTGCACTTACTTATCTCTGCTCCAACCGCCCCAAAGCCACTTGTGTAGGGGGATGAACTGCACTTATCATTACAGCATGACTAATCTGTGTTTGCATGCATGTCTTTATGTGTGTGCCTGCGTCATAGTGTATGCACACATGTGCACGTTCTGTTATGTACATGTGTTTCTAGCACATTGTTTATGATCACCTGTAAGACTGAGTGCCAGAAGACAGAGTAGAATGTTTGCTGTTGTCATATGAGGCTCGTACAGAGAGCCAGAAGGCAAGATAGGGAATGGACAAGCTGAATAAGATAACACAGTTACAACATGTCTATTATAATAGACAACACCTCAACCAATAACCTGAGAGGCATGCATGAGAGGCATTAAATATCAGTTATGTAATTCATGAATAGAACAGCATCAGATGTATGGAAGGAGTCCATATCACTGGCCGGATAAAAGCGACTCCTTTTTGTAGTTGTGTGTAGGTGATAAGTCAATGGTAAGGGTTGTGAATTCAAATCCCTCTGCTGCCAGACTGCCACTGTTGAATCTTTCAGCAAGGCCCTTAATCCTCAGCTGCTCCACAGTCATCAGTCATGTACAACGGCTGACTCAGTGCTCTTACCTCTTACTAATTTACTAAGTTGGGCTATTTTTCATTCATTCATCTACATTAATCTCTTCAGGAGAGTCACAGTGGATCCGAAGCTTGGGAAATACACCTTGGATTGGGGTGTGGGTGGGGGAGGCGTGTAATGCATACACTCCTTCACGCCTAGGAACGATTTATCATAAGCAGTCCACCCTAGCAGCGTGGAAACCAGATAAGCCAGAGGAAACCCATGTGGACATTGACAGAAAGAAAGAAAAATGTCCACTCACCTTGGTGACAATGAAAGATTCACTTTCCCTCCCACGAGGATGCAGGATGCTTGCAGCACACAACAGGCTTAGTGATTTTCATTTAACGAGGACACTTTTGCACATCACAATCTACGGTCAGCGTCACAGCGAAGATTAACAAGTGATATATTGTGCTGTGACATCACATTTATTTAAAAACCTTGTTAGTTACTCAGCCTGCTTCAGCTTTATTTTTAGTACCAATTAGAATGAGCAGTTTTTGCTGAGCTCTGCTGGTTTCACTGAAGCACAGATGTATTATTCATATAAAACCGTCGTTTTTGCAGGCTGTTTTTGTCGTTTCAGTTGTAACTGCAGGTCGTTCTTGTATTGAAAAGCTCTTCTGAAGGCCGTAAAAGCTCATGCACTGATTACGATAAATAATGACTGATGAAGATGAAACTTTTGACAGACAGCCATTTCCCAATAGGCTGTGTTTCCTTACGTCTCTGGCCCCTCCCTGTGTGGCAGCGCTGACAGCTAACAGCTGGCCTTCTTTTGTCATAACAGCAGCTGTGCTGCATGCTGTCTGTTCTTTGGTTGTGTTTTGCTGGTTGGTAATTTCTTGTAAAAGCATGAATGAGGCGTTTACATGTTGGCTGACATGCTGTACAAAACACCTCCCTGATGTTGACTGAAAACAAAAAGTGTGAGGTAGAAATGGTCATTCTAGAGCTTCTATCCAATTACAGTTTCGCTGTCTAGAACAATTATCTCACAGTTATTTTATAGTTAACATCAATCCATAGATCCAAGTGAATCAAATTAAATAAGTCCACAAAAATGTATGTAATAGCTTCAGTGCAGGGTTTTCTAACCTTGTTGTGCATTTAGATGTTCTCCAGGTCCATTAAATGGCTGGTACTGTTTATCTAATACATTCTAAATGATCTGCCTGGCCTGTCTGTTAATATACAGAGGTTTTTCAGAGGATTAGCATAGAGAAAACAGTGGAGTTTGCACAGTGTGGCCTTGTCTGAATAATAGCATAGCTGCTCAAGGTAAAACTAACTCTCTTATCTCTCAATAAAGAAAACAGTTTTATCGTGCATATGGGGGACTTGAAGCCGGGTTTTTTTGTTGGTCCAGCCATTCAGTCATGCAGTTGACCTTGTAGGAGAGCAACCCAGTGATGTGTTTAACCTCCAACCCTGTGTTTTCAAGCTCACCTGGACTTTACACTTAGTAGATAAGCTCAGAAATTGGTCACTGACACTTTAAACACACACACACACACACACACACACACATAAACACACATGGATCAAACATATTAAAGTTTAATTCATATAAGTGGTAGCATTTTAGATGATCCCAGGGTGGCTCATTAGAAGATTTAATTAATTAGGACATTCTGTAATGTTAGCGTTATAGTGTTCTGTTCCCTCTAATGATTTTTTAAACGTACCGTTTTTATATTTTTGCTGTTTGCTGTTTTACAGCATGCACAGTGTACTTATTATAGATTTTTATTATCTCAAAGCCTTCATATCTGAGATCTTGTGAGCAGAGGGTCTGACGTCAGGTAAAGACCTGGGCCAGAGGACTGTCCTTGACATTGCTCAGCTGTCAGCAACCTTTCATGTACATGCATATGATCATATTTGACCTTTTTAAGTGTAGTCATTCTTAGTAGAACTGTTCATTAAACAAGACCAATTTTTATAGAGCATAATTTGACAAGGAAGCTGGTCATAAATCGATATAAGCAGTGTTTGAAGTTTCTCAAAGAAAGTTTGGTCCAGTAGGTGGTGATAGTGAGTCACAGTGCCACAGTGATAGGAGTTATGAACCCTGGGCAAGACGCGCGAATACACCCTAGATTGGATGCCAGTCCATGACGGGGCATCATGCACACACACACACACACACACATTGAGCATAGCTAATCCACCTACTTGCTTGTTTTTGCGAGGTGTCGGAAATCGGAAAACATGAGTTAGGGTTAGTAATTTTTTACAGAGAGTAACATGAGCTCAGGCTCGAACTACGGACCCGTGAGGCTGTGAGGTGCCGTTTCTTTTGAACTATTTATTTATTTTTTTTAATTGATTCACTGCTCAGTGTTGTGTCAGGTAAAATGTCAACCTCTCAGCCACAAAGTAGTACACACTGACAGGTTTTATACTGTTTTTTTGTTTTTGTTTTTATGGCATGTCTAGCATCCAACAGTCTAAAGGGAGATGTTCAGTTCATTAACTATGACTGAGATGATGATAGAAAATAAGACTGAAGATAAGATGGATTTAAGCAAAAAATTATATATACTGCATTTCACCTTTGTTGTTTGTGGAGCCTCGACAGCACAAAGAAATGATGACAAGTTTAAGCTTATCAAGATTATGCTTGTTGTGGTGTGTAAATGACAAAAGTTCATTTGTCCTTGTGAAATGACTCCCTTGAACAGAACGACTCATTAGCAAAACACTTGATGATACATCACTAGGTTTAGTGAGTCTTCAAGTGTATTAAACGGTTTTAAATGAACTTAAACAGAATTGTGAATCAGTGTTATTCAAACTACCGAATGGTGTTCTTATTTCGGCTGCTCCTGTTAGGGGTCACCACAGCGGATCATTGGTTTGCATATTTGAATTTGGCACAGTTTTTACACTGGATGCCCTTCCTGACACAACCTGCCTCAATTTTATGCGAGCTTGGGACTGGTACTGGGAGTACACTGACGTGTGCTGGGGTAGGTTCCCTGGCTGGGAATCGAACCCAGGCCGCAGCAGTGAGAGCATCGTGGCCTAACCACTAGTCTTCCAGGGACCCATATTCAAACTACTGAGTGCGACTGAAGAAATATAGAAGTAATAGAAAATTCAGAAAAAAATGCTGTATCCCAATTGCTGTATTCTTAATAGAATTAAGAAGTCCTATCTGTTAGAACACATTCAATCCATTCGGATAAGATTTCTTGTGAATTGTTATTTTTGTATGGTTAATGGTGTAATTGTGGGGGCTAAGCAAGGTGTATGTTATCTACTTAAGTAACTGACTGATTGCCAAACTAAACTAATGATGATACTTTCTGCTACGGGAACACATTTCAATACCGAAAACTTGTGTTTGCCTTCAAACATCTGCTCTAATGCTCTGCAAATGTATGCAGTTTTAGTACTGAGGAATGGCTACAAGCAGGAAGTTTGAGGATTCAAATGAGCTTATGATAAAATTGCAAATTTAACTATGTGCATTCCTGTTCCCTGTGTCAGGTTCAGCTAAGTGTGCTATTCGTTCATTCATTTATTCATTCATATGTTTTCCTACCTTTTTTCCTGGTGAAAGTCACAGTGGAAACAGGCTGAGACGGTCCATCTATCTCCAGCCACACATTCCAGCTCCTCCTGGGAGATCCCCAAACTTTCCCAAGCCAAGTGTGAGATATATTCTTTCCAGCAGGTCCTGGGTTTGCCCTGAGGTCTCCGTCCAGCATACATACATCCTTGCATGTTGCCCAAACACCTAACATAATCTAATCGTCTGTTAATTTAGAAGAGCAGCAGCTCAGCTCTACTCTGTCGAGCTCCCCACCCTATCAGAAAGACACAGAAGCCGAAGAACAGCGTAAAGGAACATCGTTTCCATCAGCTAATAAGCCAAGTTACAATAAGAGAATGGGATGTTCTCTTTTTAGTGACATTTCATGCCAAAGTATGTATGTACACTTGAGTTGGCTAAATAAATGGCTACCTTGCTAGCAACTCTCTCTGGAACATTTGCTAACTACCACTTAAACTCTTGAGTGTACAAAAACTCTTTCCCTGAATTAGAGAAATTGTACTCAGATTTTCAAAGATATAATCGCTGAGGTGTATTCTTATTTCTATGAGATTATGAATATCTAAAGCTAAAATGCTACGCCACTGTGCTTTTTTTTTTGCAAGGATGTGAATTCCAAGTGCTTGGCCAGCACTGTTCAGTGATATTCCTACTCTGATACAATGTTCCCACCTAGTGGACAAATTTAATAAGACATGTCGAACACTAAAATATTAGGAAAAAATATCAATATGATAAAATACAGTGTTCTGATGGGTGTGAGCGGCGGCATGGTGGTGGAGCGGGTAGTGTATCCGCCTCATCTTCAGGGCCCCTTTTTTAATACTGAGCTCGAGTTACTGTGTGTGTTTAGCTACAGTGCATGTTCTCCACATGTCCACATGGGTTCCTTCTGGGTTCGCCGGTTTCCTCGCATCTCCCAAAAACATGCTTGGAGGTGGATTGGTTATGCTAAATTGAGACTAGGTGTGAGTAGGTGTCCGCATGGTGCCCTGAGACGAACTGGCATCCCATCCAGGGTGTGTTCCCGGCATAGGCTCAGGATCCATCCTGACTGTGACCAGGATAAAGTGGTTACTGAAGATGAACCGGTGTGATAGACAGATTTTGCCAGCAGAGGGTGCTTCAGGTTTTCCAAAATGTAGAAGAGGTTACTTTGTTCTATTAATGTTTAACTTTTATTTATTTATTTTATTTTTAATGATTTATTTGATTTTAATGATTAATTTATTTATTAATGTATTCTTGTGCTTGGTGCACAGATGAGTGTTTTATGTCTCGTTCCTTTTGCAGGTTTTTGATTGTACTATCTTGCCTGATCCTCAGCGTACTGTCCACTATTGATCAGTATCAGGCTCTGGCCCAAGAAACACTTTTCTGGGTGGTGAGTTTTTAAAAATTTATTTTAATGCCCTTTTGTTTAAATTGTTACCACTAGGTTGCATCTTAACAATCAGTATGTGTGCTATATAAAACTTGGACCAATGTCATTTTAATGAAAATTCCTGTAGTTGTAATGAAGCATTCGTCTCCAGCAGGGGGCGATAGTGCAGTATAATTGATAAAATGGCTGGGGTTTATGGAGTGAAGATGACAGAACAGTAAATACAGATCCACGATGCCTTGTAGCAATAACTACAGTAAATGAAAGGATAACAAATGACAAAGCCCCCACTGTCTTACTGCATCCAATACAATAATGTCAAATCAGCCTATCTGTAATCAGTTCAGATATTCAACAAAATAAGTGTTTGCAAGACTAACTGTGTTTTAAAAACAAATTTGCCAGGTAAGAGCACAAGATATTGACTAGTTCCATCTGTGTGATTTTCTGTGATTCGATTGATTGCTTGGTCAGCTTAATTAACTTTTCAAGATTTATATCTGATCAATTAAAGTCTGTTTGGGTAATTAAGGTTCACACTGTTAATGATGCTGTTTGTTGTAAGAGGAGATATCACAAACCAAGATAATCAATACAGCACTGATTGCTGCATGCTCCACCGCCTCAGTGCCATGTGTTCAAGTTAGTGGCTTCCTCCTCCGAGCAGCGTACGCTTTGTTTTTATATTGAGCTACGCTTAATATAATTACTAGCCAAAGGACAGAGACAAAGGGAGGTTGGAGAGAATCAATCAGGCCAGGCTGGTAGGGAAAAGTGGAAAGCTAAAGGTTGAGATTATAGTGTGGTGAATGTTCGCTAGAGGTCAGAGGTCAGCCTAGCCACTGGATAAAGAGGATTAAAGCTATGCGATGCGTTCTTTATAGGCGACGCTGCGCATCACAAATCAGTGCCGCAGCCTTGACGCAGGAAATGAGCTACAGGGATTAGACCAGGCTCTGGTCTTGTTTAAGAGGCCCTGTAACAGGTGTGCCAGCTTTTTAGCATTATTGATTTAACATTCGTTATTAAGTACAAATGGAGGCACATCATGACATGGATGAGGATATTTCTCACAGGAAGTAGACCTGCCATGCTGAACCCCTCCTTTCTTCTCCCAACCCCCAGCTCTCCCAGTTTTAATGAGCACAGGCCTGTGTATTCGCTTCACAGCTGTTGGGCTGAACAAAGGCAGAAATCATGTACTTTGATGCCTTTCTGCATTGAACCTGCCTGCACAGTGATCAGAATCATTTTGCAAACTGTATCTAATATCTGGTAAAAATTGGTCTAACTGAGTGAGTGAACTAATACCTCATATTAATTAGCAGATCATGGCAACAACTCCTAAGAAGTTAACACTTCTTAACTTCTTAACACTCCAATTAATAAATGGGACTCAAATGCAAATAGACCGAACCGTGAATCCACCTTAGTACAACATTGTTCTCTTGATAGGAAGGCTACTGCACATTTGTAATGCATAACGTACCACCTGTGTCATTGGTCTGTCCAGCCAAGGTGACCAACATAACACCACAAAAGGGAAGCTCATCTTCCAGGAAGACATGAAGTGTAGGAACTCACACAGGACAGTCCAGTACGTAAATGTTTTTTACACGTGCCACTAAGCCGTGAACTCACACGTGTAAACTCTTTCTATCCCAGAGTGAAATCAGATAGGTGTCATCAAGCCAAGTCTTTATGCTAACGAGGTGTGGCGAGACCTCATCATGCTCTGTTGTCGGGTGATTTAACTTCAGCACTTCTGCCACAAGGTGCCAAACTCCACACAGAGAACAGTACCTGCTGCAAAGTTACACTCTGCAGATAAAAACCCCATAAGTCAGAGAGAACACAAATGGCTTTCTTGTTGTCAGTGAAATCTCTGAGCCCACTTTAAAGAACAGCTATAAAATTGTAAAACCTTCAAAGCCTTGATAATGATAAAAGATACCCTTTCTGAAACAGCAATGAATACATAATGAGCACTTATTGCTGTGCTTCACTCATCTCCATCTCTGTCTGTGGTAATGTTTTACCTATTTGCCAGAGGGAGCATTACAATTGAGCTTGTTTGTCATTCAAGTGAATAATAAAATCTAAACATTATGCAGAAGCCTTTGCCATATTCTGCCTTGAACAAAATGGCAATAAGGTACAAGAAGTTGTGCTTTACACGAATAAGGGGCATTAACTATCAGTAGGTGAATCACTTCCTATCCCCCAGAGGTTTTGAATATTGCTCAGTACACTCAAGAGTTGCAAAGGGTGTGAGGAATGACCTCCGTGACATCTTTCACCTCACTGATAAGAGCCTTCACCCTCCCCCTCATTTGGCGCATGTGTTTCCTTTGTATACTCTGGACGCACGAGGGACTCTTTGCAGCAATATGCGTTTTCAGTGAAAGCTTGCATTATCCTAACTAAATAAAACTCAAGCTATTTTACAGGAAATTGTTACATTTTTTTATTTAAAAAAACCATCATAAAAAAAATGTGCTATTGTTTTTTTATTTCTGAGTTTTTCCTTAACTTGGGTGATCATGCACATCAGTCATGCAGGTCTGCCATTTCTTTTCCAGATCTATAACGTTAGTAATGATATCTATCAAAAATCTTACCTAGTGCCTCTTTTATACACATTACATTCCTGAAACATTATTTCAAATATTATATTGCTGTTTTTTTTTGCTAAAAATATCATAATTTGAGTTTTTGTTTTTCTGGTGTTGTCATGTCAATCAATCAAATGAACTCGACCTCAGATATTCTAGGCTGATAGTGAAAGATGTGTTCATGAATACATAATGTAACCTTGCATGATGGATATTAATAAGGTCAGCTAGTCCTTACCAGCCTACCCACTTTACTTCATTGACCTTTGGCGACTACATTCCAGCTACATTTTGGATGGGAAATCCTACTGCCATGGTAACAAAGAAAGAGGCCCTGCATCTGGTCCCTCGTTTCCTTCTTCTCCCTGTGAGCTGCTCTCATGGCCCCCGTGGCGCCCATTGGCCCTCCACCCGGACCTTTTAGGTGACAGCTGGTCAGTGTGGTCACTAGCCTAGACTTAATTAGAAACTCAGTGGGCTAAGTCACTGGGACAAACGGGGTGAGCTCAGGCGTCTCACCACAGTGTAAGTGCAGTTCAGTAAATCGTTTGATATTTCTTTGGATGTTGCGTTTTATTTGAGTAAGAGATCAGGATTCACAATGGAAATTGTGTAGAATTACTTTGCCTTGGTGATTCTTTTAATAGACAGTAGGTGTAACGAAAAATAGCCGAGCTGCAAAAATGTTCATAAATGAACAGGAATGCAAAACAATTTTTGAATGGCACCCTCCAAAAATCACAAATATTTGAAATTATATTTAAGTCACCATAAGGACCCTTATGTCTGTGCAATATCTGTCTCTTATTATATAATATAGTATGTCAAGATTATCTAATTTGTAGTTCAGATGAATCCTTTGTGGCCAAGATTTAAAGCACTCATGGATACTGCCTTACACTTGTTTCTCTTGTTTCTGGTCAATTGTCGGAATGCTGTTTGTGCACCACCTGTATCACAATCTGTTCCTTTAACAGCTCTATCTGTGCTTTGGATAAAAGGTCCTGTCAAGGAATAAATCCTCATCTAAATCCTTTAAAGGGGTCACCCTGAGAGATGAGAAGTCAATTCAGGTTAAAACTGTTTTCTGTCCTCCTAGAAGACCCATCCTCATGGCTTCATCTCCAGCCCTGTCTGCCTCGACGTCACCTCCTTTGCCCCATCAGCCCTGTTTGACCCCTCACCTCCTGCCAGACTGATCCTGTTGTTCTACTCCATTCTAATGGGCAATTTGGACAAGCTGCCCAGCGACTGTAGTTGTGTTCCCTTTCCCAGGCTGCTTGTCCAGTCTGTTCCCAGTTCTCCAGACTGCTTGTGGAACAGAGGGCGTCATGGCCAGCCTCATAACTCATACTTGTCTGATTCCCTCACCGGGCAGACTCTGTGCCTCCCTTTGTTTGCATTAGTTAAAGAGTGAGACTGCTGTTATTGGCCATGACCATGAACTGGCTTTGTGTATTGCCACATGATGCCTGTCAACTTTGCCTCAGTATTAGTAAGACTCTATTAAGCTCAGTATGTTCTGCAACAATACTCAGATAGGCTGTGGCATTCAAGTGATGCATGGTTGGTATAAAGGGGCCCAATATGTGCCAAGAAAACACCATTACAGCACTACCACCACCAGCCCACCAGCCTGAACTGTTAACACAAGGCAGGTTGGGTCCAGGGATTCATGCTGTTGGCACCAAATTCTGACCTTACCATCTGCATGTCACAGCAGAAATAAAGATTAATCAGACCAGACGACATTTTTCCAGTCTTCAGCTGTCTAATTTAGGTGAGCCTGTGCCCACTGTAGCCTCAGATTCCTGTCCTTGGCAGACAGAGGTGGAACCCAATGTGGTCTTCTGCTATTATAGCCCATCTGCTTCAAGGTTCAATGTGCTGTGCTCTCTGAGATGCTTTTCTGCTCACCACGGTTGTAAAAAGTGGTTATTTGAGTTATCATTTCAACTCAAACCTGTCATTCTCATCAGACCTCTCTCATCACCAAGGCATTTATGCCCACATAACTTCTGCTCACTGTATATTTTTTGCATGAAAATCCCAGGAGATCAGCAGTTTCTGAAATGCATAAACCAGCCCATCTGACACCAGCAACCACACCACAGTCAAAGTCACTGAGATCACATTTTCCCCATTCTGATATTTGATGTGAACATTAGTTGAAACTCCTGACCTGTATCTGCATGATTTCATGCATTGTGTTGCTGCCAAATGATGGTCTTATTAGATATTTGCAGGGTATAAATCGCATGTAATGGATATAGATAACGATCCTCCATGATCACATAGTAAAGCTAGTAAAGTTATTTCAGTTATATGTTTTTTCAATAACGTAGTTATTTAAAAAATCCTTATGATGTCTTGCATAGGCCGTTGTCCTGAAAATACCTTTATAATGGTTTTAATCATGATATTCCTGTAGAGAATGTAATGCTACTTGCAAATAAACTGACCACCATTGAGCTCAAACGTTTCTTTTCCACAAAATGAAACCTCATTGTCTACCTTAATTTGCAGCAGGCGACAGTGGTTACCAAAATGAGTAAACACAATTTACCATAATTCCAGTGCAGTTTAAATGAATAATCCAAACAATCCCCATTGTCAACCTCATGAAAACCGCCGTTGTCTATGCAGGCTAGAAATGTGAATGCATCTCTTCTTACTAGGAAATAGTGTTGGTGGTATTTTTCGGAGTGGAATATGTGGTGAGGCTGTGGTCTGCAGGATGCCGCAGTAAATACGTGGGTATTCTGGGGAGGCTCCGCTTCGCAAGAAAGCCCATCTCTATCATTGGTGAGAGCGCATTCACTGAGTTCATTGTCTAGTATGTTCAACCCACAGGCATTTTCCAAGTGCCTGCATGATTATGTCATGGTAATGACTGTTTTGCTGCTGCTGATTACATTTCCAACCAAATTTTCTCTTTTTTTACCACAGACTTAATTGTGGTGGTGGCTTCAGTCATTGTTCTTTCAGTAGGCTCTAATGGGCAGGTCTTTGCTACCTCTGCCGTCAGGTAATGAGGATCTAGTTTGTTTACAAACATTACAGAAGAGCCTCTTCTTTGATTGTTTTTTTTTTTTTTTTGACTCTTGGCTGACTATTGATGCTGTGCTGTAATGCATATTTTGGCCCAGAGGCATCCGCTTTTTGCAGATCCTACGAATGTTACATGTGGATCGTCAGGGAGGAACCTGGAGGCTGCTGGGATCGGTGGTTTTCATCCATCGCCAGGCAAGGGAATCTCTTTCATTACGTTTTGCACATATTATTACATATCCAGTGAGTCATAAAATAAATTTATAACAATACACAGCTTGTAAAGTATTTCTCTGTAATGAATGTTTCTCAGGAACTTATCACGACTCTCTATATTGGATTCTTGGGTCTGATCTTCTGCTCGTACTTTGTGTACCTGGCAGAAAAAGACGCAGTGGACAGCAGTGGGATCACAGAATTTTCCAGCTATGCTGATGCTCTGTGGTGGGGAGTGGTAGGCATTCTTCATAGTCCAAAGCTATGTTACCAAATCTTTTCCAGACCCCTCCACAGCTCATACATTTCTTTCCTTTCATGCTTTAGGTGACAGTGACCACTATTGGGTATGGGGATAAGGTGCCACAGACTTGGATAGGGAAAACCATTGGCTCCTGTTTTGCCGTCTTTGCCATGTCCTTCTTTGCCCTGCCTGCTGTAAGTCACAGAATCCACAGCAATATATTTCTTATTCCTACACCAAATTAACATAATATAGACAAGCATGTTTTGCAGGGCATTCTGGGTTCAGGCTTTGCCCTGAAAGTCCAGCAGAAACAGAGACAGAAGCACTTCAACAGGCAAATTCCTGCTGCTGCCTGTCTTATACAGGTCAGATTGAGTGATATTTGACACACCTTTGTCTAAAGTTTTAATTTGTGTAAAGACATGTGGATTTTATCTTTTATGTTTCTTTTATTCTGCTCGGTTTCAGACATCCTGGAGATGTTTTGCAATAGAAAACCCTGACTCTCCCACCTATAAGATGTTTGTGCGAAGGAAGCCTGTGAGTCACACAGCATCCAGTCCTAAGGCTAAAAAAACTGTACGTAGGAAAGATTATTTTTACCTTGTTGCTTTACCCCTAACACTCCCTCTGTTTAGGCCAAAATGAGCAGTTTAAAATTTATGATAAAAACAGATACAAAAATGTATTTTATTTTGTTGAGCCAATTTCATAAATCTTGTTTCAAATCATATTTAAATATATCAAGATGATGTACAGGACCTTATGACTTGACAGAAACAGAATAAAGTGTCTTTGATTGGTCTTTGGAAATTATGTAGTGTTTGTCCTGGTCATTTTTCCTTCCCCTCTTTACCACGTGCCTACTATCAGGAGTTTTTTGTGTCCATATAATATTCATAAATATGGCTTAAGTTACTGGTAATCTAATATCTAATTATCTAATAATGTAATTCATTTTAAAATGGTATCTATAAATATGGCCTGGGTCTTTGGGACATCCACAATATGTAGTGAGCAGAACAGGGCCTTGTTTTCCAATGCATTGTAAAATAGATAATATCTTAACTTACAGAGAGAGTGTCCCATGTAATGCTTGCTTTACCATTTAACAAAGATTTGGAGCTATTTGATTTGCCCTGTGATGCAGCATGAGCAGCGGTTCCAAAAGATGTGGTTGGCCAGCTTAACATATACCGGAGGAGGCACATGTTAGTCTTCACCCTCCCCGGTTGATAGCTGTCATATGATAGGGGAGAGCTGGCTGGTGGGTGGGAAATGGCAAGACCAAATTAGGGAAAAAATTGTGGAGATAGTGGGGGCACCCTCTCAACTGCTACCACCACCATGATTCTCTGTGATTGAAACACTCCAAATTTTATAAAGGTTTGAGAGGGCAAATTCTTATGAAGGTCTCTGTATACAGTGTACCACTGCCCACATTTACTATTTTCTTTTGTTGATTAGGTAAAAATGAGAAGAAAGATGAAGACAAGTGAGAAAGACAATGGCCCAAGCTCTCCTACAATCCCTTCAATCACCTTTGACTCAGTGTTTGATGATGGCCGAGACCAAAGTCAGGATACTGTGTACAGTACTGAAACATCCGGTAGTATCAATAGCTTCATGGACAGTCAATCTTTACACTAATCAGCTCAAGCTCATGATTTTGTTGTCTTCCCAATTTTCACTATACTTGCCACTCAAATCATTTAATTATAACGGTGATGACCTGCCTCACTTTTCTCCCTCTGTTCTCTGCTCACAGTAAAAGCAATTGCTCAGAGAAGATTTGGTGAGCTGCTGTTAGTGTCTGCTGCTGCATGTCTTTGCTGTTAGTATCACACTCCTACCACAAAATCCTGTCAGGGTGTGTGTGGGACTTTCTCTTATGTGTGCTGCATTGTCATTGCTTGAACACACTCATTTTTTTTATTTGAATAATTTTTGTTCACTTGGCAGCATGATTTGGCAGCATGATTTGAAGTTCTTGAAATTTGTGCCTGGGTTAAATTCTGTGGACTGATGTGGTGAAGAGGTTAGGTAAAGCAGAAGGTATAATGTGTATTACTCCCTCCCCTTTGTAGAACGACAGCACTCCTGGACCTCTATAACCTCCTTCCAGTTCTCCCCTCCTCCAGGTAATCTGATCTTAGCTATTAGGCCTGTTTACTCCAACCTAAATAGCACTGAAATAACAGTTCGTACAGGGAGAGGGAGGAAATACTTAGTCATGACACTTTCCTTCTTTTGTGTACTATTGTTTTGGACTGAAAACTGTGAACTTTTGTGACTTATGGCCTTTTAGTATTTTTGTAAACAGAAATAGGATTAGTATTTTATAACAGTTTACTTGCATTTTGCCTGCTGCTCTCTGCAATCATGCAAAAGAGTTTTCCAAAAAAAAAAAAAAAACATAGTCCTTATTGGAAGATGTGATGTATGTGCTATACACAGAGCTTCCTGGTTCCTTTGCATCAATTTGCAGAGACTTGTATGTCAGACCACGATATCTCCCTTAAAACCCCAATCTGTGAGTGAAAGTAAGTGTGTGTGCATTTGTAGTAAAGCGAAGCTCAGAGTTTTTGGCAGTGCAACCACATCCCCCACTGCAGAGGAGCAACAGTTTTGCAGATGACCTGGAAATGGAAGCAGAGAGGGACATCCTTCTCCTGCCTGTCTCTCATGTGTCACAGTGAGTATCAGCACACAGATCTGATAAGCACCACATTGCCTATGTTCCAGAGAAAAAAAAATCCCTATAGGGCAAACATGACTGATGACACATGATCCCTGATAAAAAAAAAATAAGAATTGTGTTTGGCACATTGAGTGGTGTTAGGTATAATACAGCAGACCTAAATTCTGTTCCACATTCAGGGAATATTTAGTAATGCATCTAGTTAGTAATGACATCACCGGTGTACAGAATTACTACTTAGTGTGCTAGTATGCAGTTTGAAGCACACCACAAGTATTCAAGCCTCATGTACATATTCATGTAATTATCTGCAATCATTATTGTAATATTACACATTTAAAAAGAAATAAAACTAACTACATTGAGCATGTTAACAGTATCGTAAACAGCTTGTAAAAAAAAAAAAGTTACGCTAATTGAAAAAAAAGTCAGTCTGTGACTGTGTAGTTAGCTGTCTGAGCTGTCACTTAGAAGAAAGTATTGTTAATTTAGCAAGTTATAAAGATAGATAAAGAAAGCAGCACTGGAAAGTATCTAAGATAGTTACTAGCAAGGTCTGCAAACAATATTTAATCGTAATTTGTAGTTTCACAACAATATGGCACACCGTTAGCAAAGAGCTGGCTGACTAACTTGCTAACGAAGCAGAAAATCTGTGGAAAAAAGACACAAATTGGTGAAAAATAGACACACAGAAGGCAAGTCGGCACAAAAATGCCTTGCATTCTGAAAAAACAAAAACAAAATGCCTTGCATTGTCAGCAAGAAAAAAAAAAATCTAACTCCACATTACTCGGCTTATAATTGTACATTGGACTCTTTTGCTGTTTTTGCTTGCTGGCTCTCTAGACTTCAATTTTTTTTTCTTTTTCACTCCCTAAACTGGCAGCAGTTTATTTTTCTGGTGCTGAAAATGACTGCAGTGTGCTGTATTACATAGCTACCTAGCTAGCTAATTAAGGTCAATAATGAAGTTGGTCTTAGTGGCTAGCAAGCAAATATCTATATCTATATATCTAGGCTGTAAAGTCACATTTTATTATCTAGTTCATTTTAACCATGGAATGACTTCTGTCAATATATGAATAAAAATGCAATACAAGTATGTGTGTTGAAAAATTCAGCTAGGTCCGAGCAGCTACAAGTTGCTAAAACACAGGCCGAGCTGGTGAGTCTTTGCCAGCTGCTGAAACTGGGCCACATTAACAGAAATATTCTTCAAAGTGGGCTTGAGGCAATAAGGATATAAACAGAGATAGTAAGGATAGCAAGTAATTCACCATTGCCACTATTATATTTGTAGTGTCATGTCATTGTATGCTATCCTACTATCGGTGTCTTTTAGATGAGCGTCATAGTAGTGGCCACATTACATATGATTTTAATCAAAAATTTCTGACACTGCCAAAACTTTGTTGTTGGCTGTCTTTGGTGGCAATGGCACTAAATCGGCCTTCAGTGACACATTGTGTGTTCTGACATCACAGATTTCAAATCATGACAAAAGATTCCTTTTAGAACATGTCTGTGATATTAAAATCAGGTTTGTACACAGTAGTCAGCTTTATCATCAGTTAAAACCTGATTATCTGTAGTTAGCATCAATCTAAGTCTCAGCAGTCTGCTAATCTCCTGAAACTTAGCAAAGATCTGTAAAGCAATTATAGCTTTCACACCTAACAAGCTTTATTCCCCCTGAGAGCACCATCACTCTTCTTTGGAACTTATTTGGGTGCTAAACCTGTGGAAAAGGGCCAGATTTCTGGTGCCTGGGGCCATGCTGTTCCCATGGGTGTGGATTGCCTGCGAGTGGGCTATTAGCTGGACTTCTGCGCCCCATTAGCCATGTAGCATGTGGAACGATACGAGTGCATGCTCTGCTTGCTGTTTGTGTTCCACAGAGACTGTGTATGGCCTTTCTCCTACAGAATCCTGAAACAGAGTGTCTCAGTCCGTTTGTGGCAGGTGACGTCAGGAGTTATCACTCTTGCTGACTCTGACGCTTGAATCAATGCAAATGGACTGTAAGAATGTGACCTCATATGCCAGATTGTGGTTTTCTCTGGTGGTAGGTGTGATCCACTAGAGGGCAGTGGAGATGTTTCATTTAACTCCATGGTCCTGAAAATCAAAGCATACAACCTTCCCGCTGCCAGTGACTTTTCTCCTGGTCAAGATTGAATGACTAAGCAACTTTTCAATGACTTGGAAAGAAGGAAATTGCTCTGTTGTGCCAGAGCAAGAGGGACATGAATCAGCAAAAATATAAAGAGAAAGTAATCCTGCATACTTATGGTCCAGCGATCATTACCATGACTACTGGAGACACCAGTTTGAACAGTTGGCTTTGTGTTATTTTTATCATTAGGAACATTTTTCTTGGCTAGTCCTCATCTTGGTAATATTTGTGAAATATTTCTGTACATATGACAAAGTTCATATGCTTTTTAAATTATTATTATTATTATTATTATTATTATTATTATTATTATTAAAACCTAGGGCAATATCCTTTGACCACACTTTGATTCCTAAGGACCATAACTCTCTTTACAGATCATTTATAATAGTGAAAGTGTAATTGATAATAGAAATGTGCATAGAAGCGAATATGACAACAACAGTGTTAACAAAAAAATGCATATCGTGACCATGGTGTGGATAATTAACAAATTATATGTATATACTTTTTACACAGAGAAAATATGTAAAGAGGGATCAGTTCTCAATATATTGTAAAATACTGTTAAAAAAAAAAAAGTGACCAAGTATCCTCAAATGGTTTATTGTTTAGACCTGCTGAGTCTTATTCTAATAATTTTAGCAATGGTGAGTTCTAAAATGGTGAAATTAAAACAAAGGACTTTAGATGGCTGGGTACTGATAATGAAGAAATATCATTACGCAATGCTACAGTGGGGCAGATGGAGAATCAGGATCACAGATAGCTTGCCCATGACCTCCAACCACAAATTACGGATGTGAGGACAAAGCCAACATAGTTCATATGCATGTATTTTCATGTATTTCATGAAAATGTGTAACATTTTCATCATTATCATGAGATTTAATTTTCTTATCCAAATCTGTCCTTGGAATTTTTTGGCATAAATATTTATTTCTAAATGTAGGTATGGACTTTTTTTCTCTCAGATAGATGTTTGATTTTGTTCCACCTCTCCTTCTTAAGCACACATATTACATCTCCTGCACAAAAGCTCTCTTGTCACTGCCTGCTTCTGTTTGATCTTTGAAGTTTAATGAGCTTTCACTCATCTCACACTGAGATGCAATGGTAACAGCTGTCTCTCTCCTTTTCTTTTGCTCCTGTTCTATCTCTCTCTTCCTCCCTCTTTCTTTTATTCCTCCTTCTCTCTCTCTCTGTGGGTGTGAGTGCATGTTTATTTGTTTGTGTGCTACGGAGCAGCAGGTCACTCAAAATGGCTGAAAGGAGCAAGCAAAAACATAATTCTTACACAATATCCCTGTGCACTCTCCTGCTCTCCTCTCCGAGCATGTTGCTCACAATCTTTCTCCTGTGATGACCTTTGACCTTGGCCTGTTAACTTAAGAGGGCAGAGAGGCCCTAAGCCCTTGTCCCCGTGTCTGCAGCTGAAGCAGCTTGCCTGCACTGGGGGTGGGGAGAGAACAATGCCATAGCTACGCCTCTGCGACTCTTGTGTGTGTTTGTGTGTGTGTGTGTGTGCACTCATACACATAAGTGTGCACACTTACACATAGAGGCATTTTCTTTAGCCCATACCACTTTGGAGTATAATCAGAATATAGTCTCAATGCATATTTTAAGATCAGAAAATAATAGCAAAAACAATGCATCCATGAAACCATCAGTTTCAGATGCTGATGTTTTTGAGACCCCTGCATGTTTGCCTTCACCTGACATTCCCTCTGCAATGCTCCATAGGTTAGACAAAGAAAGCTCATAGCTGATGGCATGGCCAAGGTGAAAAGAGATGGAACCACAGCAGAAGCAGGTGCATGACTGAGTGAGTGAGCAAGTGAAAGCACGAGAGGCCGTCTGCTCCTGCTCAGATCGGCTCCTCTTGCCTTGTGACAGTGGGGTGTGTGGTTTACCAAAGGCTCAAAAGATTGATTTATTCTCAGCAAACAGAGAAGGGTTTCTTGTGGCTGAAGCAGGGCCCGGTCGTCCACTCTAGCCCTGAGACAAAGAGTCATTGTCTGCAGCTCTACACACTCCAACAATGGCCTGATTGACAAGCAGCTCTAGTCGTACTGGGCTCCTGGCCTAGGACTGCAATGGCAGCTTTGTTAGAAACACTCTTATCGTAAGAAACAATCACCTCCGGGCCTGGTGAGACTTGTGCTTTTCAAAAAAATTTTAACATTTTCAACATGAAAGTTAGTGTTAGTGTTGGTATAGTGCATGGATTATTTAATGGTGTCATAATGTTTGGCTATAACATCTACTTCAGCCACTTGCAGCAAGGAATAATTTTATTAGTATAATACAATACAACTCTTCAAATATTACACACATTAGTCAAGCATGCACCATTATTTATAATCATATATTCCAGTTATTAGAGAATTTTATTGCAGAACTTTTCACCTACGGAACCCAAAAATGTAGAGTTGAAACATTTTATATCATTTTGTCCTACAGCTATTTTCACATTAACATGATTTGATGTCTTTAATTTATTATTAAATGATTAGGTTTTAGATTTAGAAAATAACTTCTTATAAAAAACACATTAAGGTGGATGGAGTCATTTTAAAACCTATTCAGTTCAACTGACCAGTCGATTTGTGGTAGAATTGTAATAAATACAAAAGCCATATACAGAATATCAGTAGTAGTGAATAGTGATCCCCAGCATCATCACATCATTAAAAAAATACTAATAACAAAAGGGTTGACCCTCTGAATATACACTGTGGACCCCTTGGAGAGTCAAGATTTTAGATATGATTTTTTCTTTAATCTAAGGTACACTTGTTGTCATATTTGAAATATGGCAGTAATAATGGCCTTCCCGGAGTTCCTTATTAGAACTGACCTAATGTACGGTACTGTCTGGACATAATATGCTGCACTGTCTAGACTGCTGTGTGTGTGCCTGTGTGTGTTTGTGTGTAAAACTGCACAGGAGTGTGTGAGGCGTGATGAATAGGACAGGATCGTTGGCTCACTAATGCCTCTTCAGCGCGGCTTGCCAGCACAAGTCTCTTTATCAGGGCCGTCACGGCCACCCTTTCTTTCCTCTTTAACAGTAATTGCGTTTCGTTACAGTGTGTCAGGGCTAACAAGAGACCGAGGAGAAACAGAGAGAGGGAGATAGGGGGAGGAGGGTGCAGACAGAGGAGACAGATACAGATTGAGATAGATAGCAGGATCCACCATTGCGTGTAATTCTAGAGAATTCTCTTGTATGCCGTCAGACAAATCTGTAAAATATTGCTTAACTTAGAGCTTTATTATTACTGCATATGGTTGAAGTTCCTGATAACTTTAATTAAACGTAAAATGCTTTTAAAACACCACTTTATCTGCTGCATTTTCCCATTCTGGGTTGGGTAAAGTGACTTGTAAGAAATACATTATATATATCCCAAAAGTCCCCATACACAGGGGACTATGTGTGCCAGCACCACATCGGTTGTGCCTTCGTCAGTGGATGTTCGTGGACGTCCACTTCTCGGTTGGTCCGCAACACTTCCCATTTTTTTGAATTCGTTGATAAGTTTGGCAACAGTGTCGTGTGTGATGTGCTTGCCATGTTTCCCGATAAAGTCCATCGCAACCTTGTGACAGCTTCCTGATCCAGCCATGAGAATGATTTCAATACGTTCTTCTTTCATTAAAGGCATTCTTAAATGGTATCTGAAAAATATGATATAAACTAAATACGAAAGATTTTGTAAGACGTTTTGCTAAAAAGTGTAAATTTCCCCTATGTATGGAGACTTCTGGGACACCCTGTATTGTTCTTTTACAACCAGTTGTAAGGGTTAAAGCTAATTATTCCCTATTAACAGTCTAGCTACATTCTCTTTAAATTCGGTGATGCAGAAATAATGCTGTAATCAACATTAATCTAGGATTTTGGTTGATTTTGGATCCTCATACTGTAATGTGCAAAAGTCAGAGACAACAATGTTGTTTTAAATCAAATGGCCGTTCAGTATTCATTGTTAATTATTTGGTGGCAAACAATAATGATGGGAAAATGTAAAGTACATTAATTCCATTTTCAGTGAAACAGCCAATAAATAAAATATTTATTTGTGTGCTTTTTGACCAGTAACAATAATGAACAATAATGATGGTAAAAAGTACTTAACAGAAAATTATATACTTCAACAGTAAAAACAGTATAAAAACTATAATATTTTATTTGTAACACTGAACATTTACAATTGTTTTTATTTATAATGTTGTTAATCACATATCGTACAACTATTATTGAAAAGAATCCAGTGAATCTTTTATAACGATTTAGAGCCGGTTCTGGTGAGAATGTTAAGATGTGTGTTTGACTACAACAGCAGGGTCTGCCTGCACTTCTGCTTGTTATAATGTGTAGCGTAGTGTATTGGGGAGGTGAACAATAATCAGGATAAATGGATAATTCTTCTTCAGATTTAAAGTGCAGACAGAGTAGGCACAATAATATTAATATAGGGATGCTTACTGTATTTATTAATGCAAATATGTAGCACATTGCCATTTGTACGTTTATTTAGACAGCGTTCATACCAAAGACAATGTAATAATATTTTGTTAATCAGACAGTAAAATAAAATTTTATTGAATCTATAGATCCATATGCAAGACCAATTATTAAATAAAAAAATACTAGCAGAGCTGTTTCGGATTCAAAGCAGCGGGTGTTATTGGTGAGTGATCGAAGTGGGAAGTTGGAGCTTGGAATTACATAAATTTCCACCTTTGGGTGTTTCAGCTACAAAGCAGAAAAAAAAAAAACATGGATCCCTCGATGACATTTTGTCTTTTCTTTGCTCAGTCTAAGCAGCTGGAGCTGATGACCTAGCAAAAAGCTAACATTAGTGATATAAATGATAACTTTAATGTTCATGATGTACTTATATTCTCAGAAGAGCAAACTGTTATCAATTTAACCGACTAATGTGTCTATATGTTGATTCAAAGCAAATACTACTGTAAACTCATTCAAAAGTAGAAAAATGGTGGATTATTTACTGTTTGCAGTGTGTGTGGCTGTGCTGCTCTGATGTCACATGCTTGGGGTCGAGAAGAGCTTTCTGACTTCATGAGTAGGAATTCCATGTTGAGGGGGCGTTTTCTTTGGGTTTCTTTGGTAAATTCAAATTTACGAGCTTTAGTCAAACACAGCAACTGAGTCACTGAAAAGAGTCATAATTCTTATTATTAAATGTAGCATACTGTTTTGGAGTGATCTGTTGATGAGTGACATCTCAGGTCATAAAATGAGATTTAATAAGATTTAATTTCTCAAATTGAAAAGAACGGAATTTAAGTGAATAAGCTCATCACAGTCAATATTACGTGATTAAAAATTTACAAAAAAAGGACATTTTGTTAAAATACTAAAACTGATTAGATTTTCGAAAAAACAGTGTAAAGATTAAAAACTAACCTTTTTTTTTTAACTTGTTACTGTTGTTTCCAATTGATATATTATGGAGCATCACTTAAGACAAAGTTCTTGTTTTCTGTGGGTTTTTTTTTTATAAAAATGCAGTCATTTTTATTATGTCCTATGCACAGGTTTGGGAAAATGTATCCAGAGAAATGATACATTACAAATAAAAAACATGTTATGATTTGCATTCCAGGTCTTGAACATTGTTAATGTTGTCGTGCAATGACATTGTAGTTATTTATAGTCATATATGAAGATATGACAGTTTGTCGGCAGGCTTGGGAGCATGGAGGCAGCAGGTTTGGCCGTTTAGTCATGGTGTAATCCAGTGCTGTGGCGCTCCGTCTCAACCTTAGTAAGGATATTTAATACTGGGTGTACTAGTCTGGCCCTTTGATAATCAGGATGAAAGAGATCTTTGCTTGACTGAAGCCATGGGGACCCCTGGTTCGGTGGGCGTGTGTTTGTGTGTGTGCGTGTGTGTGTGTTTATGTGTGTGTCCATATGATGTCCTTAAGCATGCTGGACCAACTCGCGATCTGTGATCGACCAGTATCCGGTGTCTGGTCAGTGATTATCGGGCTGCCCTAGCCTGCATGTGCTTATCTTGTGCTGGACACTTATAAAAACGTCATGGAGGCATTTGAGCTGAGAGCAGACGAGTGGGCCGATGTTTGGGCTAGCGTGTTTTATTGAGCAGAAGCCCCAACTCCCCCCCCTATATCCCTCCAGACTGCGGCTAATCGCTGTGCTGTTCCCCTCTTGCTGCAGGGGGGCTATTCTTAGAGCCTCCAGCCTTTTAGTGCCCCAGCACTGCACTCCCAAAGCCTGCGGCGCAACACAGCCACACAAAAGCACTTCAACTTTTGACTCAGAGCAACGAGGACAAGAGTGCACTCTGACACGGCTAAGGGCGGGGGAGGGGCGGCGTGTGTGTGTGTGTGTGTGTATGTTAGAAAGGGGGTGCTGTAGTAACAGACCCTCGTCACGTGATATCTATTCTGAGGCACAAAGCATTTTCAGGACAGTTTTATTGCGCAATTCTGACTTATTCGTGCAGATTTTTTTTGCTGAGCACAGCAGTATGTATCAGATTTTTAGGCCGATGATGCAAATTGTTTGTCATTAACGCTTTACAGTCAGGACTGTGTTGGTTACTGGTGTTTAGAGAGAGGAGATAAAAGAAAGTGACATCTATTCATTCTGTTGTTCCCCATGTTTGCGGAAAAGCATTCATTCACATCTCTGTGTCGCCTTACGCCCTCTTCGTTTTATAACCGCACAGCTGTGTGTTTGTTAGTTTTTGTGTGCTCAGTCCCCGTGGATATGTGTGTGCATGTACTGAGTGCTGCTGCAGGCTTAATGTCTCTATCTCTATCTCGATGATAAGCCTAACAAGGAACTCCAGAACCTAATTGCTTCCCTTCCTGTTTATCTGGTCCTGATAACGGTCTGACTAGCTCTGAGGAAAAGTCACACGAATACCACTAAAATACCTGAAAAATAAAATATTAAACATTATAAATACTACTTTTTTGTTGCTTCCTATGAGTAAACTCTGACTTTTGAAAGTCAGCAGATGCTGGAGGTTGTGTGACATCATCACTCAGTCTGAGCAAGCCATGCGGAAAATCCCTCTCTGTCCCCACAACTTGTTTACTTCCCTCATTTCCTTGTTAATGGTGCCACTCTGAAGTGGTGTGATTGTTTACCTCAATACAGCTTCAGTCAGGGATTCACTCAGTGCCAATTTCAGAGCCCAGTTTTTATTGAGTTTGTTCTCTCCGCACTGCAAAACCTAGCTGACCCGAGATCAGTGTTTACCAGGCAGTTTGTCATGTTAAATACACCCTGCACATGTGATACAGGTGGGCATGGTCTTCAGTGCAGGGTGTTGATGGCAGTAATGGCATGGCTGTTTCCTGTCCCACGCTGCACCTCTTTGATCTTTATTTGGTGTGCTTGTGACTGTCATTGACACAAGCACAACATCCGTTAGCATCCACGCAATCAAGCGATCAAGCACACATGTCGTGACTTGCAAATGACTTTGGGAGATAATAGCATGACAGCTTGGGTTTGATGCACTTTTTTTTTATTAACAACAAATCTTAATGGCTTTTCCCTCACGCGAATTTGGCTTGCTCATTAGAGCTCTGGACATGGTTTTCTGTAATGCTTTGTGGCAATGTCTCGTAAAAAGTAGTCTATAAATAAAATTGACCTGGTTTTACTTGAACATGTTGAAGCCTTGGAATCAGAAGCTCTTCTTATATGCTAATACTTGCAGATGTTTACCACTTTGACTTCTCTTTTGCTATTCCAGACACGCTGTGGTTTGTTCACATCTGTCTGCTACTGATATCAGTCCCTGGAAGAGAGACTGCCATTGCTGATTGTCTCGTACTTGCTTTATCAGTTCCAGGAGATCTCTTTCTCTTCTTTTTTGCGTAGCTTCTTGCCAGTGTCTGCCATTAGCCAGGCTTTGTGCCAGCACCAAAGGCAGATGGTGACCCTGATGGGGTCATGAGACTAGCGTTGCTATGCTGGTAGCCAGGGATGAGGAAAGGAAGTGGTGCTGTCCCCTAGACAGATGGGCTGGTTCCCATGTTCTTCTTCCCCCTGATCTCTCACACTCTCTCACTCTCTCTCACTCTCCCACGCACATAAATTCTCTCAGCGCCATTTGCCAATCTATTGGAATGACAAGCGTCTGATTCCAGAGCATAATGATCTTGTGGTTGTCATCTGTGGAGGCCCTTTTGAAGGCGGCAAGGTCATCATAAGGCTGTCACAGAGCTGTATCCCACAGTGATGGCATGCTTTGTATTGTCTTCATGTTAGTCACTGTCGTTCGGCATCTTTGTGACTCAGAATGAAGACTCAATAACCCAAAGACAGTTATGTAATGCATGTCTTGTCCAACAGTGGAATGTAAAAAATGGGCCAAGGGTGGTGTTTGGAATAATTGTGCTCCACTCAAGGCCAGCTTGTTATTCAAACTTAGCTATCCATTTCAGCAAGGGTTTTCCTCTGTTAAAACTACAAGCAAGGGGAAATAATTGGGTTTTCGTTTCGTTTCGCATTTTTTGTTATATTTTAGAATGCCTATATGTATTTTGCCTTTACATGCCTTTATTGGAAGTCTAATTTGCATTCTACCTTAGGAATATTAGCCATATCTAGTTGCCAAGAAGGATGCTAGATCGCATCCTGAACTGGCTACAAGCTATTTATTCGCCGTTGCCTGGAGCCATGCATATGTTATGCTCCATTTCCCTGTGCTCAGGAACCAAACACCCTCAGGCAGCTATGGAAGTGAAGCCACTGAAGTCTTACAACCTGCAACCTGCTTGATGCTAATCCCTTTCTTTGGAGGTTTCTTCTAATTGATATGGTGCACCTGCAAGCATTAGTGTGGCAAAACAACACAAATACAGACAACACAAATACATGTAGAGCAGTACAGACACATTTACACATTATCAAGATAAAGATCAATTTTTTAATATTATTCATGCCTTACAAGGGGGTCATCTGTCCCTTTATACAGGGTATCTACAAGCAGGTTATTTACAGGTTGCAAGTCTCGCACCAGACACACTCCCATTCACACACAGCCCTTTCAAAATCCTCCACGGCTGACAGCATTGGGGCTGTGTTTGGTCCATGTCCCGGTCACAACCCCTGCCTGTGTCATTACCTGGGCTCATCAGCATTAAAGACCTCTGCATTGACTCCTCCAAGCCGCACCTGAGGGCCTTTCCCAAGCCAGAGAGGATTGTTTTGCAAATGGTGTAGCATGGCTTGTGTCAAGAGTGCATTCAGTGCTTTGGAACTATTATCTTCATGATACTTTACAGCCTTATTGTCTTCCTCGCCTTTTCTGGAAGTTGTAAAGGACCCAAACCATGCATTAGTCTGGCATGGTTTCAAACACACCCCGCAAAGCACGAGAATAAGTGAAATGGGAGTTTCTTGTTCATTCTGTCCTTTTTATGCAATCAGAGACTCTAAAGCTTTGAGAATCTAATTTAATCATACTTTCTTATGTCTAACTGTAATGTATCTTTCTCCCTTTGTCTTCCTCATCCTTATGATCACCCATTAATACACAGGTTGCGAGAAACCCACCGGGCGGCTATTAGAGTGATCCAGAGAATGCGCTATTTTGTGGCCAAAAAAAGGTTCCAGGTAAGACTGACTGGATTTTTTTTAAACTACCAATAAATCCTATACTGAAATCAGAAATCCCCATGCAGTGAGGCTGCAGGCAGGTAACATTATATCTCATACTGAGCTCTTGGCTGTGGGATTTCAGTGTTAAGGTCAGATCGCTTATCACTATAATGTGAGTAATTACGAACTGTAATTGCGTCTCCATGAGGAGTTCCAATGTAATTGGGGTTTAATGTCTCTCCCGGTGCCTGTAGAAGAGCTGGCCTCATGCTAAAAGGTCTTTATCCACTGAACATTTGGCAACAGAAAGCTTTTTCCATTTGTATTTTTGCTACCTGCTCAAAATAAACACCAACAAGAAGTAATGAAGAACTAATGAAGTTACTAGTATCCTTTAATGCACAATATGATGTTTTTGTCTTCAATGAGGGCAGAAAGGCAGCACTTCCTAAAAGTCAGTACAACTCTTAATCACAACTAACCATATTCTACTAGGAAAGATACAACTGCTATATGCCTTAGGGGCTGTTAACTAATAATAGATTCCTACAAGGCAAGTGCTATTGATTATGCCTAGAAAAGCAGATATCAGTAAAAGGCCATGTTTACAAAGACAGAGTTATTGTTACAGTTACTGTTATAAACATACATTTTTAGAGTACAGCTCTGAATGTACAGTTTCTGCCTCGTCTTTCTCAAAACTGATGTGAAAGACTGAAGTCTTGCTAAGACCATCTCCTATTGGTTGACTCATGTATATTGGCAGCACATATTGCATCAAAAGGTAAACTTTTGTAACAGAGTATGGAGTGTTTGTGAATGTGGCCTTAAGCAGTCATCATTTATAAGATTTGAGGCATATAGCAATAATAATTTATCTCCTCTTTACCTACTGAAGTGTATTCAGAGGTTTCTCGCTGGCATAAAACCATGCACATACAGGTCAGTTAACATTCACATCAAACAGAATAGGGGAAAAAATGTGATCTCACTGACTGTGACTGTTGGTTTGTTGGTGCCAGGCAGGCTGGTTTAAGTAGATCAGAAATTGCTGATCTCTTGGAATTTTCAGGTACAATGATCTTAAGCGTGATGTGAAAAACAAAAGAAAGACATGCAGTGAGTGGTAGTTCTGTGGGCAGAAACACCTTGTTGATGAGAGAGAGGCCAGAGGAGAATGGCTAGATTGGTTTGAGCTAACAGAAAGGCTATGGAAATTCAAATAACCACTCTTTACAACCGTGCTATGCAGAAAAGCATTTCAGTATGTGCGACACATCGACCCTTGAGGCAGATGGGCTACAACAGCAGAATACCACATCAGGTTCCACTCCTGTCAGTCAAAAACAGAACTCTGAGGCTATAGTAGGTACAGGCTCACCAAAACTGGACAGTTGAATATTAGAAAAACATCGCCTGGTCTTTTTCAGTACAACTGTTCCTAATAAAGTGAGTGTATAAAGTGAGTATTGTGCCAGTGAGTGTATAGGAATAGTAGAATATGGAAAGACAACTGTAAGGTTATTCATGATTGGCTTCAGATTTAGCAAAAGTTTAAGAAAGCAGTGTTTCTCACTGCTGTGCAGTAATTGCTGAGTGGTCCAACATACTGCTTTATTTTTCGTTAAACACAGTGGGTTCAGTAGGCACAAATGCAGGGCAAACAAACAAAAATACTTTCCGGTCATACAGGTTCTAGTTTGTCAGACACTTGTGTTGACGTCAGTTATTCCTCCCACACCCACACTCTTCCCCTTCTTAGAATTGCACTGATTGACACTAGTCTATCTTTGTCCTCCTTCCCTCTCAGTGTCCTTTCATTTGCCTTTGGCTTAGCACACTTACGCGTTTCTGAAATCCCCTCACCCCTCCTCCTCTCCACCTCTCACACACTCTTGTGACACCAAACACATAATCATGACCGTGTGTCAGACATTGGCAGCCAGTTTCAGTGTCTGAACTCATGACTTATGTTTGCTCTTCTTTGAACAGATTTACTCCCGTCTGAATTGGGAGTTCTTTTACCAGAGATGTGTGAATGTTTGCATTTTTTCTTGCTTAGGCAGCCGAAGCCTCATAACGAACATGTGACTTCCCACATTCTCCACATGTTCCTTGGTGTCATCAAATAAAAGTCAAACAGCTCAGGGTGTCGTTGTGCAGGTCTAATCAGGTTCAAAAGCAAGGAATCAGTGCTTGAGTGCTTGATCAATATGAGCGTTTGGCGTCGGCACATGTGGGTGGCTTTTCTTCAAAGCTAAACTCAAAGCAAAGAGGTCTTAGTGCTCTTTGATCTAAAGCAGGATAAATGTGAGGTGATGAAGGTTTATATAACGTTCATAATTATGCAGTGATTTACTCCTTTTCTCTTGTGGTTATGTGGTTAGTTTTAGTACCTGAATGGTGTTTATTTTTGTAGTACAAAGGTTTCCTTATGTTGAACATATAAGATAAGGAAGGACAAGTAGAAACACAGCCCCGACCATGTTTGTGTGTTTGCAGCAAGCACGTAAACCATATGATGTCAGAGATGTGATCGAGCAGTACTCTCAAGGCCATGTCAACCTCATGATGCGCATCAAGGAGCTGCAGAGGAGGTGGGATGCTGCTTCCAACGTCATTCAATTTTCTGTGAAATAAATGCTCCAAAAGTGTTCTACAGTTTTAAGCTATTTTATTCTAATTTAACGTATATCACTTCTTTATGGATTATTAGAGCAATGAATAGATCACATTTATTAATCTGCCGTATCTGACTTCAATAGACTTGATCAGAGTTTGGGAAAGATGTCCTTGTTCCAGACAAGTTCAGGTAAAGTTGGCGAAACAACACATTAGTCATTTTTTTGAAGGATGATTATACTGGAGAGGCCTACGATATTCTGTAACACCAATAGACTCTAGAATGAATGCAAATGCTATCCTTATATCAAATTTGCTTTTGGACACCAATAGCAATATCACCAATATCTGAAAAAAAAAAAATAGTTATGGCGATATTCTCGCTTTAATCTTATAGTTCATTCACTTCTTGGAAAATGATCAAATGTGTTTGGTTTTGCAAGGCTTATAAATTGTACCAAGAATAAATACATTTTGATTTCTGGAAGTAGAAAAAAACAGTAACATTTAGAACCAAGAAGACAAAAATATGTAAACTGGTACTCTGGTTTTTCTGTAATAATAAACACTACATCATAAATGGCAACACCTCCACCTCATCCATGAGCACAAGAATTATGATTATTTAATGTTGTTATTATTAAGGTTGGGTGATTTCATATAAAACCCTATATGCTTCGTTGTTGTCTGTTCATTATTTTGTTGGCATTCCTGTATTTTTTTTCTTTTCAGAGCGAGCTAGAGATAGAGGCACGAATACAATTGGCTCCAGACTCAACAGGATGGAGGACAAGGTAAGCCATAGCGTTTTTCTTTTTAGATTAGGGTTCTAAATTTAGCACCAATGGTCATATTAATGGCTTTTTGTGCCTTTGGGAAACATGGTGGGAAAGCTATTTTCATTTTGAAGCGACTCGTACTTGAAATACTTTTGCCATCTCTAACTAAATGCCTTCAGAGAGCATCACAAATTCTTGAAATCTTCTTTGTGATGCTGATTCACTGACCATTAATGAAGACCATAAAGAGATTTTTCTGAAACAAATACAAGCATTACCCAGGCTTAGCGTCACAATACTTAGCTAGGGGAAGTGAAACACGTCTTGTTACCCTTCATTTAAGTGTCACAGTGATGTGTGCTGATAAGGATGTTAAAAAAGACTGAGTTCCCCACAACAGTTTTGACACAACAGGGTTTTTTTTTAAACAAAAAATTCAGGTGTGCTATTCCTACAAAAAAAGGTGTAGGAATAGCATTAATTGGCTGCGTTAAAAATTATGTCAGTGGAAAGGCCTCACAAAAATACTAAGAAAAAACTTGTGTGTGTGCGTGTGTGTGTGTGTGTGTGTGTGTGTGTGTATGTGTATAGCCTCTTAACTGACTTGACTAACAGCCAGGGACTCAGGAGCTTTATAAACACTCACTATGCTCCTGTTCATTTGCCACTCTGGCCCTAAATCCCTTTATAAACACTTTTTTTTTTTTTTATCCCAGACATGAACTCTGGGGAAAACACACACTTACTGACGTACTTCTCCCCCTCCTTCTGTCTGCACTGCACTCCCAGTCCGTGTCTCATACTCTCTCCTTTCCTCTGTACAGCTATGTAAACATCTTTCTGTATCCTCCTGGCTATCTAAATGCCTATAATGATTACCACAAATACCTAGAAGTTGCAATAATAAGTTTTATTAAGTATACCTAAGTATACCTTAAGCATACCTTAAGTTTTTTTTAAGTAAAACAGCCATGTTTTTAAACTTGAGTAATGAAAGAATTTCCTTTTACAACGAGTTCAGTGGGGAGTTTGGCATACCTAGCACACTGGATTAGCAATTAATTTACTTATTCTCTCTCAGTATCACAGAAGCTGCAGTGGCAGATCAGATGTGTTTGCACTGTTTTTTTTCCTCCACAATGACTATTTTTTTTGTAGTTGCCACGGCGACAATGATGACGGCTTCCAGTGATGACAGGATGACCCGCCCCACAATCTATTGCTCTTCTTCCCATAGTACAGTGGTAAACAGGAAGCAGACAATGTGTGACATAAACAGGAACAAATAGCTGGAGCTTTCTAGGCAAACAGGCGCCTGAGGCATTCCTCTGACTTGCTCGCTGTATTCTGCTCTGCCACCCACTGTGAAACCAGCCACTCCAGTATGTGGGGCAAAAACATATTACATAAAAAGATCTCACGCTCGTATTATATAGCCATAGAAAAATAGGTATAATATGTAGAGCTATTATAATCAGATTTGAATGTGCGGACATTTAGTTCCAGTGGTAAAACTTTTCTTTGTAAGCAGTTGTATAGCTGTGTCCAGTGATGGCTAGTTGGGATATTGAATGAGAGCACTCACACAAACTACCCATTAGTAACTCATGGTTACTAGTATAAAATTATTAGGTTTGAGCCTTATAGCACTCTCATTGTATAGGCCTAAGCTTAAAACCATTATACATACACACAGGAACACACTCACTCGTTGAAAGACGGATAGGCTGCACAATTCGTGCTTCCTATTTTTTTTAAGCAATTGTTTAAAATCCGTAATCATGCCGTGTCCCTTCCGGATAACAAGCACAGTAGACAGAAAAAGTGCACTTGCCGTTTGAGCACTCTTCCATTCAAACCAGTGAACGCAAACCTTCTGTCAATGAATGCAAACATTCTGTCATTTGTCCCTTTCTATGATTTATATTTTGATTGGTAAATGAGTGCTTAGTGCTTCTAGTGTCAACTGCAGTTTACAATTTGAGGGGGGAAAAATTAATTATTGAGAAAGTAATGCACCTCGTTCATGTTTATTATACGCACTATTGTATTTCAAGTGAGCCTGCTCAATCACTGCTGATGATATGTTTTGAATGTGACAGCGATGCAGATTAGCCCGAGTGGAATGGTAAACGTAAGGGAGCGATTCATTGCAATTCAAATTTCGGTTCAGTTTTAGTTACACAGCTCTTTTAATAATGAACATTATCACAAAGCAACTTTACACAAAAAAGCTTATTTAGACATAGATTCAGCTACCTAATGAGGCAAGAGTGGCTCCCTGAGATGGCAGGAGGAAGAAGGCTTGAGGGAAACCAGACTTAAAATGAAACTCATCCTCGACTGGGTGACACCAGATAGTGTGATTATGAGTCATTACTCTTCCACAACTGTATAAAGTCAAACAGTGTGAAGAATATTGAATATTTTGGTAGAGTTTTTAGCTTTAGGTCTATGGATGTAGCTTTAAACCTATGGAGAAGAAGCGGTTACCCATTTATACCAGCCGGCCTTGCTGTGTCTCAAATCACATACTTGTGTATTATTCTACACTACTTTTGCATGTACGTAACTGTCTGAAAAAAATGTAGCATGCTAAAACTCATTTGTCCAACAATATGTTGCATATGTTCATGCACTGCAGAACAGAAAAGAGAGGCTTGTAGCAGATAACAGTGCTGCATCCACTTTGCCACTTTGTCAACTATATCCAAATAAACTGAAAAAGACACATAGCATTCTGGGACCAACCTGGGAGGCTGAAAGCTGAGACATTTGAAACCAGCCACCATATATTTTTCAAACCGATGCTCATGTTATGTCACAGGGCAGCTGAACACATTGGGAGGAATGCAGCAACTGTCAGCTGTTGCATACATGAGCTCACAGACGTCCATGTCGCTCTGTGTGTCGCTCTGATTGACAGGGAAAAGTGTAGCGCCATCCTTACTTGACTAATTTGGCCCCCACATGCATTTTTAACATAATTTTCTTAACGTAGGCCAAAAAAGGGGTTAATATTTGAATTTATCAAGACTCATATGGATGTATTATCTTCTAAATTATCATATAGGATAGTTTAGGTCATAGTATGCAACTTCATACACATGCTTATGATTATGTATGACCCTTTATAAACAGCCAATGAAATTCTTTGCAATGGCAGATGTGAAGCGTGTCAGCTCTCAGCTGTAACCCATCATATCCAGCAGTTTCATTCCACTCCATTTGAGCTGGTTTTTGTCTCTCCATGGTTAGAAGGGTGTATATTTGTATATCTGCGTCTACGTGGGAGAGCTTGCACATGTTTACGTGTGGAGTCCTATGCCATGTGCTGGATGGCTGTGTATGTTTGTGAATGTGTTTGCGAGTGTGTGCCTTAACGCTACCTCGGTATAAACTATGTTGTTGCTCAGAGATGCTCATCTGGTGATTTGTAATAGGGTGGAGACGGACTCGGCTCCAAAGATCACTTAACATGGAAGGACACTCTCCCTCACAGCAGTATATCTCCATATGCATCTAAACATGTAATGTAAATATATCGCTGCTTCATGCCTGGACAAATTAATTAAGCAGAAAAGGAGGCACGATAGTCTTTGGATGTACTTTATCTTTAAGATCCTAAACATTACATGCCAAATAGATGTACATGATGATATGCAGCTGAAATGGGGACTATGTTATGATATGAATTACAGATATATAAAGGTATTTTATTGTCGTACATTCCTGGAAGTATTAACAGTCTGGGAATGTCAACAAAACCAGCACTTACTGGAAGTCCTGGAATATCTAAAATAACTAAAACAGCAACAATGATACCACAAAGTGCCCATGTTATTAAAATGTTTAAATATTCAACAAGTTTTAAGAAAGACAGACTGTAACATTCCTGAAATAACAATTCTGCAGTGTTTTTAAAAAAAAAAACATCTGCTCTAATAGTTCCTGCAAGAACTTTTCAGGAACATTTATAAACTTAATGTTAAAAAAAATTGAGAGAGAGAGATTACATTATTTTACTGTTCTGTTTCTGTCTGTTTCTGTTTCCTGGTCTCTGGGAGAACCCAGAAAACATAATGAATGTTCTTGGAGCAAAAATTTCCTGTTTAATTCTATTTCATTTCTGTAGCACCTAAGACCTTGTCACAAAGCAGCTTTACAGAAATGTAGATTATAGATTAGATGTAGATTTATATTTAGATCCCTTATAAGCAAAGCCAGAGGTAACAGTGGCAAGGAAAAACTCCCTGAGATGGCATGAGGAAGAAACCTCGAGAGGAACCAGACTGCATCTGGGTGACCTTATAAATCGTTATTCTTCTACAGTTGTATACTATAGTGTCAGACAGTACAGATTGTGGTGAAAGGATGTTCAGTATGAGCATATTGTAAGTAAGAGTCCTAGAATGAGCATAGGATGGTGTTTATGATTATAGCAGCAGTCATTATGTACAAATTGACAGTATCCAGGTGAGATTTTCCAGTAAAGCATGGATGAGTCTTAGGTATAAACTGTTTTTGGGAAGTGCGAATGTTAAATGAGTGTCTGTGTGAGACCATCCACAAGTATGATGAGATGGGTGTTTGTCATGAAGGTTCCTTTGTCACTGATAAGCTTCCTAAAATATCTGGCTTGTTACAGAATTTGTTCAAAGGTTGTCAAAAACTTGCATGTCTAGCTATTTTGTATTGCGGGTAATATATCTTACCTCGACACATTATATTCCTGAAGGTTAGTCTATGTGTGACTTTACATGGTGCACTCTCTTGTGTCTTGTGCTCAGATCACACACATGGACAAGACTCTGAACCGCATTGCGGAATCTCTGAACCTCCTGCTGAAGAGGGAGAGCGATGCGAGCAGTGTGGCAGGAGCGGTACAGGGTGAAAGGGCTAACACGCTCACGCTAACACGCGACCTCAGTCTGCCCACGTATGACCAGCTCTCCACCCCATGTCCATCTGCCCTGGAGGAGAGCTCCTGAGCTGGAGCAGCTTCCAAAACTACTGAATCTAGTGCCTTGTGTGGGGTGAGGTTTGTGTTGGAGAAGAGTAGACACAGACAAAAAGAACACTGAATCTGTACTTAAGCTTGATTAGATTTACTCAGGTGGACCAATCATAACGAGTCACTCTGTACGATGGTTTAAAAAGATGTAATCTCTCATACACCTACAGTATGACATGGATTACTGATTAGGCGTGGTGTGTTTACTGTATAAGGAAAAATATGTGAGATCATTTTTAATTGCTCCAATCTCTTGATATGCTGATTAATATTAAATCAGGTTTTTTTTAGGTTTTAATGCAAGGTAATGGGGATGCTTATGGTAAGCTATGCACATGCAAATGGCTGCATAAATATTTATTAGATCCAGTTATATGGGGTGGTTCTGCAGTCTGTACATTTGAAATCTAGTTTATTTATTAAGACATGTATACATTGATTCACAAATGCATACATGCATACATGTACTGATTTCTATTCACATGCTAAAATATTAGTTTTGTTCAAATAATGAGCCAGATGTTATTACTGGTTATTCCAGAAGCAACACTTCTAAATCCTTTTTTTTGATTTTTATACATGCTATTTTGCCTGTTCTCATTAATAAATATTAACCATCACTAATGTGTTTGTTTGTATTACTTTTCAGTGAGGTCCCATCTTGAAACTGTTTCTGTGTCAGTGGTTTTCCCGCTCTTTTTTTTTGGTCCTTACCATAGATCTTTGGTGGTTCGATGGAGATGTGGAGGCATTTATGGCATTCAGGAGCGGTTGTAATCCTTTTTCTTAAAAGTCTTTCAGCTACACTTGAATTCCTTTAGTGCATCCTGACAGATCAATGACTTACGCAGCACACGACCATATGGGCAGCACCCTGACCTGTGACCTCTGTGCGATACCTCTGCTCTTTTGGGTGAAGGGGCTCATTGCCATGGAGATGACTTTACAATTTGCGCACCCCCTGACCCTCTCTTGTGAAGTAACATAGCCGTTCCTCTGCTTCTTTCAATTATTGCTTATCACATGGACTAGTGTTGCCGGTAAGATGTGCGACAAGTGCTCTCACAAACTGACCATGTGTAGTTACAGTTAATGTCTGAAAAAGGGAATTATCTTTTTAATTAATTTATCTAGTTGAAAGATCGGAATTTAGAAATCTTTCAACTTACGAACAACTGTCCAAACCACGTTGGACTAATCAATTTCTGAAGAAACTCTTTTGCATGGAGAAATATATATTGGATTTTTCACATTTAACTAAATAGTAACTAGTCGTTCTTTAGACTTTTCTGGAACACATTTTTATTCATTGTATTTTTAAAATGCATTTCATGAACCAACTTTGTTAAAATTTGATTAAGTTGTTGCTTTCTTAGAAATGATTTTCAGTTCTCTTTTTTATATAACATTACTCAACACATTAAGCGCTGATCCGATGCATATAAAGTCAATATGATACTAACTATTGCATTATCATCAGAAAACGTCTGCACATGACATGAGTTCCTCATGATGACTAATATCAGCTGTTTCCTTCTGAGCTTTAGGCAAACATGTCTTCTGCAATATTCACTTGATGTTACTTCTATTCAGTATTCCCTAATCTACTGATAATACATACATATATATGTATAAATGCACAAGACAAGCATGGCACAAGCCTCTTATATAACCCTCTTTCATAATGACTCAAAAGCGTTTAAAGATCATGTAGGCCTGACACGGCTGACTCTTAACACAGAGGGGTTTAAATTCTTAAAAAATAGAGCACAGAAGGTGAGTGAGTGACAAGAGCCAAGCATAGCCACAGCGCTGACTGTTCTTTAGACTTTGCTACCCTGCGACAAGACAACTGTGTCAACAGTAAAAGCAAGAGGACAACAGAGCGGGCAGGCAGCATGGAGGGCAGGCCTTGCTACTGTGGGGGTCTGGGCCATATGCCGCCACATAAATGATGGGCCTTTGTTATGCGTTTAAAAGGACGCACTGCTGCCACTTTTTCTAAGACTGCTGAGCAAACTTGGGGAGCAAATGCTATTAATTCAAGCTAGTGAACCCATAGAGGTGTATCCAGCCTTAAAGACACAGCTTGCCAGTGCCTCGGCTAGTTTTATGGGCCAAATGATTCAGAGAGAGAAAGAAGCGCCCTGACATGGAAAGAGGCTAAAGTATCTGGAAGATGGATGGTTTGATGGTTTGGCAGCAACTTGGCAGCGCTGGGAAAGTGGTTTCTTTAATAACAGAAGATGTGTGTCCTAAATATGAGCTTTCCCAAATGAGCTAATTACAAGCTGCAATTTGACCTCATGTTTTAAGCAGCCATGTTATGTTTGGTATGAAACTGGAACCTGAATTTCAGTTTAGCAATTATGAATGGCAGTAGTGTCTAAAATACACCAAAAATATTCCTGTTTTACGCTAATGTATTCTTAATGAACTAAGAGCTGGACAAAAGAATAGATTCAGATATGAGACCTGACTTCACTGAGGTGTGTACAGATTGCTAGGGGATGAACAGCTATGGCTCTCTGGGATTTCTGCGAGTCAATCTGGGGGTCCCAAGAGTCTCAGAAAATCATCCATCTGTTTAGAAATCCCACTGGTAAGGGTACAGCATATTGACAATCTGGACATAATGATTTTATTGTATAAGATCAAATAATGAGGTCCCAGTTTAACCCTCGGGGCGTGCAGACCTATAAATTGTTTAGATATATCTGTACTACATGAAGCATATGTAATCTTATTACAGATGTTGTAACATAACATACAAAATCAGTGTATTCTGTCAATCCTTCACAACAACAACAACAAAAAAAAGGAAATTGCACTTTGGAAACTAAAACAAGCACTTGCAAATATTCCCCATCTTCAGGCTGGACTAATCTAGCAAAACTATATTGTCTTGCTTTTGCTTTCTTTTAAATCATAATGGCAGACAATAATCCTTCCAATTTTATCCGTTTTGCTGGTGAAAATGTAATGTCATCAGCTCAGCTGATACCAAAGAGTGAATCTGATCAAAAGGGAGACAGATTAGACATGAGACCCATCGTGCCTCCTTGGGGTCTGATGGGAGCCTTGGGGGGCCAATCTCTGTTTTCTTGCACACGACTGCAGATAGGGCAGAAAAGCCAAACCAAACAGAGGATTTGGGGGCGCACAGGGCTCCCATTAAGGCGCACAGGCTCATTTGCAGGTGAATGCGATGGCACTCGCTCGGCCTGACGCGCCTTTCGCTCCTTTTGTTCCGCTGCGGCCTTTTTTTCCTGCCAGATGGTCGGAGAAATGAGACACGCCCAGGTCCTCCCACCGACTGCGTCTCACCGCAAAGAATAAAAATATATCACGGGAAAACTACAGGCAACGAATTTTTACGCTTATACAGTTTATCTGTGATGTTTCTGCTGGTGATGTTCCTCCTTACGCAAAGGGGAAAAAAACTAAGTGTGCTCTTAGAAAAAAGAACGAAAGAAAGAAAGAAAGAAAGAAAGAAAGAAAGAAAGAAAGAAAGAAAGAAAGAAAGAAAGAAAGAAAGATATTGTGATTCAGAATGCAATTTCGTTTAGTTAAAAATTTGGCTCAGATTTTGAGATTTCTAAAATAAAGAACACATTCATCAGTCTCATCAGTCTACAGATCACGAAGGAAGGGGACCTGAAATATCAGAATTATTATGTTTTTATAATATATATGTATATTATACATATATGTATAATGTATATGTAATATGTATAATATATGTATGTATATACATACGTATCTTATATATGTGTTTGTATATGTGTGTGTGTGTATAATATATATACATATATATTATAAAAACATAATAATTCTGATATGATTTACGCGTTTGATTTACATTTATTTTATGGTAAAACTTAAACCAAATGGTATTAAAAAGCTATTCAATTCCAGGCCCTATATCATATAAAAATCTACAAATCTGGCCTGTTTTCAAAAAGCATCGAAACACAAAGACCATCTCTAAACATCACATCATCACATCATATACTCTCTCTCTCTCTCTCTCTCTCTCTCTCTCTCTCTCTCTCTCTCTGTGTCAGAATTATCTTAAATTGACCGCTTTTGGGAAATTGCTACTTAAACCTTCAAAGATTCGTTATTATTTATTGGTATTTGGAGTTACAGAAAGTGAAACAAAACATTTGTGAAATGTCTGACTAAACAGAATAACACTAATCTAAATACCTCTGTGTGCTTTCTAGCCTAACTTACATTTGTTTTAGTAAATTACACAACTTCTAACAGGAAATTAAAAAAAAAATAAATAAAAAATAAATAAATAATAGAAATGATAAAAGACAAATCTGTGGATCCTATACCACGTTTACTTGATACTTATTTATAAACTCAGTATTTATGTAACTCAGTATGAATGTAAAATGCGAGAAAGGTGATTCTGAAGTGTATGGAAATGATTTTCGTTTTGCTTGTAAACTTTGGAGCTTTTGATTCTTGGTAAGAGTTATTTCTAATTAGCAGTGTTGTTGTGGTGGCCATCATGCGCCCTAATAGAGATGCAAGTTATTTACCCTGCATGTGTGTGTGTGTGTGTGTAGGTATAGAGTGGGAGGCAGGTGGTCGGCGTGTGTGTGTGTGTGTGTGTGTGTGTGTGTAGCAGGAGCCCGTTTTGTTCCGCGGCTCTCCGTAAGTGTTTCATTAGCTGAGAGGGCGCTGAAAATGAAGCTCTTACACTGGGACAAAGCGGATGGGGGTTGTGTTTCTCAGAGGGCACCTGCCTCCTCCTTCATTATGGAGAGAGAAAATGGCCTTTAAATCCCCCTATAACCGAGCAGCTGTCCAGGGTGGAACAGCTGAGAGGCTAAAACTTCTTTTTTCTGTCTCTCTCTCTCTCTCTCTTTTTGTTGTTACTCTCAAATGTTCACATCCAATAAGTACAAAGGGCAGAACATTTCTTTCAACCCTCCTACCTCCCCGAGGCTCTAGGTACTGAGATATTATAATCCTGCTCAAGACACACAACAATACCACTGAGTAAACAAAAATAGAATTTATTTTTTTTTTCCATTCCGTTCCTCAATACAAAGCTAGTATATACATATATATTAAAGAAGAGGCTCAGAAACATTATTTGCATCGTGACGTCATCCAACAAACTTAAATAAAACATAAAAATTTGCAGTAAATAAACAATAGCTGTAAATAAAAGCGTGACACTATCATGGATCATAAATAAAACATAAGTTAGTAGTATATTCTTCCACCAGTACACAAAAAAAAAATCAGATGCTAAATACTATAGGAAACAATGTGGCCTACAAAATAAAGTTAAAAACCAAACAAGGGGAAATAATAATAATATTAAAAATAACAGTAATAATAATAATAATAAAATAATAAAATAATTGCACAGTTCAGTTCACGTTTTAACACTGCAACCAAGTCTGTTCTGGTAGAGCCAGTATTGCTACATTGATCAGAGAGAGAGAGAAATAATAAGAATTAAAAAAAAGAATAAAATAATAATAATTCAAAAAAAAAAGCTTCAGTTCGTCCTCGATGTGTCCTTCATCCGCTCAGCAGATAAAACACAGGACTTCTGTATTTCTCAGTGCAAACCATCTACAAATAAAAATCAGAGAAATAGCAGGGGTTATGAACTGACGGAATATTCTGAAATCTTTACTAAGAAGACTGAGCGTAAACTATTTAAACCGATCAGATATGTGCAGTTAAACAGAGCTGCTTAGAGTGATAAAGACTTCTGATGGCAAGGCATGACTCACTGAAATAACCTTCCTGCCATTGTTAAGCCTGTTCTCCAGTTCCAGTGCCTGTTTTATATACATTTAAACTACTGAACAAAAAGCAGGAAGTTGTTCTGACTTGAACACCTACCATCTGATTCTTTTGCGTGGAGTAACTTCAGCAGGGATGGAGGAGGAGGAGGAGGAGGAGGAGGACTGGGATGTGCGCTCTGCCGGCTTAGAGTCACAGCTCCGTTTCCTTCTGGGGAAGAAGTCTAGACACGGAGAAAAAGAAAGACTGATGTTAGAAATTAATAATAATAATAATAATAATAATAATAATATCATCATCATTATTTCATACATGTATAGGCTGTGTATAAAGTATTAGGCCACTACTACTACTACTACTACTATTATTATTATTATTATTATTATTATTATTATTGTTGTTGTTG